>CM031243.1:681790572-682213072 GCA_018340775.1 Taxus wallichiana var. yunnanensis
TATTGAGTGGTGAATAAATTGAAAACATATTGGGTCATGTGGATATCCAAACCATAGTAGAAGATGAGGAAAACAAAGGAATGCCGGACTCAAAATGGTTGCTACGGTAACAAAAGACCACAAACACTAGAAATAGTCCCGAGGCTTGACTATTTAGGTGTTTTAGGGCAAGGGACCTAGAACTCTTTGTCAAATCTAAGGCAAAGGAAGATGCAAATACCAAAGGCAAAGAACAAAGGAAAATGCAAAGAAAAGAGTTGGAAATGTGGAAATGATAATAATTTCTCCTTCGAATTTAGTTTATTCATGAAGGACTCAAAAATGATTCTTTTATGAGTTTTCAAAAATGATGATGGGGCATGACTAGATAAAATGATGAGAAGGTGGGGGTTGAAGCCATATAGATGCAAACATTTTGTTTTATCATTACAGATGCGAGAGGGCACGAAGAAGGGCTAAGAGAGTTCCCGTAGGTTGTGATTCCCCTCCATTTGTTAACCGAGATGATGGTGGGGCTAGGACTAGTCAAGTTAGTTAATGTGTGTTGGTTATAGTCACCATGTCATGGTGGTTGGTTCTCTACCATTAGGGTGGGGGATCACGTTGCCTTTGGCTATACAACATAATTCTCAAGTGCACGATGGGTGGTCGACCATGGATCCACCTACGGGGAGCCCTCTAGTTTGGGCACCCTTCATCCCATGGATGATCCACCTCCCCCTCTAGTGCCATTATTGCATGTGCATGATTCTCCTTTTGCATGTCTTTTAATGTGCTCACTGGACTTCCTCGATATGTAGTCGTTACTCATGGTGTTTGTTTTAGATTTTGAACTGAGTGTTTTGTCATCAAGATAATCATGTTGTGTATTTTTCCGACCATTCCTTTTATTGTAACCATCTTATTTTGTTATCTTGATCAATATATTGATGCCTCCCCACCCCAAAAAAGTGTAAAATAACATGCAACTATACTAATATCATTTTCTACCACTAAATATCTTATATTAAGATTCTTTCCCATAAAAGATCTTTTAGATTAAATGCTAGAATACTTACCATATTACTTTTAGAAGGAATTATACCCCCTTCCCAACACAAAATTTTTCTTATAATATGTAAAATTAAATATGATAATTTTTTTCGACAATAAAGTAGACAAGTGATACAACGCTCAAACCCTTTTATAAAGGTTACCTAACATACCATATATTAAAATGAATGAACATATAAAATTAAATATTATAACATTTTTGATAAATAAGATAAACAAATGATACAAAACCAAGACCTTTTATAAAAATTCTCCAACACACCAACACACCATACTAAAGTGAATATAAATTTATTTATAGATTAAAATCCCTAACCTATAAAATGACATACCATAACTTTTTTTTGAGAATAGAATAACCAAGTGATACAAAACCCAAAACCTTTTACTAACATGCAAAACCTTTTATAAAGGTTACCGAACATGCCATACTAAAGTGAACCACAGTTTATTCATAAATAAACAAATCCAAACAGTCAATGAAAAAATATTATTCACGCTCAACTTACAGACGGGTCCATCATCCAATGTAAAGGTGGTGGATCATTTTTACATCGATAAAGACCATACACCTACAAAACCATGGCGACCCAAAAGAACAATCTCAAGGATCTAGCACCCAAACGAAGCAGAGGAGAGGAGACATGATTCCAAACTCATAAAAGAAAACCCATATTCACATTCATATCCATTCTGTCAATCCAACAGGATTAGATACCCACCCCAGACAGAGCATATGCTGCAGTATGCATACTGCACTATAATATTGCAGTAGTATACACACATAGTGCATGAGCTGCAATGAGTTTTGATGCACATTGCAGTGCACAGAAGATGGTGAAGCTGGTTTACCTTGCAAGAACACTGATAGTTTTCATTTGGGTCATGTGGGTATGTTCCAGTGTGGAGGCAGTAGACATTGGTGTGAACTGGGGGACCATATCTACCCAGAGGCTTCCTGTCCATGTTGTCGTGAGGCTGCTTAGGGCCAATAATATTATGAAGGTGAAGCTTTTTGATGCAGATCCCCTGGTTTTGGAGGCTCTGGTGGGCTCCGGTATTCAAGTAATGGTGGGCATTCCAAATGAGATGTTGAGGCTTTTGAGTGTCTCTTCTGCAGCTGCAGACATGTGGGTTCAAGATAATGTCACTAGATATGCCTTCAGAAGCGGAGTTGACATCAGGCAAGGTTTTCATCAATGAATATTTTGACATATTGGTGCTTAGAAACTGTAGATTTTAACCTTTTTTAATGCATTTGCCATCTGTATGTAATATGTATTATGAACAGGTTTGTTGGGGATAAGTCAGGAAGCTAATGAGATAGATCCTAGATTTTAAGATAACCGTGAAAAGATCAGAACATTATTGCTTTACCATAGGTCTTGACATTTAGGAGAGTAGAAACATTGCTGCTCCATGATCTAGGACCTCTGTTTATTGCATTACCCAGTTTGAGAAGGTTTGTATATATATATATCGCCCATTTCTGAACACACCATGTTGGTCTATTTGATCATATTACAATGCCTTGAATAAACTTGCTCTGAACCCACGGTTTCTGCTATATACGAAAGATTCCCTAGTTTGATGAGATTTACGTTTTCATAATCCATTCGAACCCATGTTGCCCTTTGCAGTATTAGTGCTGTTCTGAAACCTATGGCCTCTTTTATATTGGTTTTATTAATTTAATCAGGTCATCTCTTACAAGTAATAGTTAAGGCTGTTGTAGGCCATCTTGGTACAGATCTAAATTCATCCTATGAGTTCGAGCTTCCACCTTATGAGTGCACTACTACGGCGGTTGCATCCATTCTTCCCTACAATCTCCTATCTAAGGATTTCACTAACACATGAACAAACACAAACAAAATCCACAACATACATCCTAATATGCCTGGTAACACCCACATTACCACCACCTCTGTGTACCTGACAAAAGGGGGTTGCCCTACAGAGGTGATCTCATAACCGGAATACACCTAATCACAAGAGTAACCATCCCAGCCCTATCAAATCCCAATAGTTTGATCTCTGAGCACATGAAAAGTGCTTTCCCAAACATGTCAAGACTCAAGAAAAGAGATCACTGCAAGGTGCCATGACAGCCATGAGATTTCAATATGATGCAAGCTTTGGTGCCATAGTTGTATGGTACATCTATGTTTGTCATCAGATGAAGATCCCCTGCTTCCATCTTGGGGACACAGGTTCGATTAGCAGAGGGTAGGATACACGCATTCCATAGTCTAAGCACAGTTTGGTGCAGAGGGATTCCATATCTACGATGCATTGTGGACCTTAAATAATTTGATTGGTAAAAGTTGGACGACAATGAGATTTGAGCCAGTTTTGGTGCAACTGTTACCATTCAAGCCCTAGAAAAAACTCATTTTCTACAGCATTTAGCGACAACCTATCAAATTATGTTTTGATTTACACGGCTGTTGAACTGGAATACATGATGAGGATTTTAATAATTACACATCAGGTATAATTGCATAGGTTGGACATATGGTTTGCTTGTTATTCGAACTCTGCTGTAGGTTGTGGTCATAGACAAAGGGATTGGCTGTAGGAAGTTTTGGCGATTTTTAGAGGGTCAAAACTCATGATTTTCAGGGCATTACTCGGCTTTAGAGTACTGTGCGGAGTTATCGTTTGCCTGGTGAGCAGCGAGTATTTGCCGAGTTTCACCGAGTTCTGAATCCATGGGTAGTAATAAGTATGTTTGTTGTTTGTTAGGAAGCTATAACTAGATCTGTTGGTTATTTGAAGATTCGGTAGGTTTTATTACTATTACCAATCTTCATAAGGAAGACTAAACATGGATTTCCTATTACCTTGCACTCTCTGTTTTTTAAGCAAGAATCATTGTATATTTTGTTGGCTTGCAATTACTTGGGACAACAATTTTAATGCTGTTCTGAAGAGACCAACTAGGCAACTCTTATACTAAAGTGAGATAAAATTATCAAGCCTTGTCAAGCACAAGGCTTCTCACATCACTTTGTGATCAATGTTTGCATTTTGATATTTTTCAAGTTTATATTGCTTACTGATTCTTTGGCTCTTGAATACATGACTACAGGTATGTCGCAGTTGGTAACGAACCATTTCTTTCAAGTTACCAAGGCCAATTTCAATCCTTTGTGGTTCCTGCTGTGGCCAATGTGCAACAGGCTTTGACAAGAGCAAATCTTGCAAGCCAGGTGAAAGTTGTGGTTCCCTGTAATGCAGATGCTTACCAGTCTGACTTGCCTTCCCAAGGAGCCTTCAGACCAGATGTGAGTCCAATTATGGTTCAGCTCGTTTCCTTTCTTAGCAAAAATGGATCTCCTTTTGTGGTTAACATTTACCCCTTCTTAAGTCTATATGGGAATGCGGAATTTCCAACAGATTATGCTTTCTTCGAGAATAACACTCATCCAGTGGTTGATGGGCGAAATCTTTATACCAATGCTTTTGATGGAAATTTTGATACCCTTGTGGCAGCCTTGATTAGAATTGGCTTTGGCCAATCTCCAATCATTATTGGAGAAATTGGGTGCCCAAGTGATGGGGCCATTGTTGCAAATATCAGCAATGAAAAAAGATTCAACCAAGGATTGGTGAACCATGTACTGAGCAACAAGGGAATACCCCTCAGACCTGGTGTTCCACCTATGGAAGTATACCTATTTGGTCTACTGGATGAGGGCCAAAAGAGTGTCATGCCTACGAACTTTGAAAGACATTGGGGTATCTATACCTTTGACGGCCACCGCCTTGACTTGGGAAAAAGATTTAAAGGTTTGGTGAATGCTGCAAATGTCCCATATCTTCCTTCGAGATGGTGTGTTGCAAATTCCAACTGTGATCTGTCCAGTGCTTCGAACTATGCACAACTTGCATGCTCAAGTGTTGATTGCACAAGACTTCTTTATGGAGGATCTTGCAATGACGTTGGAGAAGTAGGTAATGTTTCTTATGCTTTCAACAACTACTATCAACAACAGAATCAAACAAAAGGAAGTTGTTATTTTAATGGGCTGGGAATGATAAATTTTTTGGATCCCTCAATTGGGGATTGTCGTTTCCTGGTTGGGATTAGAGACTCCTCTGCTTCTGCTCTACATACGACTTCAAGAATTTTTCTTTCAGCCCAGTGGATAGTTCTGATGTGTTTACTAACTCATGCTTGTCTTTGATTGTCTACTGATCTCCACATGCCTCCAATTCATAGCCGCTGTATATTCTAAAGCCTTCATTCTCATTCCTCTAGTTACATAGCTTTCTATGCAACAGTCAACTACCTATTTAGTCATAGTAAAGATGAGACCATATTTCTAACTTCTAACTTCTAAATGAGTTTTACACCTATTTTGGTAAATAATCCCTATAAGCTGCCTCAAATGCACATACAGTTTTGGTTAGGATTGTTTGAGTTTAATTGATGTATGAACATTGTGAAAAAGTTTATATGCGGGCTTGAAATTAAATGGGAGGAAAAGATTGTCATTACTCAGCTAAGGACTAGCTCCCACAGGGTTAGATGTGAGACAGGCAGATGGACAATGCCTAAGGAACCATGGGAAGAGAGGACTTGTGTTTTATGCAATACAGGGGTAGTCGAAATGGAGGAGCATTTCATCCTTGAATGCCCAAGGTAAATAGACATCAGAGAAGACTATGAGGAAATTCTAAGAGTTGATTCCATGATAGAGTTATTCGAAGGAAGCAAAATAAAAAATTTGGGGAGATACTAACTCAATTCAACAAAAGGAGGAACCGTGCCTTATAAAAGATACCACTGAGCCTACAAATCTTTAGACAGTTGGGAGTTTTCAGTGGTATAATAAAATTTGATTTCATGGACATAATAAAAACCATTTCATGCCATTTCCATATGGCAATCCTCTTGTTTCTAAGGCCTTCTTTCATTATACAATTTTAGTTAGGACTTTGTTCCCTTTATCACATGGGAACATTTTCTGGTCTCAAGAGGGTTGTACATGAAGGGTTCTATGGACATTAGTGCTAAAAAAGGAGTTTGAAGGAGATTTTGACATGAAAAGGCATTCTTTGCAAAGTAAATGAAGGGATTTTGTTCTAATTCATTGGGAATAACAAAATTTCATGGTCCTTGAATGATATGTTCTCTTCTTTTATATTGTGTTATTTGTCTAATGCATGAACTGTTTCTAATCAAAAGCTAATACGGAAATGGATTCATCTTGTTCTTGATAAGACCATCAATATGAGGCAAAACCCTTGAACTAAAGGCATATGGATAAAAAGTGAACTGCTACACATTATTAATGGCAATGCCATTTTGCTAATGTACCTTATGGTTTGATGCAGTTTTTTTTTTTTTTTTTTTTTTATTTATTTATTTATTTTGCACTAGTAGCTTGATCGAGACAACAATCCAGGATGACAATTTTAGTGGGGTAACTTCCGGGAGTCATAATTTTTGCATCGTAACTTTGATTGACTCCATTCAAAATGTGTCAAAAATCTTGGAATGTGTAGAATATGGTGAAAGGGTGAGGAGCTCTATTTAGAAAAGTTTGACACCCGAAATCCACTTCTAAAGGCCTCAAATTGCAATTTTTGTAGTGTTGTCTAAAAATAGTAATTTCATGAAATTTTCGCATATGTAATTCATGGAAGGTGAATCACCTCATCTCCCTCGAGATTGGTGACCTTCCACATTCTTCTATATGTCTCTTCATATTAATTTCGCGTATGTAATGTACAATGCCTTGAAGATCCACCCTCATCAGCCTAGGATAGATGCCCATGATACTAAACCAAATAATGTGCCAAAGAACTAATAGACTTGAGTGTCTAAACCTCTACAATCTCCTTCACAATTGAAGGTATTGTCACATGCTAAATAGATGGGCAAGCAAGTGGTCACACTAGTCAATTTAGTAAATGTTATTCCCCAATCTATCATGTGAAGAACCTTTTCCTCTACCATGGAAGTCTCGAATATCAAAATAATTTGGTATTTCATCGAGGATGAAGTCACAATAGATTTTCCTCAAGAAATACTAAGGCATCTCAAAATTTTGCAAGGGGGCTAGTCACACACCACCCACCATCTATCACAAAAAAATATTTTTATCGATCCTCAAGGTTGCACCAATGGAATATTCTACACTCAATTGTAAAGATACATTGGTTTTGGGGTCAATAAACAAATCACACAACTTTTCTTTGCTGATTTTTTCTGCACCACATCATAAAATAATTTATTTTCATAATCATTACAACAATTACTTTAATGCTCATCCCATGTGTTTATTTGACCCATCATACTATCAATATGAGATATTAATGATTCCATGGAAATGCAAGAGCTTGTTGGTGGGTACTTGTGGCACTAGGGTTTCTTAAGGTTTTTATTAAACCTTGAATTTGAGCTTTGTTATTTTGAATATCGGCTAAAATATTTTATTAAGTATTAGGATGATGTCTGGGAATTGTAGTAGGTGTTTGAGGTGAGTTTTCTTCACCTTGCTCTCTAGGTGAAGGGTTTGGATCCATTGAAATTAACAAAAATTTAATTAGGAACAATGCAAGTAAAATAAGTTTAATCATTATAACTACCCTAAATTTAGTTTAAATCACCTCATGGACTCTCTGCCATCGTTGATTCATTGTGTGGAAGGATTTAAGGGTTCGAAAACTCGCTCACATTATTTCCTACTTGTGTTTTTTTCTCTATCACATTTTTGGTTAAGATAAAATGTAAAAGGATTAGTCTTGATCGAGCCTTTTTATTTTTTATTTTTGGATAGTCATAACACGAGTGCATTATAATGCACTTACTTTATGACACACTCATGTTATAATGTGTTTGAGTCATAATGCGAGTGCATTATCGAAAAGTTCCCCAAAAGCAGTTTTTGCCACTTTTTGGTCTCCCATTTCCATATACATACCCAATCACCAAATTTAGGTGCTTTCATTTCCCCCTTTAAACTAATAAATTAAATTTTCTATCTTAAAGGGAAAACATACATGAGGGCATAAACACACTTTTCCTTTCGCTCAATTTATTGATTATTTAAATGTTTGAATGGATGCAAGATAATCTTCCAAGAGTGAAACTTGCAACACAAGAGTGTAGTCAATGTCCATATATATGAAAACTGAAACTTTAACCTTGCATAATATTAAAAATTTGAAATTGAAATATGTAGAGAATATAAAGGAAGGAGTATAATTGTGAGTGTAGAATCAACCATACCATACAAATGTAGAATATCATCCCCCTTGTTGAAGCATCGAAGATTGGAAACTTGTGGAATCATCACTAGAAAATTAGGGTAATCAAAACCTTGATTAGAAGGAGGGTTGGGGCTTCAAATCAATTGGCACTTAAGCAAGAAATACTTGTTTAAAGAGAATTTAACCCCTAACATTCCATGAGAAGAATATCATAAGCGTAGTCGGGGGACCTTCCCCCTCTGCCATGAAAAAAATCTTCAACAACCCTTAAAGAACTAGTCTTTACCTCTTGTTGGGAGATTTCTTGTAATATTTATAGTTGAGTTTTCCTATCCCTAAATTTATTCACTATAAAAGAATGATCAAGAGGTTCCAACTCTATATTATCCTTACCACTTGAATCCTTATCCTTGACCAAGCACACCTTATCCTTATATGGTATTGTTGCTTACAAAGAAATCCACAACATTCCCTTTAATCACTTTCCCTAAAACATTGTTATCCTCATTTTGTTTACCATCTAATCCCTTTCCCACCTTTTTGTAATCAACATCCCAACCAATTTAATGAATCTTAAATCCTATTTAATAGCCAATTTACCACACCATATTCCACTCACCTATCCCTTTCCATCCTTTTAAATGTATATATGATATCTTCTTTTAAGTATGCCAATAGGGGTAGCCTACAATGTGTTATCAACTAATTTTGACTTCTCAAAATTTTAGCATGAAAATTTAAATTTTTTTATTAAGTGTCCTTTCTCGTGGTTTATCACCCTCATCATGATCGTTTTATTCTCCTGATTGTTTAGGCCTTTGTTTCGTCCATTTTAGATAAGTACTTCTCCCGTTATGTCATAAACCGTGTTTTAATTAATTAATTAATAATTTACCTTTTTATTTAATAAAATTAAATTTATTAAATTTTAGGTTTTTAATTAATAAATATTAATTTAATCCTCATAAAAGTTTTTGACAAACTTGGAAGAACTTTTCTCATTTTCCCCAATTGCCAATCGTGAGCAATTGTCGTGGACAATTATAATTCCACTTCCAATTGTTGTGGGAAATTACAATTTTGCTTCCATCATCCGAGAAATTGGGAAGAAGAAGAAGTAAGGAAAATATTGCAGACATCAGAGCCAGAAGAAGGAAATGCTTATTCCACAGGCACTCCTCAACTTTCACACAGAAACTTGGCTCGCAGTCATTGGCTAGAGCCAAACAACCTTGAGAGCTCTAGGTAGTTGTCTCCATTTCAAAATCACAAGCTTACAAGAAGCAATCCTTCGCCATTTGCTCAAGATCATCCATGCTTTCTGTGCAAAGTGCCTGATCCGTATAACATGCTAAATCTGGCTCGAGCTCAAAATAATGAAAAGAAGACTCAAGTTTAAGAGTCTTTATTTTCTCTACATGTTGTGTATTTTTATTAAAGCTATTTCTTTTGTTTTATTGTGCATTGGGCACATATACGTAAACCCATGCATGCCAAGGCAATACACACCACATGAGAAAGCACATACATGCATTCAAAAGAGATCCACACCATCAAATTGAAGCTAAAATGACAACGCATTGGCCAAGGCATTGTTCACACATAGACAAGGAAGCACACAAATGTCCAAGAAAAAAAAGGAGAGCGTTTCCACGCATTGACTAAGGATCAATAGGTCAATGTAATATCGACCATCATTTACAAAGAATTCATTATTTCCACGCATGTTTTAAGAGCAAAAGAAAAGCCCACACGCATTCACGGTCGCCAAAAGAAGAGCCAAAGACCACTGTTCATGCCTACAAGGAAATAGACACACGCATTAGCAAAGGCCATTCATGCCAAAATTCCAAAAAATCTCATGCACAACTATCAACAAAGGCAACAAAGATCCACGCAAGAGCAGAGGCAAAATTTCAAAGGGAAAGCATTCATTAAGACCACACAGCCAAAGAGGATTCATGCATTTGGGTTTGAAGGCCACACATTCAAAGATCAAAGATAGATGTCACACATTTGCAAAGAAAGGAGATACCATGCAACCCATGTAAGACAATATTGTCCACGCATTGGTGGAGGACAACTTGGCAAAATAGCCCATGCCTGCTTGAGAAGAAAGAAATACCATGCATTGGTAAAGTTAGAGTAGCTCCCACACATTGATCGGAACATTAAAATTCCATGTGTAGGAGGAAAGTACAAAAGTACATATTCACAAGCTCGAGGCCATTGGGCAATGCGAAGAAGCAGAGAATTAAATACAAAGGTTGCCAAACCATTGTCTCGAAATCCAAATTAATATTGTTATATAACTCGAGTTTGTATTACCATTTTAAAAAATTTGTGACCCGAAAATTACTTACTTTATATATAATAATAATAATAATAATAATAAATAAATAAATAAATAAATAGCCATATTTTTCTTTGTGTTCACGGTGATTCAGAGACTAAGACCCGACACCATTTTTACCGTTTTTGCATGTTTGTTTTGTCTTTCCTTTAAAATTCATAATGGGAGAACGTTCTAACAAATCGCTCAAGTATGCATATCAAGGATTAATTCCAACATCATCCTTAAGCTCAACATACAATAATATTTCAGATACTAATATGGGTCATGTGGATATGATCCAATTTTGTGATGGGTTAGGAGGAAGGAAAAATTGTTTTCTCAAAAAGGCTCTATAGCTGTGGCTTACCTCAAGCGGTAGCTTTTCCAATGGCAATACAATGTCCCGAGTTTGTTCTGGCCTGTCGAACACTACAACCCTGAGCGTTGGGGAGTCTTTAATGATAGAAATGAACCCCTTCTACTCAACTCTCCTGAGCATATGGAAGATATGTTAAAAGTGCCCCAAATGGAGTAGGTATTTTAGGTATTTTCGTAGGAGAGGGAATGAGATGTCTAGGAGGGCCACTTTATGAAGAAAATGTTGACATAATGCAAGAATTGACACAACAATTCTGGGATGAAGATCCCTTGAGATGGTAAAAATGGTTAGTCAAACCGAAAACTCACACTTCAAGGATGCCCAAAGAATTGTTTCGTGTGGAGTTTCATGAAGAAATAGGAGATATGATCACTCTCCTTAGCAGGGTTTTTGGTCTCCCTTCCACCAAGAATTTCCATCCTTGGATGTACAAATTCATTTGTATCATTCTTGATGCGAAGATGTTTGTTGATTGGGCAAGTATCATCAGTAACACTCTCCATAAGCAGTTGATTGAGGTAAAAATGACAGGTCATTTTACATGACCTCATATTTGATCTATGTTGTAGCAAGAAGGAGGATATTTTCAGGGTTGACAACTAGAGGTACAATGGGTCCTGGTAAAAATAGTGTTTTTCACTTTTACCCACAACTTGAATTCAAGAATGGTTCTCACCATTTCCGGAGGGTCAATGATGCCTTCCTTTTCTATATAATCAGATCACTAGGGAGAAATCCAAAAGAAAGGTTTTTAGAGGATGCCAAATCCGTAATAGAACAATGGGGAACTTGGTATATCCAGTTTCCTTCTTACTCCTATATATGAGTTAGTGGATTTGTGGGAGCTCCTTACAAACTCCCTAAATATGTCAGTGAAAAATAATTCACATCAACTTTTCAAATTCCATTTCCTACTTGTGGATAAACATAAAGGAGGCATTCATTTCCCAATTCAGATTGGGGAATATAAATGTCCAAGTTCCCTATAGTGCGGAACTGATGGAAAAAGAATTTTCCCACATCACCATACATTCTTTCACAAGTAGGGCTCAGTTTGATATTAAAGGGTCCATGGAAAATTCCTAAGAGAAAGATACATGCACAAAACAAGCATAGAAGACTATTGGGTAGGATGTGCAGATTACAGGAAGGTAAGACAACAAAAATTCTCGCCTCACACTAGCTCAAATAGAAAATTATGGATTGAGAGATCCTCCTTTGACTGTTTTCGATAATCAAATTGATCTTATGGATCCTACCTATGATCAGATTGTTTTCACTCCACTCCCTAGTATTGATTGGAGTAAAGGAGATGAAACTTCTCTAGATACCATAAATCAACCCATGTTAAGAAGAACTATGATGTGGTATGAGAACCAAATAGCCAATCCTCTCCCATTTCAGAACATATCTCCGAAATACAAAAATTACCAATGAGGGGAGGATTCACACGAAAAAGGTGGTACAAACCTCTTCACGACAGTCCACCAACATCATCACACACATCTCAGAGGAAAATTCGGTGGTTACCCAAATCTGTCTCTAATGAAGAAGCAATGTCTCAAAGGTCAAGTAAAGAGTGTGCATACTAGAGGAGGAAGAGAACATGTTTCGGGTATCTCTACCCCAAATTCATCTATCCACATCAATGAGAGTTCAATAGGCTCACTAAAGATCCAATTCATCAATGTAAGACACATGAGTCTAAAAACATCCCAGTGGTACAGATATCCAATTCTTCCAAGCATTAAGGTGATGGGAATGTTCCACAAGAACATGATGGTAATCAAGAATGTGTTGCAGATTCCACTTCACCTAGGATTGAGGTTACAGAAAAATTTAAATCTTGGTTTTAATCACGAGGAAAGTAAAGAGGGTATCCCTTCCAATTCTTGACTTTGTTGTGTTGAACTAATGAACAAAACACTCCGCCTTGGGTTGATTTCAAAATCAAAAAGAGGAAGAGATTGATCAAAGTGGCCGATATTGATTGGGAGCTCTTTACGCCCTTTCCAATGAATCGACACTATGATAATTTCCACCGGGAACTCCTTGTCTTTATGATTATTTATTAATGCACGGCTTTTAGTTTGGTGGATGTAATATGGAAACACAACAACAAACATAACACAAGAATACCATAGACTATGATACGAAGGAATGATGACAAATTTGAAATATAAGTGTAAATTATAATATCAACATGAAATTGTTACAATCTCACCCATGAGGTACTTCAAGTGTTACTAACTTCACTTGCCTTCCAACAATAACTATGGGAGAACTTCACAATTACACCTCTTAATGGCTTCTTTAACACACCTTCTAAATGATGGCTTCCTTTACACACTTACTCATACAATATTTCTCACTACTTCCTTCTATGCTAAATGAGGGGGTGGCCTCTTTATTTATAGAACTTTCAAGCTTATCCACCTTATCTCTAAGATAGGATAAGAAATCTACTCTGACGAATCATATTCCATACCTTAACTCTTATCTTTACATGTAAGCTTATCTTTTAAGATAAGATAAACCTTATCATTTCACATGGGTTCCACATTTTTAGAATTTTTACAAATAAAATACACAAAATATTTATGACATCACTCCTTGTCCTTATTACTAATATAATATTTCTAATTCCTAATCATGTAGACCCTACTTCTCTACTTACCCTAACTTTGACATTTTAACATTACCGAACCACTTACGACAAATATTTACTTTTTACCACAACATTCCTATTGTACTTTGACTATTACCGTACTATACATTATTGGCGGCGTCATACCGGTAGCACCATTATCTTCTATCGGATGCTACTACTAATTATACTTAACAACATCCTATTCCTAATACATACATTAATGAAATAGAAATTACGGAGGAAAATTTTAGTGTCGACATCTTCCCCCTTCCTAGCTTCTACTCCGTCCTCGGAGTAGACTATTATGGTGCTTGGAAAATCTTTAACTTGTCGTGGTTGACCCATTTCGTAATGGGAGTGCCATCCAATTCCTCCAGTCGATATGTACCATTTTCATGCACAACTGCTATTTTGTAGGGCCCATCCATTTGGGAAGAAATTTTCTCTGCCTTCTTTTTTTGTATTTGGAATCATATACTAGAACCAAGTCATTCACATGAAATGGAGACCAACGGATCTTTTGATCAAAGTATTCCTTCTGCTTCATTTTCTTCTTATAGCTTGTATCCTTCGCTATTTCTCTCATTTCCTCTAGCAAATGAAGATGTACCAACCTTTCTTTTACTAAATCACTTTCATCCATCCTTTCATTTTTCATAACTCTCATAGTGGGAATATCAAACTCAATAGGAAGAACTGGATCAATGCCATAAGCCAACTGAAATGGGGAGTATCTTGTTGCTGACTTTGATGTTGCCCTATATGCCCACAATGTTGCATGAATCCTTTTATCCCACTTATGTACTGCAAGGCTGCATCTTTTGCTAGAATTTGACACAACACAAAATTTGTTCGTTCCACCTGTCCATTTGTGCTTGGCTTGTATGTTGTTGCCTTCCTGTGCTTAATAGAAAACTTGTTGACTAGGGCTTCTACCACCTCATTAATGAAGTGGCTTCCTTGATCTATTACAATTTCTAATGGACAACCAAATATGGTGACAATGCGTTCATATATGAACCTTGCCACTTCATCCATGGAAGTTGTTTTCAATGGCCTAGCTTGACCCACTTGGTTAAATAATATGGCAACTACAATATACTTATTTTGGCGTGGGGTAGTTGGAAGTGGACCTATAATATCTATTCCCCACTTTTCAAAGGGACCAAGTGGAAGAATAGGGCATAATGGAGCTGATGAAGTCTTATGGTTACCATGTGTTTGACAAATATCACATGTCTTACAATAATTATAACAATCTCTAAAAGAGTGGGCGGTGATAACTGCATCAAGATCCTTCTTGTTGTAAGTTGTCAGAGAAGTGTCCTCCACATGTACCATTGTGGAATTCTTCTATCAGCTCCTTCCCTTGATCACGTCCAATTGCCCTCTTGTACTATCCATCGAGGTCCTATTGAAATAATACTCCATGCGAGAATAGAATATGGACATGGCTTGCTTTTGTAATCTTCCTCTTAGTCTTTGCATTGGCACCATCGGAAACTTGAATTCATTCGAGATAATTCTAAATATCTATGTATTCACTAGGGATTGTGTCAAGGATAACAATGCTACATTTGGGAAATCATCATCATCACAAGATGAACCTAAACCATCATAGGCTCGAGAGAGTGCATCTGCATTGACATGCTTCTTTCCTGGCCTATCTATAATATCAAATTCAAATTCTTGTAGAAAAATTATCCATCTTGCTATCCTCCCTGATGGGTTAGGCTTATTTACAATATATTTTAGAGCCTGATGATCTATTACAACTATAAATTTCTACCCTAGCAAGTAATTTCTAAACTTTTTTATAGCAAAAATGATAGCTAGAGCCTCTTTTTCAGTTACAGTATAATTTACCTCAACATTGCTCATTTTTCTGCTCCCAAAGTAAACTGGATGATCATTCCATTTTCATCATTTTGGCTCAGAGTACTTCCTAGTGCTTGCATCTGAAGCATCAGTATACACAATGAATGGCTTGCTCAGTCTGGATTCTTTAAAATAGGTGAAGACACCAAAGCCTCCTTTAGTTGTTCAAAAGCTTCATGCGCCTTCTTTCCTAGTTCATAAGTAACATCCTTCTTCAAGAACTGGGTTAGTGGTTGTGCAATCTTTGAGAAATTCTTGATGAACCTTCTATAGTAACCCACATGGCCTAAAAATGATCTCAACTTACTTCTATTCATAGGAAATGGTAACTCTTTGATTTTGAAACTTTATCGGGATAGTACCAACCACCATCTCTAGATACAACATGCCCTAACAAAACACCTTTAGAACATCCAAAGACACACTTTGTAGGGTTTAGTGAGGCTTGTGCTTCATCTAACCTTTGAAATGTTATCTCCATCTAGTGCAGGTGGTCCATCTTGCTCCCATAGATGTAAAAATCATCTAGAAATACTCTGATGAAGTTTCCAATGTAGGGTTCAAACACCCTATTCATCAAGCATTGGAACGTTGTTGGAGCATTACACAACCCAAAAGGCATAACTCTATAAGAAAACGTTCCCCAAGGAGTGGTGAACGTGGTCTTGCTGATCTTTCTCTACTATACGAACTTGGTTGTATCGCTATATCCATCAACAAAACTATAGCACTCTGGCAACTACTTCGTCAAGATCGATATGAGAATGGAAGAGGGTAATGATCCTTCTTTGTTGCCTTGTTGAGCTTCCTATAATCAACACAAATGCGTAGCTTCCCATTCTTTTTTATTGAGATCACAATGGGAGAAACCCATTCTGAATTCTCCACAAATATGAATCTTGCATCAAGCAACTTATCTATTTCTTCTTTTACAGTCTTGGAAAAATTAGGATTCATTCTATATGGCATTTACTTTATGGGCTTAGCACCATCTACTAGCTCAATAGAATGTTCTACCCAACTTACTTGATGGATTTCCTTGTAATCAAAAGTGAATAGGTGTATGTACCTTCGAAAGAGATGGAGGTAGGATTCCTTCTCACTCTCCATCACAACATCACCAATCTTTATTTGTTGGAGATGATCATTAATTTCTTCTTTAGATAATTTTATGGGTTCATGAGTCGATGTGATTGGAAGGATATCCATGATTGAAACATCAACCTCACTTTCTTCATCTTCTGTGTCCACTTCACTAGTACTAGAGTAATCAGAGGATGTCCAATCATCAATTTCATCACTTGAATCCACAGGTTTTGCCTTATGATGCCGAGGGATCACGTTTATCTTCACCCTCTCTCTGCCACGTCCAAGTGTCATGAAGCCTTCATTCCAGTAGTTTCTTGCATGAACTCTCCTTAGCCATGGCCTTCCCAACAACATTGGGTACGTACAACAATACCATTTTTCATCACCTAAAAGTCTACCACACATACAACACCCATAACAGATATTGCCACATTTGAAACAACACCTTTTGGTTTAGTTTTTCCCTTATTTAATGACCTTAACATAAGTGTTGAGGGCGATCAATTTTTAAACCCAACATATTCATTATAGACTCGGTCATTACATTAACTGCAACACCTCCATCAACTAAGACATCATGAATTGAAATACCATTACATAATACCTCAGCTTATGGAGTGTAGGGATCCGCCTCTGCCTCTAAAACAAGGACCTCAACCTCCTTCCTTCGTCGAGCATTGAGTCCACTTCGCAGCTCCCACCTCTTCTTAGAAGACATAGCCAAAAGTTGACCATATGTAATATTTGCAGGCCTTTTGGATAGATCTTCTAAGATGGAGTATGGTCCTTGTCCCTGTGAAATTAGAAAATCCTGCACACCCAACTTTCTTCTCCTATGTTTCTTACTAGTTTCTCCTTTCATCTTCTTAGGATCATTTCCATCTTGGTTATCTTTTTCTTTTTTTCTTTTTGTTACAAACACATCTGCTTCATTATTTATGCTCCTATCTACTACATCAAAAGAATTCATAGGTACTTTTCCTTTATCATTATCTCTTGTACCAGATGTAGAAGCTCTATCTAGACAATTATACTTATAATGACCCTTTTTATGACAACCATAACATATAACTTCAGAAATATTTCTTTTGGACCTCTATCTCCTCCCTGAGAACTAAATTATTTTCCTTGAAGAAGATTAATAGTTAATTGGCCCATCTTCCTAAGCAGATCTTCATACTTAGTAGATGTACTAGGAGAAATATTTGTGCTCATCGAGAGTGGTTGTGGATTCTGGACCAAAGGTGTTGGTGTAGGCTCTACCTTAGCAACAATTTCTTTGGGCTCTTCTTCCATGCTTTCTTCTTGCCTTCTTGCAATCTCCTTTGCTTGTTCGAGGGTCATTGGGCGGTCATACTTCACTTGTTGTCTGATCTCTGGCTTCATCCCAAGAATGAAGTCTTACAGAGAGATTATCACGCCATTCATCAACCCATCCGCTAATCCTTCCTTCTAGATCTGGGCATCGAGCTTCCTCCTTAGCTTTAGAACACGCATGATAATCCCTTATCTTCTCCTTCTCTCCTTGGGATAGCTTTGTGATATCGATCATGAGATCTACATATTTATGTTGTTCACCAAATTCTTCAAGAAAACTTTTAGTTAATAAATCCCATGAGTTTTTCACATTATCACCTAGTGTTTCAAACCACCTAAGGGTTGAACCATCCAAAAAGGTAGGAAAAATTCAGTCCATTGTTCCCTTCTTATGAGGCCATTACAAATGCAAGATCGTTTAAATTCTTGAATGAAAGAGGAAGCATCTTCATTAGATTGGGCTGAAAAAATAAGAATCTTCCCCATTTTCAAAAGTAACCACAGTGAAATACCAACCCACAAGTACAATCAACAAGACTTATGTGCACAAATAATTGGAATCACTATAATAGAAAGTGACTTTACACCTTTCTATAGTAAAATAGGAATGACCACGGTAAACTATGGTAAAAACTATGGTAAAAAACTTGACTTGTAAACACTATTCTGCGATAAAAAGTGAATTTATTGTGGTAAACACTATTCACGGTAAAAAGTGAAGTTACTGTGGTAAATACTATTCACGGTAAAAAGTGACTTTACCATGGTAACTACTATGCACAGTAAAAACAAGGTTACCCTCCAAATGATTTTTGACTAAGTGGGAATATCTCTCCTAGAAAATCCACCAACGAGGAATGGTCCAGCAACGGAACCAAAATGTCATCACCCGATCGACCTTTATGATAATTCTCCACTGGGAACTCCTCGTCGTTATGATTATTTACTAATGCACAACTTTTAGTTTGGTGGATGTAATCTGGAAACACAACAACAAACATAACACAAGAATACCATAGACTATGATACGAAGGAATGATGAAAATCTGAAATATAAGTGTAAATTATAATATCAACATGAAATTATTTACAATATCACCCATGAGGTACTTCAAGTGTTACTAACTTCACTTGCCTTCCAATAATAACTATGGGAGAAACTTCACAATTACACCTCTTAATGGCTTCTTTAACACACCTTCTAAATGATGGCTTCCTTTACACACTTACTCATACAATATTTCTCACTACTTCCTTCTATGCTAAATGAGGGGGTGGCCTCTTTATTTATAGAACTTTCAAGCTTATCCACCTTATCTCTAAGATAGGATAAGAAATCTACTCTGATGAATCATATTCCATACCTTAACTCTTATCTTTACATGTAAGCTTATCTTTTAAGATAAGATAAACCTTATCATTTCACATGGGTTCCACCTTTTTAGACTTTTTACAAATAAAATACACAAAATATTTATGACATCACTCCTTGTCCTTATTACTAATATAATATTTCTAATTCCTAATCATGTAGGCCCTATTTCTCTACTTACCCTAACTTTGACATTTTAACATTACCGAACCACTGACACGACAAATATTTATTTTTACCACAACATTCCTATTGTACTTTGATTGTTACCGTACTTATACATTATTGACAGTGTCATGCCAAAACACACCGTTATCTTCTATCGAGAGACACTACTACTAATTATAATTTACAACATCCTATTCCTAATACATACATTAATGAAATAAAAATTACGGAGGAAAATTTTAGTGTCGGCAGGACCACTTTTGAAAGAGATGTTGGCATGGTGAAAGATTCAATGAACAATGTGCTTAAAAGGTTGGAGAGATATAAATCTCAAATTTACCAGCTCAAAGAAGAGAAGAATCTGTTAATCTCATACGTTCAACATTTGATCACTCCAATTGCATCTTCTTTTCATGTTCCAGAAATGGTGGCCATCCTAGATCAGGAAATTCTCAATCAATCGAAGGATGTGATCACTCTAGGGCACACTCTAAGGTCTTTGGTTTCTGAGATAGAAAATGGTGGGTTGAGAACAATTGATGAGGTGAAAAAATATATGAGAATATCTATCCCTACCTTGATCTAGTGTTTCCATTCAAGGAATGCCTCATTGCAGAATTAATAGCTATAGATCAGATCTTTCCAAGTCTTCAGGATCTTACCCACATGGAATCTGCATTCTTAGCCTCGGAGGGTATCCTTGATTTTGACCATCGCATGACACGAATTATATGGCTAAATCATGCTATGTCTAGGAAAATTATTCTAGAAAATTTAGTAATTCAGTTTGTGATTTGTGTAATGAATATTATACCACACTCTCCTCCTTTCAAGCCTTCATCAAAGAGATTCCTTGTACCTTTATCAATGAACAAAACCAAAGGAATTCAGTACAACATCTAGTGGAATAATTCACAAAATTGATACACACTCCTGTTGATAATTTTTCCACTTCTTCTATGGATCAATGTTACAGGATCAAACACCTTTGTGAAGGGATCCAATCTAAAGTTATAGACCTGCATACCATACCAGGTAAGATTCTTGAACTGCAGGTACTTTGTGAGGCTTGTCTTCTTCCAAGTTGTTTTCTAGAGGAAGAAAAGATGCACCAGACATTGCAGAAGCTCAAATCTTTCGAATTGGCAAAGAATCAGGATCCTTGTTTCACCAATAGAATGGTGGGATAATTCCTATGTTATCTAATGGGTGTGCATGTTCATTTCTCATATGATTGAGAATAGGCGAACCCTGCCCAATGGATAAGGCACTAGTTATTTTACTTAATTTTCATGTGTTTTTCTGCATGGGGTCCACATGTACCCATTTCCCTTTATTTATGTACTTTTCCTAAAGTGACTTTCAAATTGTTATAAAGTGATGTTGACTTATTCTAGTTAGGTCATTTAAGTAAAAGTCACTTAAAGTGCCCTAATTTAATGTTCATGTAAACCCTAACTACCTTGTAACCAACTTTTGGGTTATAAAAGGAAGTTAGGGGCTCATTTGTAAGGGTGACTTTGAGAGAGGAGAAGAAAATACTTTTGTGTGCAAGCTTTGTTTCAGGAAAGAAACTTTGTGTTCTTTTGTGAAGACATTTTGAGAGTTAATGAAATATGAACTTTGTGTCCCATTCATTATCTCTTATAGCATTTGATGTTCTTATGTTCATTAGATGTTAGTGTTTAAATATTGCATGCGTATAGTATCTTTGATCTTATTGTCAACGCTATTAATCTGTTGTTCTTGTTCATAGTGATCAAGCTCTAATATTTACTTGCTCATGTGTGTTCCCTTTCATTTATTCTTGTTTAGCTGATTCAAACTCTGTTTTATTTGAGTTAGTTATTCGTTGTTCTTCTTCTTTATGTAATATTAGGCTTTGTTTTTACCTAACTATTGTATGCTCCTTCCATCCATTCCTTTCCATTTCTTTCCTTCATTCCATTCCATTTCCCTCATTCACACTTCTTTCCATTTGATGTCCCAAAACACCCCCCACATACAATTTTGAATGTATAGATGTAAATACATTTTTGGTTTTCAATAAAGGCAACCTCACCTTCATTGAGGAGGGACTTTTTCCCCTAACTGTTGCATGTCATTTTCATGCGTGCAAATCCATTTGCTAACAGTTTTTGGTGACTCCACTAGGGATTCAAAAATTGTTAACTAGTGTTTGGTTAAATCTTTATGACTATCCCCTCTACGCACAAGATCCAGTTCTTCAACCAAATCTTGTGCCCAATGAATATTTTCAAGGAGACATTGTTGCTAACCTTTAAATAGTGGCTTGGGAAAATCGGGAAATATTGCAACAATTTGTGGTTGTTGATAGAGCCATTAAAAGATAAATTTACATTGAAGACCTTAGAAGAAGAGCACCCACACTTGTGGCCAGAAGACCTCTTGGAAACGTATTGATTGTTGTTCATCAATGCGGCCCTCTTCCACCAAGGTAATAATTTGTATGACTATTACAGGTAACTCACCTATCTTACAATTAATTTTTTTGGTAGATACTCAAGAAGACATATCATTAGATTTGAGGCAAACTATTTGGGAAAAGCGCACGAATGACTATCATTTTCATCTTACCACATCAGTATTGGATAACAAATAAAATCAAGTTATGAGAGTTGTTAGAGTCATTTAGGTGCAAAGAGATCGAGAAAGAGAGAAAATAGAAAAGAATAGAGATGATCAGAATGTTCAGTGATCCCTTCAAAGTAAGGATTCCAAGTGGCGGGAATGAGGTTTACACATGGAGAAAAAGCTAAAGGTCAATCTGATCCCATTTTTATTTTAAAGGAAAGTTTGGTTTCAAGTTATCTCCTCCAAAGGGGAAAAATCCTCGTAGATCTATAAGCCTTGCATCAAGTCCTGAAAGAGAAAGTAAGGGAGGAATCACTACAAGTCAAGCACTTGTTATTTCTCACGTTGTTTTACCCTCACATACAACCTTTCCCAAGATGGATGTTAATGTACCATGGGAAATTCCATAGGCCCATTGGCCTTACCAGCTCAACATGACCTCCCATGAGGATCGATGAAGATTCTTCCCAAGTTCAATGGAGATGGGAAGACTTCACCTAATGACCACATTTCTACCTTCTTTTCTACATGTGTAATTTTTTTGGTAGAATATGAAGATGTTGTTGTTTTCCTCTTCATTGAAACATTGCAAGACATTGCCATGGATTGGTTTCATCATCTCCCAAATGGATGCATTACAAATTGGAATGATATGAAAACTAAGTTTGAATATATGTTCAAAACGATAGAAGATGAACATGCCATTTTATCCCAACTATCTTAGGTGAAGAAAGAGCCAACATAACCCATGAGGAATTTCGTGGATAAGTTCAACAAAATGGCGAACAAATTTCTTGCCTAAATTTTCCTGAACCTTGACATACAAAAATGTTTCTTTATTAATGCACAACAACCAAAAGTATGCTATCAGCTGAGAAGGGCTACAATGGTTACTTTGGAACTTGCTCAATCCATGGTAATAGAAATTTAGGATGATCTAATCATGGTGGGAAAATTCAAGAAAACTTCCCCAAGGGAAAGATTCAAGAAACCCCAATGCTTTAGAGGTTATACTCACTAAGTTGGCTAATGATATGTTAGCTTTGAAAAATCAAGTTTCTCAAAGTAGTAAACCTCCTACTTACAAAGACATCCCAAGAAAAGGCTACATTCCCAAAAAATCCAGAATTACAAGCACTCCGACGAGGCTTGCTATTGAAGCAGCTCCCACGACTAACTCAAAGTGTGATGTCATTGAGGAAAGTGATGATGAAGTTGAGATCGTCGAGGTTGACGAAGAAGAGCCAGACTGGGACATTTGAACTGAAGTCGAAGATCCTAAAGGAGAAAGTAATAATAATTTTTGAGTACCGTTTAGAAGAAGAAGACGAATACAAAGAGATTGTAGAAGATATGAATAGTTAATCCTTCATGGTCTTCACACGCTCTCAGAAAAAAGAGCAGATTACCACTAAGGTGGAAGATAAAAAGATCTCCAAGGAATTTCCTAAAGAATCTAAAACTAAGGAAACTTCCAAAGAATCTAAAACAACTAAAATTCCTAAAGATTCTAAGACGACTGAGGTTTCCAAGGTCAAATCTATCTTAAAGAAAAGAGAACCTTTGCTAAGTCAATTAGTTGATAAATCAGCTACGAAGAAAGTTTCTTCTTCCACATCAATATCAACTAAGCCCAAAGTAAAGGTCAAAAGTGAGCCATCATCAAGTTGAAAGAACTTGTATATGAGACATCAAGTATGATCATTTTTCCCAAATTTGATATTATTGATCATATTAATAAAACAAAAATTTCCATGTCACAAGCAGTACTTGAAGTTCAATAAGGATCAACTTGAGAAATTGGTGCAGTTTATCAAAGGTGACTCTATTGTTCATTCCTATAAAGGAATTATGAAAACTCCCAAAGAAGAGAAGACTCAAAATGAAAAGGTTGAACCTTTCTTTATGTCCTTTCTGATCAACGTATGCAAATTAAGTAATTGCATTATAGATTCTAGAGCCTTGGATAATGTGATGCCTGTAAAAGTAACACATGCTCTTGGGTTGACTTGTATTAGAAAACTTGGATCTTGTTACTCCATGGAGACAAAACAAGTTCTCTTGATTGGGTAGATTAAAGACGCTCAAATGGCTTTAGCTCAATTTCCTCAAAAGTGAGTTAAGGTAACCATTCTAGTTGTTGACATTCCTACTTCATATGGTATGTTGTTAAGCAAGAAATTTTGCTAGAGATATGGGTGGTGAGATTCAAATGGACTCATCTCATGCTATGGCCCCTATCAAGGGAGAAATGAAGAAGCTAATATCAGAGACTCAGGTAAAGTTCACGGTAACGAAAACCGATGATTCTCGCACACAGGTCATGTTTCAAAACTCTAGTATGGGTAATTATATGATGACTAATGAGGTTCATGCACTTGAGGTCACTTGCCAAGATCCCAATGAGATTTGGACTCTTGAGTTTGATGGAAGTTGTTGGTCAACATGTTGTAGCACAGGAGTGGTGCTTATATCTCCGAATGGTAAAATATTTCCTTTTTCTTATAAACTCTAATTTTCAAATACTAAAAATAATGTAGAATATGAGGCATTAATCCTTGGCCTCCAAGTTTGAAAAAAAGGGATAATTTTTTTGAAAGCCTTGGGAGATGTCAGAATTGATCATGAAGCAAGTGAAAAATCAATTTCAAGTAAAAAATGATTGCTTGAGACACTACAAAAATAAAGTGTGGGACACGATAGAAGCCTTCGATGATTTTTTCATAGAATCTATCCCTTGTGAAAATAATGACAAAACAGATTCTTTAGTAGTATCAGTTTCATTGATGATCCCTCGTTCAAAGTTTGATCAAGAAAAATACACTATTGAAATGGTTTTAAGGCCAAGCGTTCCTGACAATGTAGAAAATTGACAAGTCTTCAATGATGATAAAAAAATTATTGCATTCTTAGAAAAGAGGAATACTTTTGAATAGTTGTACTTTGAAGGAAGTGATATTGCATTTCATAAATCAACGACCTTGCCCATTCGAGAAGGATTTGAGAGCAAAGATCCTGGCGATGGCATCATTCAACTTAAAGGAAATAAAATTCCAAAAGGATTGGTTTCACTTGAAGAAATTTTTGAAAAACACGACAGGTTTATCAAAGAGAAAGAGTAGGTAGGACCTGCGAATTCTGCTGACTATGAGAAATTTGAAATTGGTACCAAGGACAAACATCATCTGGATAACATTGGTAAGTTTTTCTCACATGAGGAGTCAAGAAATTTGTAAGCCTCCTTACCAAATATTTTGATGTCTTGGCTTACTCATATGAAGACTTGAAGTCTTTTCAACCTAGGAAATGGAGCATGCCATACCTTTGAAACCTAGTGCAACTCCATTCAGGTAGAAGAAAAGGCAGTATAACCCCAAGATAGTAGGGATGATACTCCATGAGGTTCAAAAGATGTTAGACACACAAATAGTGTTTCCTATTTGACATTCAACTTGGATAGCTAATATTGTCCTAATTCGTAAGAAAAATGGAGAAATTAGAATTTGCGTGGATTTTCACAATCTTAATCAAGATTCCTTGAAGGATAACTATCCATTGTTCCGGTCATGGACCATATTTTGTAGGTAGTAACTGGATCAGAAATGCTATCCATGCTAGATGGTTTCTCTGGTTATAATCATATTGAAGTGGCTAGAGAAGACCAACATAAAACCACGTTCACCACCCCTGGGGTACGTTTGCGTATAGAAGAATGCCTTTTGGTTTGATCAATGTCGACACTGACCTTTCAAAGGGATATGGACATGGAATTCATAGATTATAAAAACAAGATCATCATGATATACCTAGATGACTTGATGGTTTTCTCAAAGAAGTGAGAATATCATCTAAGAGATTTGGAGAAAATATTACAAAGACGCAGGCTTCATAGAATCTCCCTGAATCCAAAGACTTATGTGTTCTAAATTATGGAAGGAAAACTCCTAGGTCAGATTGTTTCTAAATAAGGAACTAAGATTGATCTTGAGTGCATTCAAGCTATTAAGAATATTTCCTTACCCATAATCAAGCCTGGAGTCCACTCATTCTTTGGGAAGGTGAAATTTTTGAGAAGATTTGTGCGAATTTTTCCGAGCTAACCAAAGAAATCATTGACATGATGAAAGGAAAATAATCCTTCAAATGGTCAAAGGAAGGTAGGGAAGAATTTGAAAAAATCAAGGGTGCTATTGCAAAATCTCCTACATTGGTGTGTCCCGATTTTAAAAAGGATTTCATAGTCTATTGCTATGCTTCTCCACACACGATCTCCACCATCCTGACTCAGCATAATCAAGAGGGAATTAAATCTCTTATTGAATTCATGAGTTCGGATTAAAAAAATGAACTCAATTACACTCCTCTTGAGAGGCATGCATATACGATGGTTAGAGCCTTGAAACATTTTAGGTACTATGTATTGAATTCTCACACCAAATTCTTAGTTTCGGACACCACAATTAAATCAATGTTGACACAATAGGAGCCATGATATAAAAGAGGTAATTGGGTATCCAAGATCTAGGAATATGATCTGGATATCAAGCCTACCAAGTTAGTTTGAGGAAGAGGAATCGCAACTCATCGCATAAAATGAGCCTGAAGATGACTCGAGGAAGAACCTGATTGAATAAATTTTACCACTTTGGTACTTTTCGTCGATTACCATGGATGAATGGTATTCTGATATAGCTTACTTTCTCACATATGGCGAATGTCCCGAGAATTTGATCAGCTAAGGAAAAAATATCTATCAATTCAAGAGCTATCAGCAGTACGTCATTTGGGACAACACCTTATTCAAGAAAGGTATTGATGGCATGTTCCTCAGATTTGTTGATAAAGAACAATAACCTAGGTTGTTTGAAGCCTTTCACAATCATGCTTGTGGTGGTCATTTCTCTGGACTAGTGATAACTCATAAGATTTTGTGAGTGCATTATTAATGGCCCACTATGTTTTCTGATGCCCAAAAATGGGTATCCAAATGCGAAGCTTGTCAAAAAAAAATTTTTGGAAAACCTAAATTGGCAGCTTTGCCTTTAAATCCAGTTGTTATTGAAGAACCCTTTCAATAATGGGGTTTAGATTTCATCGGGTCTTGAACCCAAATTCTAGTGCTAGTCATACTCACGTGCTCACGAAAACTGACTACTTTACGAAGTGGGTAGAATCCATTCTAGTGAAACAAACATCTATTGCGGTAATTTGTGACTTCATCAAAGAGAATATATTGGTTCATTACGGAATTCCACAAAATATTGTGACGGAAAATGCCACCAATTTATCTTCTACAGAGATGATAGGTTTTTATGGGTATGGGATATCTTTATCTCATTCATCATATTACTACCCTCAAGGAAACGAGTTAAGAAGAATCCAATAACAAGAATATCATTACTATCGTGCACAAGTTAGTCGAAGAAAATAAAAGAACTTGGCACAAAAATTTATATGATGCATTGTGGGTTGACCGCATAGCTCCTAAAAGAGAAATTGGGATGTCTCCATTCCAACTCTTGTATGGAACCGATGCTCAAATTCCCATTACATTGGAGTTACCGACATTACGATTGGCTCAAGTAGTTGACGATGAATGCTTCGCTAATGTGTTGGATAAAAGGATCATGTTCCTAAGCAAGCTTGAAGAGTAAAGAATTCAAGTAGTGAACAAGATCGAGGAACACCAATCCAAGGTAAAGAAATTGTTCGATAGAAAAAATAAGGAGAGACAATTTCAAATCAATGACCTAGTTCTTCTATGGGACAAGAGGCGTGAACCAAAAGGAAAGCACATGAAGTTTGATTCGTTGTGGCTAGGCCCTTTAAAAATCAAGAATTTATGTGGAGATAACACATATTACTTGGCATATCCTGATGGAACTCATTTTCCTTTTCCCTACAACGGGAAATATATCAAGCGTTATAAAAATTGAAAATGGGTTGTCCCTCATATGTACATAGGTAATTAGGGTTTTGTTTGTTTTCTTTCCCTATTTTTCGGTTTCCTCTCTTTTATCATCTTGTTTTTTTGCATCGTCATCTTTGGGATCATGTTCATTACATTTTTGGAGTCAGGTCTATTATTGCTACGTCAGTGAAGTTTTTTCCCAATTAGAGCCAACTGTTATCACCTAATTTTGACTTCACAAAATTTTAGCATGAAAATTTTAAAAAATTATGAAGTGTCCCTTCGCGTGGTTTATCACCCTCATCATGATTATTTTATTCCCCGATTGTTTTGGCCTTCATTTCATCCATTTGGATATACTTCTCCCGTTATGTCATAAACCATGTTTTAATTAATTAATTAATATTTTACCTTTTTATTTAATAAAATTAAATTTATTGAATTTCGGGGTTTTAATTAATAAATATGAATTAAATCCTCATATAATTTTTTCAACAAAGTTGGAAGAACTTTTCTCATTTTCCCCAATTGCTATGGGCATTTAACTATTGTGAGCAATTACGTGGGCAATTACAATTTTTCTTCCATCATTCGAGAAATTGGGAAGAAGATGGTTACAAGAAGTTGCAGAAGCGAGAGAAATTGGGAAGAAGAAGAAGCAAGGAAAATATTGTAGACATCCAGAGCCAAAAGAAGGAAAATATCATTCCACATGCACTCCTCAACTTTCACATGGAAACCTAGCACGGGCATTGGCTAGAGCCAAGCAACCTTGAGATCTCTAGGTAGTTGTCTCCATTTTAGAATCACAAGCTTACGAGAAGAAATCATTCGCCATTTGCTTAAGATCATCTATGCTCTGTGAAAAGTGCCTCAGGTGTACAACATTTTAAATTTGGCTCAAGATCAAAATAATGAAAAGAAGACTCATGTTTAAGAGTCTTTATTTTTTTAGCATGTGTATTTTTATTAAAGCTATTTCTTTTGTTTTATCGTGCCAAATTGGGCACATATACGAAATCCCATGCAAGCAAAGGCAATACACACCAGTTTGAAAAAGCACATAAACTCATTCAAAGGAGTTCCACGCCAGCAGATTGAAGCTAAAAATATCACGCATTGTCCAAGGCATTGTTCACACATAGACAAGGAAGTACACCACTATGCAATAAAAACAAAGCGAGAGAATTTTAACACATTGACCAAGGATCAAGAGGCCAAGGTAATATTGGCCATGCATTTGCAAAGAATTCATTATTTCCACGCAGGTTTTAAGAGAAAAGAAAAGCCCACACGCATTCATAGTCAAAAGAAGAGCCAAAGACCATTGTCCACGCCTGCAAGGAAATAGACACATGCATCAGAAAAGGCCATTCATGCCAAAAGTCCAAAAATATCATGCACAACTATCAATAAAGGCTACAAAGATCCAAGTTAGGGGCAAAGGAAAAATTTCAAAGGGAAAACATTCATTAAGACCACGCAGCCAAAGAGGATTCATGAATTTGGGTTTGAAGGCCACATATTCAGAGATCAAAGAAAACTGTCACGCATTTGCAAAGAAAGGAGATACCACGCAGTGCATGCAAGACAATAATGTCCCCACATTGATGGAGGATGAATCAGTAAAATAGCCCATGCCTTCCTGAAGAAGAAAGAAATACCATGCATTGGTAAAGTTAGAGCAGCTCCCACGCATTGATCAGAAGATTAAAAGTCCACGTGTAGGAGGAAAGCACAAAAGTACGCATTCACAAGCTCAGGCCATTGGAAATGTGAAGAGGTAGAGAATTAAATTCAGGCGGCCAAACCATTGGCTCAAAATCCAAATAAGGTAATTCGAGTTTAGTCTCAATATTGTTATATAGCTCGAGTTTGTATTACCGTTTTAAAAAATTTGTAACCCAGAAATTACTCGGCTTTATTTTATAAAACATATAAATATATATAATAATAAGTAAATAGTCATATTTTTCTTTGTGTTCACGATGATTTGGAGACTAAGACCGGACAACGTTTATACCATTTTATGTTTTATTTTGTCTTTCCTTTAAAATTCATAATGGGAGAATGCTCTAACAAATCGGCGCTCAAGTATGCATATCAAGGATTAATTCCAGCATCGTCCTTAAGCTCAACATACGATAATATTTTAGATACTAATATGGGTCATGTGGATATGATCCAATTTTGCGACAAGGTTAGGAGGGAAGGAAAACTATTTTCTCAAAAAGGCTCTATCGTTGCGGCTTACCTCAAGCGACAACATTTCTAGTGGCAATACAATGTCTTGAGTTTGTTCTACCTGTGCCAAACACTATGACCCTGAGCGTTGGGAGTCTTTAATGACATAAATGAACCCCTTTTACTTAACTCTCCGAGCATATGGAAGATATGTTAAAAGTGCCACTTTATGAAGAAAATGTTGACATAACGCAAGAATCAACACAACAATTATGGGATGAAGATCCCTTGAGATGGTCAAAAATGGTTGATAAAAATTGGTTAGTCAAACCAGAAAAATCACACTTCAAGGATGCCCAAAGAATTGTTTCATGTGGAGTTTCATGAAGAAATAGGATATATGATCACTCTCCTTAGCAGGGTTTTTGGCCTCCCTTCCCTAAGAATTTCCATCCTTGGATGTATAAATTCATTTGTATCATTCTTGATGTGAAGATGTTCATTGATTGAGAAAGTATCATTAGCAACACTCTCCATAAACAGTTGATTGATGTAAAAATGATGGTTCATTTTTACATGACCTCATATTTAATCTATGCTAGAGTAGGAAGGAGGATATTTTCAGGGATGGTAACTAGAGTACAATGGTTCCTAGTAAAAATAGTGTTTTTCACTTTTACCCATAACTTGAATTCAAGAATGGTTCTCACCATTTCGGAGGGTCGGTGATGCCTTAATTTTCTATATTATTAGGTAACTAGGAGAAATCCATAAGAAAGGTTTTCAGAGGATTCCAAAGTCGTAATAGAATAGTGGGGAACTTGGTATATCTAGTTTCCTTCTTACTCCTATATACGGGTTAGTGGATTTGTGGGAGCTCCTTACAAACTCCCTAAATATGTCAGTGAAAAATTGGCGTTGATGGAACTTTCACGTCAACTTTTCAAAGTCCATTGCCTACTTGTGGATAAACATAGAGGAGGCATTCATTTCGATTCAGATTGGGGAATATAAATGTCCAAGTTCTCGTAGTGCGAAACTGATGGAAAAAGAATTTTCCCACATCACCATACATTCTTTCACAAGTAGGGCTCAGTTTGATATTAAAGGGTCCATGGAAAAATCCCTAGGAGCAAGATACATGCACAAAACAAGCATAAAAGACTATTGGGTAGGATGTGTGGATGACAAGGAGGTAAGACGATGAAAATTTTCTCATCTCACATTGGCTCAAATAGCAAATTATGGATTGAGAGATCCTCCTTTGACCCTTTCCAATAATGGAATTGATCTTATGGATCCTACCTATGATCAGATTGTTTTCACTCCACTCCCTAGTATTGATTGGAGTAAAGGAGATGAAACTTCTCTAGATACCATAAATCAACCTGTGTTGAGAAGAACTATGATGTGGTACGAGAACCAAATAGCCAATCCTCTCCCATTTAGGCACATATCTCCAAAATACATAAATTACCAATGAGGGGAGGATTCACACAAAAAGGTGGTACAAACCTCTTCATGACAGTCTCCACCAACATCATCACACACATCTCAGAGGAAAAGTTAGTGGTTACCCAAATGTCTCTTATGAAGAAGCAGTGTCTCAAAGGTCAGTAAAGAGTGTGCATACTAGAGGAGGAAGAGAACATGTTTTGGGTATCTCTACCCCAAATTCATCTATCCACATCAATGAGAGTTCAATAGGCTCACTAAAGATCCAAGTCATCAATGTCAAACACCTGAGTCTAAACAAATCCCAGTGGTACAGATATCCAATTCTTTCGAGCATCAAGGTGATGGGAATGTTCCACAAGAACATGATGGTAATCAAGAATGTGTTGTAGATGCCACTTCACCCGAGGATTGAGGCTGTAGAAAAATTACCTACTTGGTTTTAATCACGAGGAAAGTAAAGAGGGTATCTTCCAATTCTTGACTTTGTTGTGTTGAGCTAATGAATGAAACACCTTCCTAGGTTGATTCCAAAAAAAAAAGAGGAAGATATTGATCAAAGTGGCCAACATTGATTGGGAATCTCTTTCTACCCTTTCCAATGAAGTTGTGCCCAAAAATCCTAAGGTCTTCTCTAGGGTATTATTGATTGATGATAACGGAGATAAATTTACAGAAATTGTAGTTCCAACAATTGAAAAGGATCGTGGGGATATGACAATCACTAATTATGAAGTATCCAAAATAGTTTTTGGAAGGACCACTTTTGAAAGTGATGTTTCCATGGAAAAATATTCAATGAACAATGTGATTAAAAGGTTAGAGAGATAAAAATATCAAATTTCCCAACTCAAAGAAGAGAAGAATCAGTTGATCTCATACGTTCAACATTTGATCAGTCCAATTGCATCTTCTTTTCCTGTTCTAGAAACGGTGGCCATCCTAGATTAGGAAATTCTCAATCAATCAAAGGATGTGATCACTCTAGGGCACACTCTAAGGTCTTGGGTTTCTGAGATAGAAAATGGTGGGTTGAGAACAATTGATGAGGTGATAAAAATATCTGAGAATATCTATGCCTACCTTGATCTAGTGTTTCCATTCAAGGAATGCCTCATTGCAGAATTAATAGCTATGGATCAGATCTTTCCAAGTCTTCAGGATCTTGCCCATATGGAATCTACATTCTTATGCTCGAGGGAATCCTTGAGTTTGACCATCGCATGACATGAATTCTATGGCTAAATCATGCTAAGTCAATAAAATGATTCTGGAAGACTTAGTAATTCAGTTTGACAATTTGTGCTATGAAGCTTATACCGTAGTCTCCTCCATTCAATAATTCATCGAAGAGATTACTTTTACCTTTATCTTGAACAAAACTAAAGGAATTCAATAAAACATCTAGTAGAACAATTCATGAAATCGATACACACTCATGTTGATATTTTTTCCACTTCTGTTATGGATCAATGTTTTAAGATCAAACACCTTTGTGAAGGGATCCAATATAATGTAACAGACATGCATACCATACAGGTAATATTCTTGAACTACATGTACTTTGTGAGGCTTGTCTTCTTCCAAGTTGTTTTCCAAAGGAAGAAAAGATGCACTAGACATTGCAGAAGCTCAAATCTTTCGAATTGGTGAAGAATCAAGATCCTTGTTTCACCAATAATGGTGGGATAATTTCCTATGTTATCTAATGGGTGTGCATGTTCATTTCTCATACAATTGAGAATAGGTGAACCCTTCCCAATGGATAAGGCACTAGTTGTTTTTCTTAATTTTCATGTGTTTTTCTGCATGGGGTCCACATGTACCCATTTCCCTTTATTTATGTACTTTTCCTAAAGTGAATTTCAAATTGTTATAAAGTGATGTGGACTTATTCTAGTTAGGTCATTTAAGGAAAAGTCACTTAAATTTGCCTAATTTAATGTTCATGTATACCCTAACTACCTTGTAACCAAATTTTAGGTTATAAAAGGAAGTTAGGGGCTCATTTGTAAGGGAAACTTTGAGAGAGGAGAAAAAATAATTTTGTGTGCAAGGTTTTTTCAGGAAAGAAAATTTGTGTTTTTTTGCGAAGAAATTTTGAGAGTTAATGAAATATGAACTTTGTGGCCCATTCATTATCTCTTGTAGAATTTGATGTTCTTATGTTCATTAGATGTTAGTGTTTAAATCTTGCATGCGTATAATATATTTGATCTTATTGTCAACACTATTAATCTGTTGTTCTTGTTCACAATGATCAAGCTCTGATATTTACTTGCTCATGTGTGTTCCCTTTCATTTATTCTTGTTTAGCTGATTCAAACTCTGTTTTATTTGAGTTAGTTATTCGTTGTTCTTCTTCTTTATGCAATATTAGGCTCTATTTTTACCTAACTATTGTATGATCCTTCCATCCATTCCTTTCCATTCATTTCCTTCATTCCATTCCATTTACCTCATTCAAATTTATTTCCATTTGATGTCCCAAAACACCCCCACATATAATTTTGAATGTATAGATGTAAATACAGTTTTGGTTTTCAATAAAGGCAACCTCACCTTCATTGAGGAGGGACTTTGTCCCTTGATTATTGCATGTCATTTGCATGTGTGCAAATCCATTTGCTAACACAATGGTAGTTGGAGGTTGTGATGAAATAAAAAAATGTGGGATGTTAATTAAAAATTGATCTTAAGTTTTACACCTATTTAGTCATTTGTCACTAGGTAGTTTTAACCTTCAATTTGATTTTCATTTGAATGTCATCTAGATTTTTTTCTTTTGGCCTAGAGAAGGGTAATGAAAAATAACAATATACTCATAATATTCTAGAGTTTTGAGTTTGTGTTCTTCTCATAAATATTTTTCAATCCCAATGTAGTGGCAAAATAATATTGAGGCCATATGTCACCGATTAGTTGGAAATTCATGGAGATTGTAATATATTCATTAATTAATGTGGTATGTGAAAAATTCAAGATATGTCCCTCATCTTTAATATCTCTTAGAGTTATTTGAATAAATTATTCTAGATTTACATACTAGTTTTTTTAGACACAAAATCTAAGCACTTAGGTACATTTATAGGTCATAAAACATACTCATATATACCTGATTCCTAAGAAAGAAAATTAGTGGTTGACAAATCCTTTTGACATTTTTTCTTTATCTCTCTCATTCTTACTGGTTTTACACATCTTCTGACCTTTCCGAAACTTGATTGATTCATATTTTATGGCCTTAAACACTAGCGCCCGATCGCTCATGTCCCTCCTGTGCGATCTTGACCTTTTTATCCTTTTCTCACCCTTTTGGGTCTCTTTTGATTTGGTCACCTTTTAGTACTTTGGGTTGGCCTTTCAATTGTCAATTATGAAATTCAAACAAGTGAATCATATATATATATATATATATATATATATATATATATATATATATATATATATATATATACTTAGTTACTTCTTCTAAATCGGGAGCCTAACACTAATCATTATCTACTATCACCTAAGCTTGAATCCAAAGTCAAAAGAGCATTACAAAACATCAATCTAGCACATCCATACAAAATATAAGGGATGAATCATTTTCATACACTGACATAGGAGGAAGTCAATCTATTTCATCTCACACATTTGCATACTTGGAGCAATCTAGATCTAGCCTACTACCATAGTGCAGCTTGCACAAGGGCAACCTAGGGCATCATTTTACACACATACACATCAAATTACATGGATTTTGAGATGTAGTGCAATGTTCGATCACAAGATCACTCTTTGGGTGACCACTGGGGTTAGTCCCCCTCCATAATATCCATATTTTTATTAGATTTGATGTGGTTTTTAGACATATGCAGGTAGATATTTAATTTTTAGGTTATAGGTGTGATCAAAACCATAACATTGAAGTCGGAGTGAAAACATGAATATTGAAGCGAAGACCTTCCGACTCAGAAAAATTCAAAACCTGAGCATCTAAGTGGAAACTAGCACCCAGATCATACACTAGCGCATGGGGCACTATTGTCCTCTTGTGGGAGTTTTTTTCCTTCACATTTCGTACTTCTCAATCTTCATTGAGCCTTTACGATGTTGTTTCTAACCTATTCCAGTAGTTACTTAGTCCAGATCACCTCCAGATTGCACATAATCAACTAAGTCATCTCCCCCTCTCATTTTCTTAGGGTTCTACATCATCAAATGCTTGTTGTTTGTCTATTATTGTATATTATCATATGTATATAATTAGTTAAATAGTAGTTACTCTGAAATTAGATTTAATTCAATTTAAATTAAATAATTTGTTGAACCTTAACTTGGAATCAAACACTTAGTGATTTAATATAAATTAAATTAAATATTATTTTATGAGTAACTACTATAATAAATGATTTACAAATACTAATATACAATAAAACGTAAGAAATAAAGCATATGCAATATGAAACCCTAAGCAAGAAGGAGGGATAAGGGGACTTGCTGATTTTCGAATAAACAAGAAGTGATGCGGGTAGATGTAATAATGGAATAGACTATAAACTACGTCATCACTTTGCAAACTAGAGGTTACGAGATCGAAACCGTCTTTGAACAGAGCGAACAGAGACACTAATGTATGGATCTAGGCATTGGTGTCCATGTAGATGTTACGAGATATGGATATTTCAAGGCCAAATAAGCTTCGTTGTTGGTATTTGTTTGTCTCTCTAGATTCACCTTTGTCGATTTGCATTGTATTTGTAACTTGAAAGAAATAAGTTCACTTGCACATACCCACAAATCACATCAAACCTAAAAAGGAAAATGTAGAATGGGGAATTGGATTGGCCCCAACGGTCACCTAAAGAGTTAACTTATGAATGAGCACTGCACTACATCTCAGACTCCATGTATTTTTTTGTGTGTGTATAGAAAGGATGCCCTAGGATTCCCTTAAGCAAGTTACACAATGATAGAAGGCTAGATCTATAATGTAGCAAATGTATAGAATGTGTGGGATGAAATAGAATATACTTCACCTCATATGTTTTGTATGCATAAATGATGCAACCCTTTGTCCCTTGTATGATTGTTAGATGGATTCCTTTGATACTATTTGTGCTGTGGATGTAAGATAAGTTGGCAATATGTTATGCTTAGTGCTTGGTACCTTATATTGAAAATATAACTATGTATTTACATGATTTTCTTGTTATAATTTCGTAATTGACAATTGAAAGGCCAAGCCAAAGTAGTAAAAAGTAATTAAGAAGTGAAAGGGGTCTAAAAGGGTAAGAAATATGTAAAGAGGACAAGAGCATCTGGGGCTAGTGTCCGATTGGGCACTAGTGTTTGAGGCCATAACAAGATAAAAAAATCAAATGCTAGTAAGAGTGTAAGATATATAAAGCCAATAAAAGTGTAGAAAACAAATTAAAAGGATAAAGGGAGTCACCAATTAGTAAATTTATTTATTAGGAATCATGTAAATGCTAGCATGCTTTCATGACCTAGAAATGTACCCAAGTGCATAGATATTGTGTCTACATTTTACCCCCACTTTATGCTCTTGAGTGAATACTCAATAATATAAAGTATTCAAAATATGCGTACCTTATGATCATGTAGATAACGTAGTGAATAGCGTCTTAGGGTAAACAAGTGAAGCATGAAGAGATCATAATGTGAAGTATGGAGACTAGGAAAAAGGGAAGTGGACCTTAGGGGCAAAGCGTGTGCATATCTTGTACCTATTGTTGTGCTTATATTTTCTAATGCAGGTTGCTTCTTGTTGCTTATTAAGGATGAACTGATGTATAAGAGTGTAAAGGATAGAAAGATGTCTTGAAATGTTGTGAAGGGTGAGTTTTTTGGGTGATCTCATGCCAAGAGTGAGTTTTTTAGGTGATCTCATTCCAAATGCGAGTATTTTGGGTGATCTCGTGCCAAATATGAGTATTCGGGTGATCTCATGACATGGGAGAAGAGTGTTGGGGAGATAGGTCTAGTTTTACTCTCTTTCCATGACTTCTTCCTGAATGGGCACCACTTGTAGATGGTACGTACCGTGTTGTTCCGTATTGTAACTGATTGTAGGAGATAGAATGCATTTTGTATTATGAGGAAAGTGCTTTACTATAGAAATGTCAAGCTGCTAAAGACTATTTTGTATTGAGAAATTACATGTTTCTTCCCCCAGGAAAATAACGCATAGGGGAGGACAGGATTATCCAAGCACTAGTGTACTCGTGATTCAATAAAATATAAGTTATTTTATATGAATATAAATACACAACTATGATATAAATGATATACAATAAAATATGAATGCTAAACAATTTTATTTTATTAATGAAAGGAAATAAGAGGGATAAAGGACTTACCTTGATTTTTATTACCTCACAATGACACAGGAATGAGTAGTAAGATGAAATAGAAGAATATACCATCATAACGAACCATAGAAGAATGCAACGAAGGTGGGCTGGCTGGGTGGGACACGAAGAGCGATGGGGGCGCCCTGCTCCCGATTCTAGCCCTCGGTCTATAGAAAAGGTCATAATCTAGTTTCGATATATGGTCGTTAGGGCTTCATAATTTTTTATTTTTTGTTGCATGTATGTCACATTTGGATCACAGAGGTACCTGTAAACCTACAATGAAGAAAGAACTTGTAAAAACCTCAAATCGACATCAAATCCTAAAAAATAAAGATGCAAAATGAGGGGTCGAGACTATCCTCAGCTGCCACAATGGTGGAATTACAATTGAGTGTTGCACTACATCTCAGACCCAACTTAGTTCTATGTGCAATAGTGATCCTAGGTCACCCTTGGGCCAATGAAGCCAAGATAACAAACAATAACTAGATAAAAATGCAAATGTGTGGATGGAATAGAATGAACTCCCCTTCCTATGCAGTGTGTATGCAGAATAATGACCCAAATACAGTCCCTTGCTCTATGTAGATAGATAGCCCTTGATAAGAATAGTCCGCCCATATAATGGTATGTATGTTGTGTTTATATAGGGATCTCTTATTCAAATTTCAACACTAATGACTTGACATGTTGACTAGTACCTCAAGAGATGAGAGGAAAAACTAAAAAGACCAACCTCAAATGTTAAAAATAAAATCAAATACAAAGAGGAAAAGGGCACCCATGATGGACAGGGGCACCTAGTGCTACCGTCCAACCCTGGGCACTAGTTTCCAAAGACCAGTGACGATAGATGAGTGAGAACTGATAGAAATGGATCCTTGAGACCTAACCAAAATTGTGTGTATGAGTGACAAGTGTGCAAGACAAACAAAAATAAAGACCAATAAGACAAACAAATGGACTATGAAATGGGTCATCAGTGAATAATTTTCTTACACAATATCCATATATAAAACAACATACTTGGTGGTATAATAATAGTAGTAAGTGCATGATTTTGTGTCTATATTTCCCCCACTTTATGTTGGTGAGCGAAAGATCGGTAACATAAAGTAGATAGAGATGCATACCTGAGAAGTCGAAGAATCCCATGTCATTGAAGTCTGTGCAAAGAGTGTAGTAGAAGTATGTGCTAAGTGAGAACATATAACGTGGTGAACCATGGATCAACGTCTTGATCCGTGTGGCGTAACGAGAGACATGGGACCATTATGAGGAGAAATAAGCGATATTTTGATTTTTGTTGTTGATGGAGATGTGATAGGGAAGGGAGTGATCAGTTCCCAACCCAATTGCATGTGTATAAAAAATTGAGGATTTGGATGTCCTACCGCTAGAGGAAGAGTGTAGGGAGAAAGGTCTTGTTTTACTCTCTAACTTTAACTACATCCTTAAAAGATCAAGCCACTGTAGAAAAACAAGGATAAAATTTTATTAATTTTGGATCCAATTTTCGATCAAACATGATAACCCATATAGGAAAGGAAATGTATCATTTCCCCCACTCCACAGTGTCATCAAAATGTGTATGTGTTGACTTCCATGTTAGGTCATTTGAAGCAATCATGAAATATAGAATAAATTCCCATGTTAGGTCATCTGGGAAAGTGGTGATATAACTCCCAAGTTAGGTCATCTGGGAGGATAAATGCGTTGTGTTCATGTTGATTGATTGATGTGATTTTTATTATTGTAGAGATTGAAGTGTATGTGATTGATTGATTGGTTACTCATGGAGAGATTTTATGGTTGTTTCCCCATATTAGGTCATTAGGGGAATCACTAGAAAATGATGTGACATGTCGTATGGTGTATGAGTAAATGTTTGATAATGATGGATTATGAATGTATATTGATCATGTAGTGATGCAAGGGGAATTATAGGATGACCCCAATTGTATGCCCCCATTTTGGTGAAAAGGGGGAGTGATAAGGAGAACGAACATTGAGCGAAAGTAAGCACATAATGATGTAATGGATAATGTATGAGAAATATCACAAAAGTGTGTGTATATTGATTGTAAAACAATGTCAAGGAGAAATATTGTGTGTGTAATGTGTACAATACGATAGTAGGTGGAATTCTAAAAATAATTCCGCAAATGGGATAGAAATCGAAGTAAGGATGCTCAAGATATGAGGGAAATTGTGTGATGTGTATTAGTAGAGAAAATGAGTGCGAAGAATGACTATAGTAAAGTGAATAATGGAAAGTTACTATAAATAGTAATGTGATAAAGTGATTAGGAAACTCATTTGTCTTTTGTGCGAGTGTGATAGTGAGCTCTGAGTGTGTGAGGATTCCACAAGTTAGAGAAACCTTGTGGTTGAGTCGATTCAAGATGGTGGCGATGAATATGATGTCGCTTATGATGCGAGAATTGGTAAGTGTGATTTTTTTGAAAAATGTGTTGATATTAGTCATTTTTGATGAATTTTTACAAAAACAAATTGAATTTATTAGTGTTTTAGAGGACACGGACAATAACGGTGAAGGCACTAATGACCTCTAGGATAGAAGTTCCTAGATATGGCCGTTGGTGTCCTACTCATGGGCACCCCAGTCCTACTTCGGCACCCATTTCCGAGAAAGCGTGAGTTGCATTGAGTGATGTAAATGTGAAAGATGATGTGTGTTGATTTTTCAAGTGAGTAGTTTTGTATATGTATGATGTTATAGTGTTATGTTTGTTGTTGTTTTGTGGTGTGCATAGGGATATCCATTCGAGAGAGTTTCATGGTGGCATCCATTTGAGTACATTTCTTAGATCGGGTTTTTAGATGATAAGTGGGATGTTCGGACCTTGCCGTCTTCATGCGACACATAGCGAGGATGGGGATGTGCCCCATAATATGCCTATTCTTACAATTTTGTGTGAGAGGTGGTGTGTAGATACTTATACCTTTGGTTACCTACAGGGGAGATGATAGTCACATTAGAGGATGTGTATCGCATACTACAATTACCTATTATTGGAGAGAGGGTACAAGTTATGGTAGTGGATGATATGTAAAGATAGATGAGGGCTGTTAGGCGGTATTTTTAGGGACTCAAGTTCCTACTGAGTCCCATATTAGCCTAGATGCTATTTTGAGATCAAGGGTTACATGATTGCAGAAGTGTATTGCCCTGATGATAGCGTCATTGATTATAGTAGATGGTGGTGGTGTGGGAATCTTATATAAGATGCATGATATCTAACGTTGGATAGAGGAGGATAGCACTAGGTATGCTTGGGCACGATGTGTATTGGCCCACCTATACAAGGATCTATACAGATTTACACAAGAGGAGCATGGTGGTGGTATTGGAGCTATGACATTGTTGCATGTATGGGCCTATGAGCATATTGCAGTATTGAGGCTAGTTGGTGGACCTCGGGAGATTGGGCAAGGCCAAACATATTTTTGGAAGATGGGTAGGTGTGCATGGGAGGAAGATGGATATAGAAACCTATAGAGTGATGATAGATTGGATGGGGCCGGAGGATGTGTTATGAAGGCCATGCGAGACTACAAAGGATGGTTAGAGGATGCTATAGAGATACGATGCATACAACAAATAATATGGTTATAGGATCAGTTTCCAAGGGTGGCCGAGTTATTTTAGGTTGAGCAGGTTTCACAAAATTTGGTATAGCCCAAGACGTCCCCCTGAGCCATATGTATGGGTTAGAGCTATTAGGACAAGGAGGAGGTTGAAGCGAGACCAAGGAGGACATGAGAGAAGCTATTACCTCCCGATCCGAGACATGACCGATGAGGTGATAGATCCAATAGATGTGGGTGATGGAGGGTGCATTGAGGCATATCGTGCATGGTGGGCATTGCATCGGTGGGTATATTTGTTTCTATCCTTTGTGGCATCGGTGGGAGCATCGCCACTAGGAGTAGAGGGAAAGCACATGCCCTCGGTGGCGTAACGATGGCGATAGCGAGAACGTGAGTATTTGTAAAGTTAGATTATACTATTTGTGACTTGGTTGTGTAATTGTCATTGTTGTCTAATGTGTTGTTTTTATGGTTGTAGGTGATGTGTATTGGTCATTGATTATGGACACATCTATCCACACATTGACACGAGAATGTGCCCACCGACATACTTGCGGGTGGAGGCATTTTATAGTGTATAGATGATATTGCGTGCGAGCATGCCCATTTTTCGAGCTAGTTGCGATAATAGTAACAACATGTACTATGCTATTGAGCGAGAGGTATGAGTGCACGAGGATACATGACGAACTAGAGAGGTAGATGGTGGCGTTCCTTTAGCACATGATGTATTTGCATGTTTTTTGACTTACAAAGTCACTTCATAAAGTAGTTGACAAAGGATACATTACTACGTAGGGGTAGAGATATGTAGAGGTCATGATTAGCGGCATAGAGTTAGTAGCAAGGCTCTAGTCATAGAGATCTAGCGGTGGAAGATACTTGATAGCGATGAAGAGATTTGATATATATTGATGTATTGATGTAGGGGAATTGCCCCAAGTGATGAGATATTTTGTATGATTGTGAATGATATATATAGATGGATTTATTGGCGTTTGATAATTTTATTTTATGTTTATTGATGTGAAGATGATATATGATTCTTTTTTTTCTTATATATGATGCTTAATGTGTTTGACTATTGTTCGTGTTTCTTGAATTGATTTGTAATGCATAGTTGAGCAATTTGATGATGATATAATGTATATGATGATAGATAATGTATGTAATATGATTGCGAAAATAAAATTGTGTGATAAATGTTTAACATGTGCAAAACTATGATGTGTTCATAATAGTGTAGCGAAGTGCTTGTCAATATTATGAGGATAGTGGGGGGGTAATAGTGATTCCCCTAGTGTATAGATGATGAGGTTCATTTAGATAAGACCCCTCAGTAGTCAAGAATGAACCATAAAGCAAGAGTGCATCATCGGGAAATGATTCGATAATGTGCGCTAGATGAATTGATAAATCACATGAAGAGATGTTCTTATTATAACATATCCCTCGATAGTATTATAAGAACCATAAGAACATGAGTGCGTCATCGTGGGTTAAGGTGATAGAAATCACCTAGCAAAGACCAAGTCGGTGTAAAGTGGTGGAAACATGTGGAATGAAAACATCATGAGTGTATGAGATGAACTCAATGTCATATGGAGCGGTACTAATGATGGGTGAAGTGGTGGTGGGAAGCATAAATGTTGAGGGTTATGGAAGCCAATATACAGGTAGTAACATGACACAATGGATGCGATAGATAGCTGCATGAGTAACAACATGTAATGGTGGATGAATAATGACCTTAGAACTAGATGACTGAGATAACTCAACCAAAGTAACAACCTACGAGGGAGTGTAGATATAGACCACTCACATGAGCGAGAGCCAAAGGAAATGATGCCCTTATCTTCTAATTATTTCAAGCAATAATGGAGGGTGTAACGGTCATTGTATCGATGGCTATTGATATGATGATAGTTATAGTAGGATCTATCACATTGGCATTGCAAGCAATTCAGTGGATGGTGCTAATTAGAAGGTAAATGGCCTAAATGCTTATCAAAAAGGCACGTAACACATCATGAGGTCTAGCGTGATACGAAAAATGTAATGGTCCCAAAAAACAGGTGTAGAAGTCTGAGGTGTATCCTAACACGGAGTAGGAGATGGAGGATGTTGATGTAGTGGAGTAGATTGAACTTATTTTCGAGGTGAAGGAGATGGAGACCATGTAGGAAACTCAACAAATAGGAGTGGAGAATAAATAGCTGATGTAGCAATATTAGTAATAGGAGGAGGATCTATAACATGTTTAGCAATGAGATATTTTTCTAAATAAATGACACTATAACATAAAAGCATGAATGATTCACATGTTTTATATTGCAATCTTTGTTTTAAGGCAGGAACCAAACCACAAAAAAAGATAAATTTCTTCTCTAAAGGCTGAAAGAATAGCTGGTGCATGCAAGCATTGAATCGTAGAATGTAATCAATGATAGGTTTTGTTTTTCCCTAATGTAAGCTAGGTAGATGATCATATGTGACTCTAGGGTCGTTGTTTAATTAACAAAGAAAATATTCTTCCATCTCACAATAGGTAATAATAGATCCAAAGGGTAGATGCATGTACCATTCGAGACCATCATCCGTGAGAATATGGTGAAATAATTTAAGTAGTAGTCGATCATTAGAATATGAAGCCATAACCATACGGTAATGCTTGAGATGTAAGTATGGATTTCAGTACCATCAAAACATGAAAATGTAGGCATAACAAAATCCTTAGGAAATGTTGAGTTGTGAATCTTTTTGGGAATAGGATTGTCATGCAATGAATTATTATCAATGGAAGCATAATAGGCCTTGATTTCTAATGTGAGAGATTGGACTTGAGACTGTAAGTGACCAACAACATGCATGAGGGACAAGATATCCTATGAAGGAATAGTAGAGGATGGCAATAATGTGTTAAGCGGTTGTAATTTTCCATTATGAGTAATCATAGGAATATCAAGAGGATACATAAGAGATTCTAATGCTAAGGTCACACTAGATGTGGGTTCCAAAGAAGTAATAGGTGGCAAAGGACATGGAACATCCATAGAATCAATAGGAATAGCATCAGAAACATCCCTAAGAGATGAAGTGATAGATGGAGATGAGGTGGTAGGAGGAGATGAACTAATAGACAAAGATGAATCATGCATGTTATTAAATAAAATCTCAGAAGAAAATGATAGTGGAGTGGGGATTCACAATCGTAGTATGAAAATAAGTAGAATAATAAATATCAAGTGTTTCATCGAAATAAAACAAAGATTTAGATAGAAGGATATCATTAAGCGTATCATCGACATAGAATGAAGGAGTAGGAGAACTAGTATGCGATGCATTATGAGAAGCATTTTCAGAAACATAAGTAGTATGAGATTTAGCTAGATTATCATCCTAACTAGTGTGAGAATCATCAAGCACATGTTTATCATCATCAAGACTAAGCATGAAAATAATAATAGCATAATCTAAGTTTTCATTAGAAATTTTGGAAGGAGGGGTGTGGCTAATCATATAACGAGATGTTTAATGAGTAACGCTCATCGATCGAAAACAATGCCAATGGTATAATGCTCAAATCTAGTAGGTATATTTCATTCATTAGCTAAGAGTTGTTGTTGAATATCATCTAGAAGAGTAACATTACGATATAGGCAAAGTATGTTTAGCTCTGATTGCTTCATCATAAATAGGATTGATGCGACATGAGGCATGACTATCTCGAGAAGGAGAAGAGCTATCCTTAGCCATTAAGGTTTTAGTGGATCCTAGGGAAAATAGTTCTAACCTACGGGTTCACCAAAATGATTTAATAAAATATGACTTATTTTATATGAATCTAAATGCACAACTATGATATAAATGATATACAATAAAATATGAGTACTAAACAAATTTTATTTTATTAATGAAAGGAAATAAGAGGGATAAAAGACTTACCTTTATTTTTCTTACCTCGTAGTTACCTAGGACTAAGTAGTATGATGAAACAAAAGAACATATTATTGCAAAAAAACCACATAAGAATGCAACAAAGGTAAAACAAGTGGACTAGGGCACTCGAGAGAGGGATAGGGGTGCCTAGGGTTCCCAGATCCGATTCCGGGGTGCCCGGGTCTGCAAAAAGGTCGAGAATATGGTTTTGATATGGTTGTTAGGGATTTACACTTGTTTACATTTTTTTGCGTGTATGTCGTACTTGGATCACCAATGTACTTGTAAATCTATAATTAAGAAAGTGCATGAAAAACCCTCAAACAAACATCAAATCCTAAAAAGAAAGATGCAAAATGAGGGGTCAAACTATCCTCAGCTACCAAAATGGTGGAGTTACAATTGAGTGATGCACTACATCTCAAACCCAATGTATTTTTGTGTTCTTGTGTGTGCAATAGTGCTCCTAGGTCGCCCTCGTGCCAATGACACCAAGATAGCGAGAAATAGCTAGATAAAAATGAAAATGTGTGGATGGAATAGAATGAACTCCCCTTCCTATGTAGTGTGTATGCAGAGTAATGACCCAAATGCAGTCCCTTGCTCTATGTAGATAGCTAGCCCTTGATAAGAATAGTCCTCCCATATAATGGTATGTATGTTGTGTTTATATAGGGATATTTTGTTCAAATTTTGACACTAATGACCCAACATGTCGACTAGTACCTCGGGAGATGAGAGGAAAAACCAAAAAGACCAACCTCAAATGACAAAAATAAAATCAAATATAAATAGAAAAAGGGTGCCAAGGATGGACAGGAGCACCTACTCGCTACCGTCAATCCTAGGCACTAGTGTCCGGAGACCAAAGTGATGATAGATGAATGAGAAGCTGAAAGATAGGGATCCATGAGACCTGATAAGAACTGTGTGTATGAGTGAAAAGTGTGTAAGACAAACAACAACAAAGACCAACAAGACAAACAGATGGACTATGGAATGGTTCATTAGTGAATAATTTTCTTACGTAAGATCCATATATAAAACAACATACTTGTCGGTATAATAATAGCAATAAGTGTATGATTTTGTGTCTATAGTCTAGGTTTAGGGGCTAGTGTCTATATTATGTGTGAAGTCCAAGTGTTATTCTCGGACTATTCTACGACTTTATGCTTGTGTTGATTTTGAAGCTGTGCTGGTCTAAAATATAGCTATGAGATGTTGTAGGGGTGATTTTTTCACCCAATGTATGTCCCCCTCATTTGGGGTGCATGTAAAAAATATAGGAAAATGCGGCCCAAAGGAGAAGACTTGATGTTGATCTAAAGTGGATACCTGTAGGGGGTAGGGGATGTGATTGGTAGAAACCAAGGCACATATGTAAACAAAGTAGGCTACTACAAGTGTTAGTAGTAAAAGTAGCTAACATGTAAAAGAATATAGTGTAGCAATCAAGTGTTTAAACAAGATGGACCTGTGAAAAGTAGGTATCATACATGGATTATCACTCACAATGTCACAAGACAATCAAGGCCAAAGAGGCCAAAAGCATACAATGATCACACAAGACATAAGGCATAGCCCATAAACAATAACATACAATGGAAAACAAGATCAATAAAAATGTATCAAATAACCATGGTTTCAAATAGTCTTGCAAGGAAAATGCTACACATGAAGCACCTATTAGCATGTTAGAAATATAAAGAGTATGTCAAAGCGCATATATAACAATGAAAAATAAAGTGCTAGTAAGATGAAATAGTAAATGATGAAACAATAAACCCCGTAGTATGCGAGAGTAGTAAAGGTAGATGCCCCTAGGATCCTCAGCGGACGGCAAGGAGTCATAGTTAAGCATCGAGCATCATGTAAGAAACTATAAGATATCTTCATTCACTTCCAGAGACCAAGTGAACATGTATGCATATATATGATAAAGATAATGACATAATGAGTATATGTCTATCATATTAATCAAAGTGCAACATATAAGTAGTAAAAACAAATAAGAGTAAATGCAACCAAGATATGCAAATGGTGTATGAATGTGATATGAAAAAGTGAAGGTGGAAGGATCCATGTGGCCCTCAAATGGGTGTGTTTGAAATAAGGTTCGTTTATAAATTCCCCCTCACCGGTCAAGAATGGACTATAGAATAAGAGTGTGTTATCGGGAAATGGGTATTTCACGTGTGAGTAGGTGTTAGAACGATATGTCATGAAACAAAAAGTGTGAAGTGTAAAATGTGAGGTTCATTGATGTAGCGTGCCCTCAAAAGTCAAGTGTTATAGTGCTTGGTTCCACCAAGTGTTGCACATAAGATGAAAGAGTTTGCACTTTCTCCTCTAGTCCCTCGATCTTCTCTTTGTATTCTTTATTCCTTGCCATCATGTGACAATTGCTGATATATCGGGAGCTACTACTTGTTGCACCATGTGAGTGTCGAGGATGATCGTTTCCCACATCCACAGAAACATCTCGTCGGTTTCAGGCTCAATGATGGGTGCATCAACCATTCTTTGTCCTGATGGAGGAGGAAAATCCTGAATGAGAGGAGAGTTGGAGTCAACAACATGTGGGACCTCTTGAAGTGGCTCGAATATTAGATCATGAGTCATATACTCCTTGTTCACTTGCGGTTTCTGCTACTTCTCTTTCATCTACCTCGGCTTGAAGTCTTTTGATTTCATCAAGTTGAGCCCTTATTTCCTCTTCCACTCTTGCTTCTCTTTCTCTAACTTCTTTAGTTTCTACGTCAGTGAAATTTTCTAGGTTCTCGTTGATGTATGGAAATTCACCATCCAAAGGATTAGCAGCACTCAGGTTCTCAACGTGACCAGTTGCTTGACGAAGGGGAGGCCTCTGAATTCCAAGAAACTCTTGTCTTCTTTGAAGTTCTTTGAAAATGGGGTTGGTTTTTCCTCCTTGCCTCTGTTGCGGGTGTACCTTCTATCTACCCGGCTTGAAATCTATGCTCACCTTTGTGGTGCTAGAATTTGTCTTTGCCTCTCCAATTCAGCAACGCGTTCTTCTTCAAGGTCGAGGATTCTCATGGCAATGAAGTAGTGGTTGGAACTTTGTTTGTTATGCCAAATAGCTTCTCTCAAATCAGAAGTGATATCTTCTTGGATGTGGAAGAGCAATTCAGGTCTTTCGATAGGAGGATTTCCGGAATAGCCATGGTTTGTAGACATGTGGCTTATATAGCTATTCAAATTTTAGAAATTTTCTCATTTGAAGTTTGAATTTTAAGGTCATTCAGGTCCATGTACAAGACATCATTGTCTTCCACATCATACTCGCAGGCAAAGGGTTGTGATGGCTTCTGACCCATCCATTTCATCTTCATATCTCCCTTCGAAAAAGTAACTTACTATTTTTAGTAAGTGTGGAAAAGCAATTCCTCGATCTTCAACTGGATGTTGCGGCTTAGTTTTCCTCTTTCTCCCTATGTTCCTCATTTCTTCTAGATCAAATTTCTATTTTTAGCAGGTGCTCGAGGGGCCACTTACTATTTTTAGTAATTGCCAACAATGTCTGTTCTGGTGAATTTTCAGTCGTAGTTTACCTCCAATGTCTTCGTCTTCTTCGCAGGTTCTTTTATCGATGACTTTCCCAAAATAGCAGTTCCTATGTAGTAGACCTACTATTTTTAGAAATTTTGCCTCTGGGAGTCAGATTGACGTGGAACAAAGTTTTTTGATATGGGTTTTGTCCAATATCCTCCTCTAAAATTTTGGGCCCGCCGCTTAATAATCCAGGAGATTTTAAAGTTTTAATTTTCGGACCTAGCAGTGCTTCTAGGTACGAAGCCATTAATGGACCTAAAAATTGTAGGTCTGGTTTTCTCCTCCATTTACAATGAAATTTATATTTTTGATGTGGGTTTTGTCTTCTGGTGCTTCACGTGCGATCTTACTTCAATCCGACAACTAGTTTGATGGGAAATCTTACTTCTTTCTTCGTTGAGCCGGAAATGAGATTTCTTTGTTGTGGCTACTCTGTCGCACGAGGGGGGAGTTTGAAGGTGTATTTTTGATGGTCTTGGATAGAGGAATGAATAGAAGCAAATGGTTTTTTTTTTCATGCACTGGTTTGCAACATTTCTTTAGATCTTCATTTTTAGGCTATGGGGATTTTCACTGTTCTCTCCTTCTTGCTCTTCGTTTCTCCTTCTTGTTTTGATGAAAGATCCTTCTGAGACCTAAAAATCACCATGGGGAGTTTTTTTCAGTGCTTGGGTCGATCTGGTCTGAGCATTTTCAATGGCAGAGTGACGGTAGAATGTTGCAGAGGAAGAAATGGAGGAATGGAGTGCACAAAAATGTTTAGAAGTTAGAAATGAAGAAAGCGACACTTGGGAGATTTTAAAAAGATATGCACAATTAGGGTTAGGGAACATTTTTCAAAGCTTTATGTTCCTGACCTTAGGGACATGAGGGACATCAACTTCCACAATGAGCAAGACGGTGACACGTGGCACTAGATCCAACGGCAGGGGATGAAGGAGGAAAAAATTGCTTTAAAGCACCGGGAGCTGAAATGAGGTCACATGGGTGTCCAGAAGACTCCCCATAGGGGATGGGAACATTTTCCAAGGCCTGATGTCCCCCACCTCAGGTGCATAAGGTACATCAAATTCCACGGTGGTCCTGGAGCTGACACGTGGCGACCGATCCGACGCATGGAATGCATGCTCCAAATAAGCACTTGAGGGCTGAACTGCCAGGTATGGAGGTCATATGAGGGTCCCAAGGGTCACATGAGGGCTGGGATAATTTTCCAAGGGGTGATTTACATGACATCAGGGATGTGGGGGCATGAAATCCCGCCAGGATCTTGGTGCTGACACGTGTCCTCTCGAAAAAATGACTAAGCCCTGAACTGCCTTTGAGAGGGTAACTTGGAATGCAGATAACTTAAGCTTCTAGTGGAATTTATTGGTGAAATTTTATATGATCCTGACTAGAAATGTAATTTTGAATCCACTTATGTGGGTCTCATGTCTTTATTCGATCATATGATCCCTAAAAAATCAGATTTTTGATCCGGGAATCCACTTGTACACGAGAAAAATGTCTTCCAATCATATGCTCCAAGGTGTTGTGAAAAATATTATTTCACCATCATGTAGGTCTTGGAATCCTCTTTCCGAAGATGTTTTTTTACTTCTAAATCATTCGGAGCTCCCAGAATCTTCGTTTGAAGCCCAACAACTGTTTTAGGCCTATGTACTACCTAGGCTTGTGAACCCTGTTTTCACTCAGACTGCTCCAAGTCTTTCAGAACTTCCCAAAGCCTTCCAAAATCATTTCCATGATGTTATAAGGTCTTCAATTCACCTCCGTGTTGAATTTGGCCCTTCTTCTCTACTCTAGGGGGTTGATCCAATCCGGGAAGGCCAACAATAGCCCTTCCCTATACTGCCAAAAGATAACATTTTCAATGAACTCCTAAAATCACCTAGGGGGAATGAATGGAATTTCCTAAATCACCTAAGATAATATAATGACATTGGTTGGGAATTCATTTGGACTTAATGAAAAGATCGGGGTTTCTTACGATGATAAAACATGAAAATTTTGGCATAGGGGTATAGTCGTCGTGCTTGGAAATTATCAATTTCCCTGTTGCACATTCTCACGACAACAAAGTGATAATGCTATAAAATGTAGACATGGAGCACAAAGCGTGAAGTTTAAGAGTAGACACTAGATATAATTGATAGTACTAGAGGGGGTAAGAAAGAATTATTCCCCCCAAGCGTGTGAGGAGTGAAGACTATTTGACGATAGTGAAGGGCGGGGAACCTCCACCCGATATCCGAGGAGACAAAGACATGTGATGATGATATAAGGTTTGTGGTGTAGGAGAGTAATGATGTGCATGTAAATGAGACCGATGTGAATAAGGAGGTGGAGAACATCTGTGAGAAAGGGCTACCAAAGCAAGGGACTTAGGCTAACGAGGTAGACAAATAGACCGATGAGGATGATAAGCTCGAGATGTAGGTTGTGTGTGAATAGGATAACTAAGTACATAACTAAATTTGGAATTATGAGGCACATGAGGCTGCATAAAAATATGAGACGTAGGTGTAGGAGTGGACCGGGATGTGAACCATGCAAGAGTACAAAATGTCTTGGTTGATGCATGAATATCATCATGAGTGGGTCAATGCAATAGTGTGCGAGGTGGAATACCTTTAATGGTGAAAACTTGTTTGTTATGGAGGAACTTGAGATACAGGTGATGCATGAAAGGGATAACATGTGTGTTGCGAGCAAGGAAGACCTAAGATCATGTCACAACCATTGATTTTAGAGGTAACAAGGAACTATGTAAACACGACAAGAGATCCAACTATGATGGGAAGAATGAAATGACCATAAAAATTATGACTGTAAATGTAATTTACAATGTTGGGCATTGCATAGCTACAAGAAGTGCAACAGAGCATGCATTTGTAAGAGACGATGGGTATACCATAGTATTATTGATAGCATAAGTGCTAAAAGAAACATTGATGTGTAATGAATCGAATAAATCAGTAGCATGATAATCATTACACGAGAATGTAATATTTGGAGGTGGCATATCGTAGAAGAAACAAGGAAATCAAGAGGCCCCAATGAAGGAGGAGGCACAACATGATAAGAATGATTTGTAGAATAATTTGTAGGTTGCTTGTCATGGTTTGGTAAAGGGCCTTGATATATTTTTATTATCATTGACCGGCTTAGAAGTAGATGGCGCAAGAAGCTCGATGGAGTTGTTATCAATAAGATATTGAATTAGATGTCTAAGTTTGAAGAAGTGATCAGTGGGATTCCCAATGCATTGATGGTAATCACAATGTGTATTTTCATCGTAGTTGTGGCCACGTGGGTGAGAAGGATCTAGATTGAGTGGTGGTGGAAGAGTAATAAGATTGCTTTCGATAAGCTATAGTAGTAGGAATTGAGGAGTGTAAGGTAACTTAGTAAATGTACATCATGGAGCTTATCTTGAAGTGTGGTAGATGGAGAAACAAAATTGACAATGGCCTTAGCTTCAGTGGGATTAGGAGATGGCTTGAATGCATATTTAGCTTGAAACCTATTAGAGGATGAAGAAGTATCATGATATTTCAATTTTCCCATAGATAAAAGTTTTCCTTTGCGCATCTTGAGTGTATGGCATAATTTATCAAATGATGGAGAGGTCTCAAATATGACACTCTCTTGAAGTGGAGGTAATATACTTTGAACAAATAGATCTTGCAATTCAAAATCAATGAGAACATTAGTCATCTTGGCAAGGTTGTTCTTATATCATAAAACATAGTATGTGAGATGCTCATTGGATCCTTGTTTGATTTGAGATAGTTGTGAATATGATATTTTAGTACGATATTGATAGAAAAGTGTGCAAGGAAATCATTGATTAAGTGTGTAAAAGAAGTTATCGAATGAATAGGTAGATCATAGAACCAATGCATAACATAGTCTTGCAAACTTCTAGGAAATAGCTTAGCTAGTAATGTATGGTCATCCACATAGTCAAGACATGCCACATGGAAAGATCGAAGATGCTCCTGAGGGTCACCATGGCCATTGAAGGTGGGAATCTTAGGTGTAACGAAGTTAGGAGGAAGGGGATAAACAAATATGGTGGGTGCAAAAGGGGTGTGAAGGAGTAATGAGGAATTAAGAGATGGAGAGGAATGTGAAGTAGCCTTGATGGCGATGAATTTGAACTTGGAGATCTGGTATAAAGAATCTAGGTATTGGGTGCATGAAGAGGAGACTTGTCATGTATGCAAAGTAATAGGATGGGTGAAATGATTGGTAGGAGTAGGCATAGAAATATGAACAATGGAGGTGGGTGGAAGGGTAGAATTAGGAGGTTGTGTCACAATAGGAAGAGAAGTATTATTAGAGAATGGTGGGTTGAGCTTAGCTAGGTTAATGGATTTCTCACGGGAAACAAATAATAAGAGATCCAAGTCTTGAGGATGTTCAACAATATGGGCTTAGAGGTCATGAATATATTCATCGGTAAAGGGTTCATAAGTCTCAGCCATGGGAAAAGAATTAGAATAATGCCTAGAAGGAAGGTAAGGTTCAAAGCGAATGGGTTCACCAAATGATTTAATATAAATTGAATTAAATATTATTTTAGAGTAACTACTGTAATAAATGATGTACAAATGCTAATATATAATAAGATGCAAGCAATAAATCATATGCAATATGAAACCCTAAGAAAGAAGGAGAGATAAGGGACTTAGATGATTTTTGAATGAATAGGAAGTGATATGGGAAAATGAAATAATGGAACATACCGTAAACAATGTTATCACTATGAAATGGAGGCTTTGAGATTTGGAACCGTCTTGGAAAGTAACACCCACGGAGAGCAAGAGTGCCCATGAGCTAGTGTATGGATCGGGCATTGGTGTCTAGGGAGATGCTATGGATTTGGATATTTCGGGGCCGAATAAGCTTCACCTGTTGGTATTTGTTTATCGATTTGGATTCGTTGTCTGATTTGTGGATGCACAGTAACTGCACGAAAGAAGTTCACCTATACATACCCACAAACTACATCAAACCTAAAAATAAAAATGCAAAATGAGGAGTCGGACTAACCCCGGTGGTCACTTGAAGAGTGAACTTATGTTAGAAACAACTTTGCACTACATCTCATAATCCATGTAGTTTTTGTGAGTGTGTGTAGAAATGATTCCCTATGATTCCCTTGTGTAAGTTACACAGTGATAGCATGATCAATCTAGAATGTAGCAAATGTATAGTATATGTGGGATGAACTAGAATAGGCTTCCTCTCATATGTTGTGTATGGAAAAAGATGCAACCCTTGTCCCTTATATGAGTTCTAGATGGATTCCTTTGATACTCTTTGTGAATTTGGATGCAAGCTTAGGTGGTAGTGTGTAATGCTTAGTGTTTGATCATTTATTTTGAAAACATAATTATGTATTTAAATGATTCCCTTGTTTGAATTTCATAATTGACAACTGAAAGGATGACCCAAAGTAGTAAAAATTAATTAAGAAGCGAAAGGGTTTCAAAAGGGTAAGAAATATTTAAAGAGGAACATGAGCGCCCAAGAGAATAGGAGTGCCTAACGCTAGTGTTCAAGACCATATCAAGATAAATCATTCAAATGCGGCAAGAGTGCAAGATGTAGAAAGCCACTAAAAGTGTAGAAGACCACGTAAAAGGATAAAGGGAGTTGTCAATTACTAATTTTCTTGCTTAGGAATCATGTAAATGCTAATATGTTTTTAGGACCTAGAAATGTACCCAAGTGCATATATTTTTTTTCTACACTCAAATCCTTATTTGCACACTAGATCTTAGTATTGCATATTGCCTTCATCTTTCTTATCACCCTAGATAATCTTGAATCTTTCCATTTTCACCAACATGAGTGTTTCTTTCCCTTATTTCTTGAAGGCCAATCTTGAATGTGTGCATAAAGTACAATCCTTTTACCTAACACTTACCTTCATTCTAACACTTGTCGTGAGTATGTGTATCATAGATTCACTACAACATTATATTTTACCGAAGAGTATATTACCTTTACACTTTTAAATTTATTCTCAATTTGTTTTAGATAACAATCCACCCGTTTACATTCAAGTTTTTATCAATAAAATAGGGGTTAAGTGAGCTTTAGTTAATAATGGATCTGGTCTTAACATTTGCAATCTATCCTTCCTTCAGCACTTTGCCTTTCTTAAGCATTCTTAACTCCCTCATCTATTTATATACGTGGCTTTGATAATATTCTTAAAAGGGTCTTAGGTATAATCACACTTCCCATTACTATTGGGCCATGCATTTTCCCATCCTATTCCATGTAATGCCTAATAATCTTAATTATAATATTCTTCTCGAGATGACCTTGGATCCATGCCATGCATGTGGTCCCTTCAACCCTTCATGCGCATATTAAATTCCTATACTAGGGTGTGGTCTATGAGGCCTTAGCAGATCCCTCCCCATTTTCCTTTTGTAACACTATTGATCATTCACCTAAAACCCCTACTTCTACCACATCTCCTCCTAATTCCACACAATATAGTCCGGGTATCAATATATGCTTTGTTACGGTTTCAATAACAGGAATAGGAAAAAAATGGAAAGGGAGTCACAAAGCCTATTTCTATTCCCACATAAGTCATGAGCCTCTTTTCTATTCCCACATAATCTACCAAACTACTTCACTATACCCTGAGCCTATTGGTGATCCCACTTCTCCCACTTGGCTTGCATTGGATACTTTCCTTATTGATGATGAGTTACTAGAATATATGGGGACTTACAACCATTCTCGCCCCTTACCATCACACAAAGTGATTTCCATTTTCTCAAAGCTACTGACTTACTTTGGTGAATTCGATCCTCCTAACATTAATACCGATACTCTTGACCCACTTCAACATATGTCACCATGGCATGGTATCTTTCACATAATCACATAGATCTCCATAACTTGCACACTTGGGGGGCAGCGAATTCTCCCCATAGTCACAAATTCTATTCAACACTTGCATATACATACTACTCGCATCTGACCTATACCTTACTTTTACTCTACACTTCAAGTCAATATTTCTAGAAACACTCCTTATCTACACTATGTGCACACCTTACTACATTTATATTTTTGTATGGCTTCACTTTCTGCTCCTATGAAATTTCATACACATTTTTCTACTCATGCTTACTTATGGATCCTTTTATTCATGACACACATGCACTTTCTACATACTATATACATCCTTTCATTCACTATACACGCTATGGATATTCTTGCTCACATTGATCACATATATTTTCCAAAAATCTTGATATACACATTTAGGGGGCATCACACATCCCCCATCACTATTTTTTTCCTCTATCACCTACTAATATCTTATCTCCTACACTTCACGCTATGTTTTTCACTATACATCTTTCATAACATTACTACATTGTTGGTTCACATAATTTACATTCATTACCGGTGACACACTCTAGTACTTGTTATCAAAATTCACCCCGTGGTAATTTTGATAACATGCATCGAAGATTCAAATCCCAAGAAAATTGATTGATTGAGCAAAAAAATCAGGTTTCTAGGGTCCCTTCAGAATTTTTCTAACTCCCGAGCCGAGGAAGGAAGGAGAAAGCTCGAGAAAATGCGAAAAAGGTTGTAGAAAGGAAAATAGGTTGATCGAGGAAAAAAGTGTGAAAATTGGCTGCTTCTTTGAGAGGGTCGCCTTTGGGACAAATGGGACCAAGGCGCGAACCGCCGGATCGCGCGAAATGAGCATGCTGAGCACCGATCCAATATGAGGGGACATCGGGACAAAAAAGTATGCACCAGCACGAAATGCCGGTTTGATAGAGTGAAAATCGACTAATCGCTATCTCGGGACGATTGGGACAAATGGGACACAAAGGCGCGAACCACCGGTTCACGCGAAATGAGCACAGACAGTCCAAAGCAAAGTGGGACAAGTGGGGCCTTGAGGAGCGCGAACCGGCAGTTCACGCGAAATCAACACAAGGAGCACTAAGTATTTGGGACATCCGGGACAAAAAGACGCGAAGGGCGCGAAAGAGCCAGTAGGGTGAGAATCGGCTGATCACGCCACGTGTCTCAAGGAGAAAAGTCAAAGGGGTCAAAGGGTGAGTTTTTGAGGGGTCAGCCCGAGCTAATCAAAAGAGGACACGTGTCCTATGAAGCAAGGAATGTGGAGCTCGGGGAGAAGTTAGAAAATTTGGCCAAGTCTAAGCCAAAAAGGCTAAAAGTAAAGGAAGACCCCGCGCCCCTGTCGACCAATCAATACATGCCACGTGTCCCAAGTGGCGGGGGCGCGGGCGGAAGGTGGAAAATGTTCCAAGATCACAAAAAGTCAAAGATTTCAAAGGAAAGCCCGCGAAAGACGGAGGAGAGAGAGAATTGCTCGCCCAATCAGCACGTGCCACGTGTCATCCAGGTGGCAGAGCGCGGGAAGGATTTCAAAACACGTTTTCACTGTTTTGTGCCCTAAAACTTCAGACCTCCATAACTTTCGATCCAGAGCTCGGATTTGCACGTTCTTTATATCAACGGAAAGCTGGTGAAATTCTCTACACGATTCTAGGGTCAATCTTGCGCTTTGGAGTAGTCTGGAGGGAGAAAATCAAGATATGGCTCTAACGCGTGTTCATGGCCAGAAATGACATTCCAGCGACCAAATTTAATGCAGAATGGGTCGCATTCTCCTGTAGTCCGGTCAAAATGACAGGGGTATAAGTTTGTAAGGTCCCCATGCCGTTTTAATACACATGAAGTCAAGAAGAATGGGCTCCCATGCCTTTGTACGTTTTCTGTCTCCTGGGTTCGACCCATGCAATGTTAAAAGCCAGATTTGGCTCATTTTCAACGGGGGAACATTTTTGGGCATAGCAGACTTCTTCTTTCACCTCCAGCAAGTGATTGATGAAGGATCGAGACCTCTCAAGGATTATAATGATTTTCTTTTACCTCTACGAGGGTGTAATGTGTGTTTTTGACATTGAAATGATAATGCAAGCTCTGTGAATGGGTTTAATCCTCTGTTTGTATTATTTGCTTGATTTTAGATAATAGATTATACATTATCAGTCTGTGTATGTCTTATGTTATGAACTTTGAGTACGTGTCTATTTGCATGAAAAATATGTTTCACCACTCCTTTTGGTGCATCACCGTCTTTAGTTAGTTTCAATTTTTGCACTTCTTTTTGTCTCCTTGTAAGTTAGAATAGGATTAGGATCTAAACCTCTGTAGTTTTGCAAAATATAGATCTAAATCAGAGGAGTTTGAGGAACCAGCCTCTAATATGGAGATTCCTCTCTCATTTTCACAAGTCCCCACACTTGGAGAGAGGTTTCCATGTTGTGCAATCACTGGATGCACGAACATCAACCTAGAAGCGATGTGCGTCCGGGTGTCTTTGTGATTTTGCACTAACAGTTTTGGCACGCCCGGTGGGACCAGAGGTCTCATTTTTATTGCAGCAAAGTTGATGTGCATCTGCTGCAATTTTCTTGCTTAAAAAGAGCTATTATTTGCATATCTGGCGACTCGAGGGAAGAATCAACTGGTTTCAGCAGTACAGGCCTAAAATCTTATGAGAAGAATCACAAGGTCAAGAGTTGGAGAAGAGGAAGTCTTTGTTTGAATACTGCAATTATCTCAAGAAGAAGGCGAGAGGAAGAAGGATTCAAAGGTCTCCATCTCCACCAAACAGAACTCTCTCAACTCCTCCACACAGCAGGCCTTTCTTTCAATATCTGAGGGTTTTAAGACCAATCGAGAATGGCATGACCGGTGAACCCCTATGTCAACTTCACAGGCGTGACCCACTTGCTCTCAATGCACAAAATCCAATCCCGTTGCGGCATTGAAGACCATTCCATACTTTCTTGGAGAAAATCAGACCACTCTGGTGATCATGTCGAGGACATTGCTAAAATTTGTGCAATCCATGAGATTAATGAGATGCAAGTATTTGTCAAATTGTTGGCGTCTTCATTGGGAAAGCATTGCAATGGTTTAGGAGCCTGGAGGTGGCTCTATCACAAAGCTGGAATCATTTGTGTATTGCACTTCATGATCAATTTGGAGAGAAGGAGACAACTTGTCTCTCTTGGAGCGGTGACAACCATAAAGAGAGCTTCCGATGAGCAACTAAGCGACTTCAACTTCAGATTTCAAAGATCGTGGGATAGAATTCCCGATGTGATCAAAGCCAACAGAGAAGGTGCTTTTCTATACTACCTTAAAGCTTTAAATTCTGATATTTCTATGTTGGTTCAATCTATGGGAGGCAACTATCCTGCTTGCTTATAGTATCACCATTAGAGCTGAAAATTATCGATTCAAGGTGGCAAGCTAGCTCCTAGGCCTCGATGCCATTATATCCAAGTTTAGAGAGCCCAAGTACTAGTCTAGCACTGTCTTAGCTCCTATTCCCACTCCTAGAAATCGAGTTCAAGCGAAGCTTCCACTTCATCTCAAGTGCCCCAAATGAGCTTCGAGGAAGTTATGAAACAAGCTGTAAAATTTAGGTAATGAGCTGGTTACACTAAAGAGACAATGACAAACTCAAGGTTTTAGACCTTCGTATCAACCTCAAGCTCAACCTAATAGGCAGCCATATCAGCCTCAAAGGCCACCCAATCCAGCTACAAATATGAATCAAACAAGGCCCTCCGCCAATAGACCATTCCACCCTATAATCCAAATGCCATATCGCCTCTAAGGCATTAGTACCAACACAAAACAACATTGCCGGGAGTATGATTTGTGTTTTCCATGTAATGAGCCTCATAATCAATCCATGTGCTTCTGATGGTGATTTGACTCAAGCTTTAATGGTAACAAAACTCTTTGGTGTGGAGGGTGAGAGCAGTCAAGAAAACAGCCAACAACAAGAAACATTCCAACAGCAATCAGCCCCAAATGACACCACATTGGTAAATTGGCAAGCAGAGGATTTTTGTGGCATGAATCAGGCAGTTTCTCAAGGTGTTGCAGCCAACACAAGGTCAAAAAGGAGAAATTTGGGTGAAGAACAGCCATTAGCCCCAGCCAATCCACAACCTTCCATAGTTCCACAAATGATTGGCAAGCAAAACCCAGTTCCAAATGCACAAGGGCAGCCAAGAACAGCCCCTAGGCCAACTCAAATGCCAGTTGTTGCTGCCCACATACAAGGAGCAAATGTGCAAACCAAGGGATATCACGAGAGATCCTTCATCACCATTCAGTATCATTGATCAGATGAAGAAGACAAACGTCAATATATCTATGTGGGAATCCCTATCCATCCCAGGCCAAAGAAATCTGCTGCAAGCTGCCATAAAGGATTGGCCAACTTCGAATCAGCAGATCCAAATGCAGGAGAAGGTACTCACAAATGCTTGACTGAAGGAAATCATGGAGCACAACAAGGTAGAATCTTTGAAGCCTCCCCCTTTTTATGTTTCGTTAATCATTGGAAATCAGCTAGTGCATAATTGCATGATAGATTCCGGGGCAACTAGCTCAGTAATGCCTAAACAGATCGCTGATCAGTTAGGGCTCCAGTATGAAATAACATCTAAGGGAGTAGTGTAGCTGGATGGGACAGCAATAGCAATGATTGGAGTGATTAGAAATTTGAGTCTTACCTTGCATGCATGTCAAACGTTGTTGTCTCACAAGATATATCAGTCATAGACCTTCCACCACTCTTTGCCCTTTGCTTGTCGAGGACTTCTGACCAAGATTGGGGATATTTGTCTGCGATTGGTCTCACATGCTATTTGAGCGAGGTATGGAACTAAGGCTACAATTAGGTCAGAACCTATTGCAAACTTCCACATTGAGCCCTATACTCCAAGTCAGATTAATGCCAATTGCTCAACATTTGATCAAGAAGATCACCCAAGCAGCGATGGCTGACACTAAGGTTGGAAATATCCCGGATTTGACTCTTGATGAATGGGCAAGCAAGGTGCATGCTTTTGATCCTTATCAAGGAATAGAAGAATCTGAGCTGTGAGTCTATTGTATACACGAAGAAAGTCAACCTATTCCTAGCATCACCAAGCCAAACCACGAGGATGACAATGAGGTATGGCAACTTTTTTTTGATGGATCGAGGAGTAGACAAGGTGCGGGAGGTGGAGCCATGCTCGTTTCACCTCGAGGAATAAAGCATTATTCAGCTTTTAGATTTCAATTTGCATGCTCAATAACAACTGCTGAATATGAAGCCTTGGTGCGAGGATGCATTGGGCAATCAAGAAAAAAATAAAGAACTTGCAAGTTTTTGGGGACAGTGAGCTGATTGTAAATCAGGTCAAGGGACAACATGCTGCCAAAAATGATCTACTCAGATGCTACAAGAACAGGGTGTGGGACCTCATGGAAGATTTTGAGGGTTTTGGCATCAAGGCCATTCCTAGGAAAGAAAATCAAGCTGGCTTGCGAGGCTTGCGGCGATGTAGAGGCAGCCTTTGACATTGTAGAAAACATTCAACAAGACAAGGTACAGCCAAACATCCACGTGATTGTGAGGCCTTCAGTGCCGGATAACGATGTCAGTTGGCAAGTATTTGAGAATGACCAGCAAATCATCCACTTCTTGCAAGAAGAAGCTGAGTTCTCAGCTAAGAATCAAGAGAAGTTGGAACAGCAATATGGTGACCGGTGATCTGGTGAGAAGCCCGACAAGCTGCCCAAGAGGACTTATCACCTTGGAGTCCATTTTTAACCCCAATGATCGAGTTTAGAAAGGAGAAAGCAAACATTCGAGGTCAGAGAGGAAGATTTGGTATCCATCTTGGTAGAAGAACAAGCCATTGCAAATTGGAAAGATGACTGACTACGAGCAAGAAAGGTATGAGTTCATATAGCTATGTCAATAATTCCCTGACGTGTTTGCTTGGAGCTATGAAGACTTGAAAGGTTTCAATCCCAACTTAGCTCAGCATACCATTGAATTGGACCCGAATACTAAGCCTATCAGGAAGAAACAAAGGCCAGTCAATCCACACATGGAGCCTCTCATGAGGAAAGAATTGGACAAGCTGATTGAGTCAGCAATTATATTCCCAATCAAGCATTCTAGTTGGGTTGCCAACTTAGTTCGATCGAGAAAGAAAAGTGGAGAGATCAGGCTATGTGTTGACTTCAGAGATTTGAATAGAGCCTCTCTCGAGGACCATTATCCACTCCCTTCCATGGAGCAAATATTGCAGGTCGTAGTTGGTTCAGAAAGATTTTCACTGCTTGATGGTTACTCAGGCTTCAATCAGATTATGGTGAAGGAGGAAGACCGAGTTCAAGACAACCTTCACAACCAAATGGGGCACATATGCTTACAAGAAGATGCCATTTGGACTATCGACGTTGGAGCAACATTCCGGTGAGCTATGGATATGGCATTCAAAGGCTTGATCAATAAGATAGTCTTTGATATACCTAGATGATATCACTTTGTCTTCTCAAAGAATCTTGCTGAGACCATCTCTTTCACCTCGGGCGGAGTTTTGAGAGGTGTAGAAAGTTTGGAGTGTCTTTGAATCCTAAGAAGTGCATCTTTCTTGCACATGAAGGGAAGCTCCTTGGCCATATTGTCTCCGAGGAAGGATTAGCAATTGATTTCGAGAGAGGGTTGAAGCCATAAGAGCTCTGCCATTGCCAAGTCACAAGAAGGCTCTTGAGTTTCTGGGAAGGATAAACTTTGTTCGAAGGTTTGTCCCAGATTTTGCAGCCCTTGTCAAGCCCATTACCAAAATGTTAAGAAAAAGCATGGCTTTGAATGGACGGCGAGAAGGCAAGAGAGAGTTTTGAAGTAATCAAAGAAGCCATCTCCCAGGCACCCACTCTCATCAACCAGAGACTTCCAAGGATTTCATCCTCTATGCATTTGGAGGTGAGGACACTATTTACGCCATGCAGTGTAATGAGAACAAAGATAATGATGAACAACCGATTGCCTTTTTCAGCCAGAGTCTAGATGACTGCGAAGTGAGGTACTCTTTTATAGAAAAACATGTGCTTGCAGTAATCAAGAGCTTGAAGAAATTCAAACATTTAGTCTCAAACAACAAGGTCCAGTTGCTGGTCTCACATGCTGGGGTTAAGGACTTCCTCCTCAACAAGGATTTGAATGAGAAAAGGGCAGGTTGGATCACCCGTGTCATGGAGTATGACATTGAGATCAAGATCACCAAGCTGGTAAGAGGCAAAGGTTTGTGTGAGCAGCTCGCTTCCAAACAACCAGACAACCCAGAAGATGAAGAAGACACTATCCTGCTATTACAAGATGATAAAAAACAGGAAAATGATGATGTGTCCACTCCCTGTTGGACTCAGAATATGATACATTTCCTACAGACGGGCATATGCCCTCTAGAAATGAGCAAAGCAAAAAGAAGATACTTCAGGTTGCAGGCTATTCCATATACCATCATTGATGGAGTTTTGTTCAAGAAGGACGTGAATGGAGTGCTGCTGAGATGCATTAACACAGGTCAGATCCAAAGGGTATTAAAAGAGTTTCATGATGGACCAGCTGGTGGCCATTTTGCACCAAGAGTGACAGCTCTGAAAATCATGAAGGCTGGTTATTATTGGCCTAAAATCTTCAGTGATTGCTATGCATGGATCAAGAGGTGTAATAATTGTGCATTCTTCACAGGAAAAGAGAGACTTGCAGCCCTCCCATTACATCCAATCTCAGTTGACCAGCCATTCATGCAATGGGGTTTGGACTTCATTGGAGTCATCAATCCCAATTCGATCCAAGGGCACAAATGGATTTTGTGACCACGAGACTACTTCACCAGATGGACAGAAGCAATAGCACTCAAAGAGGTGAATGAGTCTAGCATCTTGGACTTTTACGAGGGGATAACTACGATTTGGTATACTGCTACAATAATCTACGATAATGCATTGGCATTCATTGGATCTAAAGTTCTTGAGTGGAAATTTGTCAAGCAGGATTTACTTGAGAACTTCATCAAACTATTACCCTCGAGGTAATGGCCGAGGTCGAGTCTACAAACAAAAACTTGCTTTGAGGATCATTAGGAGGACTCTTGATGAGAATCGAGAGGGCTTGGCATACCAAACTAAAATCAACCTTATGGGCTGATAGGATAACTCCCAAAAGATCACAGGTAACTCTCCATTTAGGCTTATCTACGGAAGAGAGGCAATCTTGCCCATGTCACTTGAGTTGCCAACGTTGGAACTCATGAAACAGCTGGAGTTGCTAGAGTTTGGGCCCATGGAGGTGAGATATGTAGAATTGATGGAGCTGCAAGAAATCAGAGATCAGGCATTCCAAGCAATGGAAAAGGATCGGGCTTTGATCGAAGACCTTTGATAGGAAGGCCAAAGATAGATCTTTTCAAGTAGGAGATCTAGTGTTGAAATGGGATGTGGACGAGCAAAACCGGGAAGGCATTCAAAATTTGATGCCATTTGGAGTGGCCCATACATGGTCACAAAGTGCAAGAACAACAATGCTTTCAATTGGCCTCATTGGTTGGTGAAGAAGCTGCAGATTCGGTAAATGGAATCTATCTCAAGCGTTGCTTCTAGTGGGAGGTTCACTTCATCTGTAAATATTAGATTAGATTTTCTTTCCTCCAGTGCTTGTGCACATTGTTTTTCTTGTAGGTTAGTTTTGTTTTCCCTAAGTGCCCAGCACGACTTGCTATCCATGGAGATGTTTAGCATGCCTTTGCTTTCATCAGGTCACATTCCATCTCCCTCCTTGCACATTTTGAGTCAGTTTGGAATCTAAACAGAATATTTGATGACTCCATGCCCAATGGATTGCTTGAGCAAGCTGGTCTTTTCATCTAGCGAGCGAGATGATCCCTCCGAGTCGCCAAATTGTTATCAAAATTCACCCCAGGGTAATTTTGATAACATGCATCAGAAGATTCAAATCCCAAGCAAATTGATTGATTCAGAGCAAAAAATCAGGTTTCTAGGGTCCCTTCAGGAATTTTTCTAACTCCCCAGGCCGAGGAAGGAAGGAGCAAGCTTTGAGAAAATGCGAAAAAAGGTTGCAGAAAGGCAAATAGGTTGATCCAGAAAAAAGTGTGAAAATTGGCTAATTGCTGAGAGGGTCACCTTTGGGACAAATGGGACACAAAGGCGCGAACCGCGGTTCGGCGAAAAAGCCTCGAGCTGAGCGGCCCATTAGCAGCAAGGACATGCGGGACAAAAAAGTACGCACCGGGCGTAAAATGCTGGTTCGATAGAGTGAAAATCGACTAAGCTGCTATCTCGATTCGGGACGTTCGGGACAAATGGGACACAAAGGCGCGAACCGCCGGTTGATCAGCTGCGAAATGAGCACGAGAGCGAGTCAAAGCAAAGTGGGACAAGTGGGGACAAATGCAAGGCGTGAACCGGCCGGTTCGCGTAAAATCAGCACAAGGAGCACTAAGTATTTGGGACATCTGGGACGAAAAGACGCGAAGGGCGTGAAAGAGCGGCAGGCCGAGAATCGACTGATCACGCCACGTGTCTCAAGGAGAAAATTCAAAGGGGTCAAAGGGCGAGGTTTTGAGGGTCGGCCGAGCTAATCAAAAGAGGACACATGTCCTATGAAGAAGGAATGCGGAGCTCGGGGAGAAGTTAGAAAATTTGGCCAAGTCTAAGCCAAAAAGGCTAAAAGTAAAGGAAGACCTCGCGCCCTGTCGACCAATCAATACATGCCACGTGTCCAGGAAAAAAAGTGGCGGGGCGTGAGCGGAAGGTGGAAAATGTTCCAACATCACAAAAAGTCAAAGATATCAAAGGAAAGCCCATGAAAGGAGGAGAGAGAATTGCTCGTCCAATCAGCACGTGCCACGTGTCATCCAGGTGGCAGAGCGCGGGAAGGATTTCAAAACACGTTTTCGCCTGTTTTGTGCCCTAAATCTTCAGATCTCCATAACTTTCGATCCAGAGCTCAGATTTGCACGTTCTTTATATCAACGGAAAGCTGGTGAAATTCTCTACATGATTCTAGGGTCAATCTTGTGTTTTGGAGTAGTCTGGAGGGAGAAAATCAAGATACGGCTCTGACGCGTGTTCATGGCCAGAAATGACATTCCAGCGACCAGATTTAATGCAGAATGGGTCGCATTCTCCTGTAATCCGGTCAAAGTGACAGGGTATGGGTTTGTAAGGTCCCCCATGCCGTTTTAATGCACCTGCAGTCAAGAAGAATGGGCTCCCATGCCTTTGTACGTTTTCTGTCTCCTGGGTTCGACCCATGCAATGTTAAAAGCCAGATTTGGCTCATTTTCAAGGGGGGAACATTTTTGGGCATAGCAGACTTCTTCTTTCACCTCCAGCAAGTGATTGATGAAGGATCAGACCTCTCCAAGGATTGTAACAGTTTTCTTTTACCTCTCTGAGGGTGTAATGTGTGTTTTTGACATTGAAATGATAATGCAAGCTCTGTGAATGGGTTTGATCCTCTGTTTGTATTATTTGCTTGATTTAGATAATAGATTATACATTATCGGTCTGTGTATGTCTTATGTTATGAACTTTGAGTACGTGTCTATTTGCATGAAAAATATGTTTCACCACTCCTTTTGGTGCATCACCGTCTTTAGTTAGTTTCAATTTTTGCACTTCTACCCCTGTCTCCTTGCGAGTTAGAATAGGATTAGGATCTAAACCTCTGTAGTTTTACAAAATATAGATCTAAATCGAGAGGAGTTTGAGGAACCGGCCTCTAATATGGAGATTCCTCTCTAGTTTCACAAGTCCCCACACTTGGAGAGAGGTTTCCATGTTGTGCAATCTGCTGGATGCTCGAACATCAACCTAGAAGCCCGATGTGCGTCAGGGGGTCTTGTGATTTTGCACTAACTTGATACTTATGGTTCACACTTGACCGATGAGGTAAAACTCATTATATGAACCTCACATCAACTAATTTCACTACAATTAATGCTATATCTTTCCTAGCATCTACTCTCATACAACACATTCATAAACCAATGAAGCACTCTTGTTCTATGGTTGATGTTTGGTATTGAGGGAAACATTCCTAAATAAACCTCATCTCACACACACATATACTAGGGAAAATTCAAACCCTCTCATCTACAAATTTCACATCTCAAAGCACACCATTACATGCACATGAAATCGCACATCTTGGCTATATTTACTTTTGTTAGCTTATACTATTTACGTGTTATACTTTGTTTCCTATGTTAGTTGAATACTTATTATGTCATTATATTTTTCTATACACACATTCACATTCACGTGGTATCTTGAGGTGAATGCAAGAATTCTACATATTACGGCATGATGTTTGATGCTCAATACTAATATTTACCAACCCCGTCGAGGTTCCCAGAGGCATCTACCTTTTCTACTCTCATCCTTCACACATCACAGTCCTATTATTACAATATTTACTACTTCTAGTCACTATCACTTGCCTTTCACTAATCTATACATGCTTTGAAATCTTATTTATCTTTCTAACATGCTAATGTGTGCTTTATGTGATGCACTTTGCTTGCAAGACTCTATACTGACTATGGTTATCTGTCACTTTTTGCTTTCTAAATTTTTTGTTGTTTTTTGGGCTATGCCCTATGTTTTTCTTGATCATAATTTTCTTTTGGCCACTTTGGCCTTGATTGTCTTGTGACATTGTGAGCGACATCCCATATATGAAAACCAATTTTCACAGTTTTCTTGTCTACATAGTTATTGTTACATTGTATACTATTGCATGCTAGATTTTCTAGAGTAACACTTGTTTGTAGCCTAAATTAGTTACACATGCCTTGGTTTTTACCATGCACATCCCCCACCCCCTACGGTATCCAAATTTAGATATGTATATCAACTTATGATCCTCTCCTTTGGGATGCATTCTCTGTATTCATTGCATGAACCCCAAATGAGGGGGGAATCTATTAGGTGAAAAAATCAACCTTCTAACAACATAGAGTTATAGAAAAAGAATCACGGTACAAAATTGGAAATAACACATAGTCACGAGAGAATTCTAGAAATAGACTTGGGTCACAAACACGAGACAAAAACTAGTGCCCGAGTCTGACAGCAGAACAATGGGTGCTAGAGTCTCATCTGGTACTTGTGTCTTGGGGGAAGTAATAGTAAATTTCTTAGTTCAACACAATATCCAATAGTTTAGAGTATAATTCTCTAATAACAGGCACTTGCCTCTAGTTACAAAATGCATTTAATATGTTAAAATAGCAACAACATGTTACAAATCAGGGACATACCATCTGTAGTGGTGCTTATTAGGAAGCATCATGGAAGGAGAGAAAACCATACCTCTCTCCCCAACACTCTTCTCTTGGCATGAGATCACCCAAAAATAGTTCTTGGCATGAGATAGCCCAAAATAATTCACTCTTAGCATGAGATTGTCCAAAAACTAGCTCTTGGCATGAGATCACCCAAAAAACTCTCTCTTGGCATGAGATTACCCAAAAAAATCACTCTCGGTGTGAGATCACCCAAAAAAATTTCTCTTGGTGTGAAATCACCCAAAAACCTCACCATCGGCAACAAGGCTTTCAAATTAAGAAACATCTCTGTTGGGTTTGAAAAAAATGACTAAGTATTGTAGTATACAAAGGCACGCATGCACAAAATGGATATATGAGGAATGTGTGGATCAATGACCAAGATGAGTGCGTTGGATTATAGGGTTTGTACATTATGGATGGAGCGAAGTGTATGTGAGGATCTATGCGGGATGGCGAAGTACTTAGTCATTGTTTGGGAATCAAGCTAAAAATAGACATGATGTGGTGAATATGCATTAGATAAAGACAAGAAGACTTGGGGTTACACAAAATATATTTTGGGAACATGAAGAAGTTCAAGCAACATGTAAAGTTGAGATAATAATAGGAATAAAAGCTGAAGTTAATTATAGATAAATTATTATAAGGCAAAGCTTGCATGTTTCTTTAGTTAGCTTTATGAATCGACGCATGTATATTATAAGCACACAACCTATTTTGAGAGTGCATGGGCGGTGAAGGGAAAGTCTCCACCCCTATATACATATGTATTCATTTGCAGACCGATTAGGAATACTACTAATGCTTATTTGTGACATAGTTATGTTTTTGGTATGATACACACAAGACTTTATATTGATACTTTTGGTGTATTTAACTATTGTGTTTTGTCATGAAATAATATAATGGATTGTTATGGCTGGATATTTATTGTTGATGTCTCTACTTATGATTATTGCATGGTGAATCTTGTATTAATCCTTATTTGATCTATAAGTTTACTTATTATGTTTGTTTCCAAATTGAGTTCATGGATCTTATTATTAAGATGGGATATGCACTTTGATATTTGGTTATTATGAATAAACATGTTAACACGTTGGTAATACAATAAAAAATAGGGACATGGTACCTTTGCGTGCTTTAGGTGAGCACTCAGATCTGTCGATTGATGTGCCAACACATTAGGGTTTTGAGTGATAAAATAAGACTACCTTTTGGTTCTATTGTGAGGACCTCTTTTTGAACTATTTATCACAATGATGTGTGATGATGGTGTATCGATTAACTCTTGCATCCATTGAAGATTGGGTTATTGACGGGAAAGATCAGTTTGGTCAAGATATGGTTATGGACCTGATTTCAATGTGTGCAAGTGGGTTGAAGAACATCTTTATCATGAGATTTATGAGTCGTTCTTTTTTTTTTTTTTCAATAGAGTTATACGAGTGGTTGTCTACATATGCATCAAAGAAAAGTTGGTATTATAGACCAAGGACTTAGATGCAGGAAGAGTATTAGGATTTGTTTGATGTAGATGAACCTTGGACACATGTTTTAGATCATTGGTGGGATGGTGTTGTGCATAGTTATAGTTTCGATCATGCCATATCTACATATTCGTGTCGAGAAGTTTCTGATTTCAAATTATTATGTGAGCCCAAAGGATCCTACCTTAGCACTATTGCTTTGTCCATTAAGATCTTGATGGTGGTGCTAAGTTTAGAGCACCTCCTTATGACTAGCTAAACATCCCATCGTGTGTAGGGGAGCGAGTAGGTGTGGTGAAAGATGGTAGAAATTTTTATACAAAGGAAGAGAGAAGAAATGTGGCTTAAGTATAATGAAGCACAGGAGAGGGAATTAGTGAAGAAGCATGATATTGAGGAGTCTGTGGAGTTATGGAGGATGATGTTGGAAGACGCTTGGAAGATGTAGCATCGGGATCTCCCTCACTTAGGCAAGTGCACTAGAGAATCCCATTCGGCCACTGATGAGAGTGTGTATGATGGGGAAATATTGAGGACCGTAGGTGCACATCTGATCCCACCTAGTGACCTAACCCTTGCACTTGGTGTTCGAGTTCCAGAAGTAACTATTGATAAAAAAATCTAGTGTAGATAAACCGGTGGCTTTAGGTAGATATCATTATCCTTTAAATATAGAAGTGCATCGAGAGGTGAAAAATTATTTTTTGTTTGGAGGAATATTTTCTGGCGCGTCATCAGGATAGAGTGTGGGTGCGCAAAACATTGGGAACACGTCTAGAAGTACTAAAACTTCATAGACTATGGGAGTTCATTTTAGTACTATTTTTGGGGCATAAACAATTACATCCACTAGTTCGACGCCCATTGCTACGGGGAGATAGTTCAGGTGGATCAGGAAGCTCAGGATCAAGTGGATTAGGTGGTTCTAGTGGTAGAGGAAATAGTGGCAGGTTTTGGTTCTATATCTAGATGACAAGGCCCACATCCCCAGAAACCCCACATCAACCACAACAAGTGTTTTATGAAATGTCTCTTCGGCCGAATATAGAGGCATTGAAAATGCTACTAAAAACATGTACACAAGTGTGAGTTGCTATGACATGCTAAAGGAATTAATCTTTCAAATAGAAAGGAGAGTGAGTTTGCTACTACTCTTCAAGGTTATACACATATTGGTATAGAAATTATGAACCACACTAGACTAAGGTGGATTATAATGCTTTTCACTCTACAGGTTTTTAGATTTGAGTTCCATATCCCTAAGTTTGAAAAGAAGAGTATCAGTGCACTTAAGGACATAATGTATGGCTTATCAAAAAGTGTTTGGGAGTATGAAATGTGTTTTAAAACTTTTTTGTCAAAGTTGTCTTATGACATACATCTTAGTCAACATGCACAGTGGTTTGTTGGAGGGTTGTTGAATCCTTTCAGAAGGGCACTATCTCATAAGACCTTTTGGATCCATGTGACACTTTGGAAGTAGCTCTCCATGCTAAGGTAGTTGGGAGTGTGGACACCAGTGTGAGCCCATTCTTAGAGGAACAAATTGTAGCTATGGAAAAATAGTTGGAAAGCTCTCTACTAATTCATCTCATGAGACACACAATGGGATATGGTGTATAGATTGTGAGGTTGAAGGACATATTAAGGATAAATGTCCTCGCAAGTTAGTGCATGCCATGTCTTTGGATTGCGAGATTTTCATCTAGACTATGATGCGATTAGATGTCCTCTTTTACAACATGTGATCCATAAGAATTTATATATGTATTGTAAAATTTGAAAAACTCATACTCATGATATCGATAACTGCAGAGTGATTGATCATATTCATGAAGCCATTGAAATGTGTGTGTGCACTAGACTAGTGTAGCAAGTGGATATAAGGAACAAGGAGAACAACATAATGAAGGGCACAATAATGGGGATAACAGGAATAGAGGCTTCCGTGGTGGATATAGAGGTCAAGGTCATGGTGGTGGAAGAGGAGGATTTCTAGAGGAACTTTTTTTACTTGTGGATATCCTGATCATTGTCAACGTGAAGTACCCTCGAATGTGGTTTTCTCATGGTGTGGAAAACAACATAAATTTGAAGAATGTCCTAACTTGTATGAGCATATGAGTAAGAAACACAAGCAAGATAAGGGAGAAACTATAATTAAGATACAACGCAAAGATGGAGATTAGTGGATGCCTAAGGTGGGGATTAAATCTAAATTACAACCAGTGTTAGTTACCACACATGTTGAGGCTATGCGCGCCCATGAACCTCGAAGTATAAGATGAATATAACAAAGCAAGAAGTGATCAATGCAAAATACCTTGATGCTGAACATTAGAAAAAGTTTACTTAGAGACCATGGATGTTATCAGGAATTTGTAGGGAGAGATTCAAAGTTTGAAGGAACATGTGCGTGTGATGGAACGAGAAAAGAAGGTTGAAATTCCACATAAGGATGTAGATGATTTAAAGGTGTGTTGAATGTTATGTCAAGAGAACATAATTCCCTTATTAGGAGAGTGGTTGAGAGAGAAATTACCATGTGCGCAGGTAATGAGCACGAGAGGCATATCCTCCATGCAAATCTTCCTCCCCATAATCACAAGTATGATAAAGAGATTACATTGAATGTAGTTATTGATGGATGGCTTATGAGAAACATTCTAATAGATACAAGTGTAGAAGTTAATGTACTCACGTTGGATTCTTGGAATCAGATGGGTAGACCACCATTGTAGCCTTCCTCAAATGTGTTGTATATGACAAATAGAACTAGGGCTAATCCTATTGGGGTATTAAAAGATGTGAATATTATGATTTAGGGAGCCAATTTTACTGGGAATTTGAAGTACTAGAGCTCGTGGAGGAAGATACTTTCCCAACATTACTTGGGAGCCGTTGGTATTATGTGAATAATGTAGATTTTTGCTTCAACAAGAGGTATATTAGCTTTGAGAAAAAGAAGAGCATGTCATTATACCTTTGACAAATGCAAAGGATGCCCCATATGTTGAGCCTTTGAGTGAGGAATACCTGAATAGGATATATACACATATAATTAGAGACCTTGAGGTAATTGAGCCATCTAAGGAAGGAGTGATACAATGGGATGATGCTCATTCAATTAGTGATACTACAAGTATTGCTTGTGACAACTGGGCACATGGAACATATGAAGTAGTTGGGTGAGAGGTTAAGAATATAATTGCATGATTAGGCCGCACATGGTTAGGTGCTTGAGTCATAACTAGGTACCTCGGTACATTGGTGAAGGGAACCCTGATGTATTTTGCACACCATGGAATCCCAGTGGAAGGATGAGGGTGACAGAAGAAATATGTTGGTTTATACCTGTGTGGGACAACAACGCGTTGGTGGAATACACATAGAGATAACCTATTGGAATGGTGAGAGGTGAGAATCACCTTTTCTACTAGGTTTCTAAGGAGTAATGTACCTTCACAAATATGTGAATTCCAGGGAATGATTTTGCTTTACACCACGTTCATAAGTGTGAGAGACTAGATGGAGGGGGCGAGAGGCCTTACCACCATCACTTTGGGTACATAAGTTCTACGCCACCCTAAGAGGTTGCATGCACACATGGTATGTCCATGTAGAGTTAACATGAGAGACAATTAATTGGCAAGAGATGACCTCATGTATGATCCATACTTTTTATTACTTTTCTACTAAACCCTCAGTCCATGAAGCATTGGATATTATGAGGCGTCTTACTTTGGGCAGATAGTGCATGAAGGATGAGGAAATTATTTTACTCATTTTGGAGAGATGGATTTGGATGTGGCTTGACCTTGAAGAGACGAAGAAGAAGAAATGGTCCATGCATAGGAAGAAGAGAAGGAAAGGGGTAAACTGGTATGCACATTAGATGATGATGATGAGGAAAACAATCTGGATGTTAACCATACTGAGGGTATGCATGAGGTGATGGAAAAAATAGATGTGAAGGAACACACATATCATGAGCCTATGAAAACAAATAAGGTTAACATTGGGACAAATGAGAACCTAAAAGTGATTATTGGTGATTATTGGTCTAAGTAGGAGTGGTTACGATTATTGAGCTGCCTTCACGACTTTCGGGACTTATTTCGAGAGGTTATCATGATTAAAAGGAGTACACCATTATTTAAGAGAGATGCAAATCAAACTTAAAGAAGGCATGTGCCCAATTAGGAAGAGGCCTTACAGGATGAATCCTAATATGTGCGTCAAGGTGAAGGAAGAAATTGATAAGATGTTGAATTATGGTATCATTGATCCCATTGAGGAATCTGAGTGGGTGAGTCCCATGGTAATTAGTATTAAAAATGATATGATGATAAGGATATGTGTGGACTACATGTATTTGAATCCTTTATGTGTTATTGATCCTTTTCCTACCCCATTTATTGAGGGTATCCTAGAAGGAGTTGAATGGTGTGAGATATACTCTTTTATTGATGGATTTTCAAGATATCATTAAGTGCACATAGTGAAGGAAAATCAGGAAAAAAAAATTTCACCACTAAGTGGGGAATTTTTTTCATACATGATTATGCCCTTTGGAATGAAGAAAGTGCCTACAGTCTTTTCACGCATTGTTGTGCAAGCATTTCATGACTTCATTCATAATATTTTTATAAGTACATCTAAATGATTGGACAGTGTATGGTTTGGTTAAGAATCATTGTGACAATTTGAGGCTTATGTTTGAGAGGTGTAATCAGTTAACATCTCTGAATATTAAGAAATGTATCTTTATGACACCTTTTAGCACTTTGTTGGGGCATATTATTTGTAAGGAAGGATTTTTGGTAGATCTAGCCAAGGTTGATGTGATCTTGGGATTGGAAGAACCTAACAATAAAAGTGAAGTACACAAATTTATTGGTCATACAAGGTATTATAGAAATTCATTAAGGGTTATGTAAGGATTTTGTGTGCCCTGGAGGAAATTTTGAAGGCTAAGGGAAAATTCTATTGGGAAGAGACGCAACAATAAGTGTTTGAAACACTAAAGGAAAGGATGACCATTGCACCTATTTTTCACTTTCCTTCATGGGAAAACCATTTCATGTTCATGTGGATGCTGGGATGGCGATTGGTGCCATGTTAGCATAACCAGGTGAAGGAATAATGAACCACCCTATTTTTTTTACAAGCAAGAAGTTGACACTATTGAATGAAGAACTATAACTATTGAGTGTGAAGCTTTTTCCATGATTTACATTGCACAAGTTCGGATGATAATTATTAGCTACACCATTTATCTTCTTTACATATCATATGACACTTAAATATTTGGTCAATAATCCTATTTTACAAGGGAAAATTTACAGGTGGATACTACTATTTAGGAGTTTCAATTTACAGTGATTGTGAAACTAGGAAAAAGTAACTCAGGGCCTAATCATTTGTCAAGAATTAATTTATGGTGAGGATGTGAGAGCATTGAGGACACAAATCCAGATGCACAACTCTTTATATTAAATCACACGCCCACCAAGTTGTAATATATGACACTCTTTTTACACTTGTCTAGGCACTGAGGGAATGAATACAGAGAGAAGAAGCAACTTTCAATACACATGACACCTTACCAATTAATATGTGGAGATTTGTATAAGTTAGCAAGTGAATGAATTTTTGTGCCAATGTGTACTGGAGCATGAGCATGAGGCAATAATGGAAGAATCTCATGGTGGAATTATAGGAGGTCATTATGAAGGAGATGTCACCGCTCACAATATTCTGATGGATAGCCTTTAGTGGGAAAACTTATACAAGGATATTAAAGAATATGTCAAGGCGTGTGATCATTTTTAGCATCTTGGGAAGCCTGGATCTAGAGATGAGATGCCTTTGAGGCCTATTGCAAGTGCTAAAAATTTTGAGAAATAAGTGATTGAATTTTGGGGTCCTATTCCCCCCCACCCACGTAGTAGCACTAGTGTGGGCTACATTATAACTTATACAGACTATCTAGATAAGGTGGGAAGAAGTAACACCTATAAAGGATTACATGACAACTAAAACAACAATATTTCTATGGGAAAACATTATCAATAGGTATGGATGTCCATTGAGCTTGACAAGTGATAGGGGCACTCATTTCCTTAATGAGACTATCAAAATATTATTGGCTGAGTTTATGGTGGCACACCACAAGAAAACACCCTATCACCCACAGGCCAATGGTACTGTTGAGGCTTTCAAAAAAATTTTGGGACATACATTGACAAATATTTGTGATGTTGGAAGGAAAGACTAGGATGATAAAGTATCTACTATACTTTGGGCATACATGACTACTTACAAAATATTGAACAAGGCTACACCCTTTCAGTTGGTGTTTCATGTAGAGGTTGTATTACCTATTTAATTTATGATGTCATCCCTACATATTGTGTGTGCACAACTAGATTAGATGATGAACAAGATATTGAAGAGCACATAGACAAATTGATGTAGTTGGATGAGCGGCGTGCTATTGCTCGGTGGATCCAGAAGATAGAAAAAGAAAGATAGAAAGCATGACATGATAGACATATTCAGAATAAGGAATTTGAGGTTGGAAAGATGGTTCTTCTATATGATTCAAAATTTTCATGCCACCCTGAGAAGTTGAAAGTTCATTGGTTGGGACCCTTTTTTATAACAAAGATATTGGAATCAAAGCGCTTTCGAGTTACGGGCATTGGATGACATTTATTGCTTGATTACTTTAATGGGAGTAGGTTAAAGCCCTACTATAAATAAGTATCTTGGTGTTTGTAATAAGACAATATTTCCATTTAGATTAGATTTCCTTTTAATGCATTTTCCTTATATGTGTTTCCTTTCATCATTGTTATGCTTTGTCAATTTAGTTTAGTGTTTTATGTAATAAGCACACTTTACGCATAGATAGTTGATTACTATCTAAGTGAATTCATGCATAGAGGACCACACATACTTTTAGTGTGGGGTGATTACAAGAAAGAAACACACATGGATTACAAAAATAGTGCTTAGAAGGAAAATTTGTTGATGATTACAGGTGGCCTAAGAACTAAAGGAGTGCACGTGTTGACAATAATGGTTGGTTGCTAGAAAACAATGATAAGGTGTCATAAGAAGGATGGTGATAATAAGGACAATGCCCAGAGGAAAATCCATGTATATGATCAGTGAGCACGCAATGTAATGTGAGGTAGGAAGTAACATGGGTAACTACTTGGTATAAGATGCAGAGGTTTATGCACTTTCAACACATGGAGCATGCATAAGGAGGTATCTGTATAGTGGAAGTAGTTTGTGTGCCTGAAGGTTGCAACTAGAATGTGAAATGAAAGCACAATGGAAGCATGATGAAAATTGTAGAAAAGGTGGGAAAAAAGTGGAAAATCTGAATTAAATGTAGTCATATGGTGGTAGTTGGAAAGTAATAAATGTGGGTAAAATTTGAAACCTATAAATAGAGTGTCAAGGTAAAATCATTTTTACCTTACCTTACGTGAAATTTATGAGTGCTTTTGTGTGACCTAGGGAAAACTTGAGCAATTTGGTGAGAAATTGAGTATCGAGTTGAAGAATATTGAACCAAAGTGTGAAGGAGAACATAACCGAGTGAGGAGTGAGTTCCATTAGAGGGAATCCTATAGATTGAGATGGCATGGTGTGGATTTAGAAGGAAACAAGACTTCTCTGGATAGGGTTTTGAGAATTAGGGCACGACATACAAAATTTGAACTGGGAAGTATAATAGAGTGTTGTCAAAGGTTTGTGAAAAGAGGCTTAGAGTACTAAGGTAGAGCAAGGCACAAGGTGATATTTTGAGTTTACACGATTGAAATGGCACCAAGGAAAGCAATGACCACATCACCAAAGAAGAAGGGAAAGGAAAATAAAATCGACACCTACCATAGACATCTAGGAAGAATGGTACTCAAAAATGTAGTACCCAATGGAGTATTGATGGGAAAGGAATGGGTGTCTCATGTCAGGAGCATGGTCATGAGTGACTACAACCATCAGATAGATTTAATTGTGTGACATGGAAACAAAAATTGTTCATCTAATGGAGGAAAGAACCCCAGATGATAAGCCCATGTATGATGACAAGGGGAAGAGGTTATTGGAGAAGGCAAGACTATTGCAGTTATATGAGCTTTGTTCTTTGGGAATCCTAAGAGATTATATCAATGGTTGATGTCACGCGTCCATGAGGAATTTTTCTACTTTGCAAAAGAAGAAGGATGCACATCACCATGTAATTGATCAAGAATATACTAGTTTGATTGGCACATGGAATGCAATTGATGAAGACTTAACGAATGATGCCAAGGTGAAAAATAATGTTGTGGAGTTGAGTATAAAAAGGGAGGGTGCGTGATGGATATCACTAAACTTAATGATCAGTCATGAGGATGGTTGCATGCTTACTCAAAAATTTGAATGGATAAGAAATATGGACACAAGTGAATAAACAATGGCTACATGTATGCAAGAAGATATCAGAAGGAATGATATATAATATTTCTTCCTTTATAACAGAAGAGATCATTAAACACTTTGCACATGAAGGAGAAAAGATTATCTTTGGAAACATTTTATTGGTGATAGTGTTCTTTGAGATTGGGGTGCCCAATGGGCCATGAAGGACAAGATATGGGAGTATCTGAAGAAGATCCCTCCCTTGAAAAATGGTTTTCCAAATATACATGTGATTCGTGACACCAACATACAAGGCGCATGTGGATAAATGGTATAAATGGATACATAATGCATTCGTGTAGACTGGAAGATTAAAAGAGCTAGTTTTCTCTTGTAGATGGGATTTGAGTTTGCATTCTATCAACAATTTTGTATTGGGAGGTTTACATTAATTGATGGTACTAAAAGTCCATGGTGTAAAATCCCATTTTCTTTTACAATGTAATACTTTCAAGGTGTTGTGAATAGGTTTAAGGAGGTGTGGAAGTTAAGACTTGACATAAGAAAAGTAGATAAGGCACCATGAGATGCTTCAAACACTTGTTTACCCCAAGAAGCACGCCTATGAAGAGAAGTATGTATCAGAGAGCATTCATTTGTATAAATTGGTTACATTACCAAGTAGCTTTGGTGACCACAACAAATATATACATATATCTAAGGCCCCATTTGTTGATGGAGCATTTGTGGAAGATGATGTGAGTATTCTTGAAGAACCTTCCATGGAAGAAGGTTGAACAAAATAAATGAGGGCATGATGAAAAAACTCCCATAGTCAATGGAAGTGAAGAAGGAAGTAAGGATAAGACTCTCATTCCTAGCGTGCTCAGAAGGAAAACATCAATGCGTAGAGAGGTGGATCCAAGCACATATGTGAGGAGGAATCCTACTAGAGGAAGGTCTATAGTATATAAGAAATAAATAATAGTACCTAGCACATGGAATTTGAGGAGATGAAAAGCCATAAGGAAGAAGAGGTTGAAAGTGAGGAAGAATTGGAGGAGAAATTGAGCCCACATGTGTACATAGTTGATGAATTAGATGCAGAGGACCTAGAGAACACATTTTGAGGATACCCATGTTATGGAGATGGATAGAGAGGAAACGGGGGTATATGACACTTAGGCCATGGAAGAAGAAAAACTAGAGCCGATAATAGAACATGGGGTTGGGTGCACTCCCGACCCTGAGGTGGAGCACAAACTAGAAAAATAATTCAGAGATCATTGAGCATCTAGTGGAGCATGAAGTGATGAGAGGGGAAGAAGAAGAAGAAAGGAATGAAGGATGGATGAGTCATTAAGTGTGGAAATGAATCTTGTTGTTGGTTTCCCTAAAGGTGTTCATGGAAAGAACATGAGGCCAAGGTACACATTATAAGGTCTAGTAATGCAATATGTTGATGACCAAATAAGGTTTTTGCAAGCTAGGTATCAAAGCATGATACCTTTAGATCAATTATTTTTCTAGTCATTTTTAGTAAGGAGGAGGCACTTCCACTGCACTAGGAAGATGATATCTTGGGTGCTTGAGTCACATATTGATGAGAAAGTTTGAGGTAAATGCTCATTCATTAATAGATTCTCGAGATGTGGAAAACTTCTAGAGAAACATACCCACTAGTTCGATTCACAATATTTGTTGGATGAGAAAGTGCAATGCACTGAATAAATTATCGTGGAAGATTTTTATAAGAACAAAAAGATAATGATTTATGAAAAGGAATTTGGATGAGAAGAATAAATAAATAAGAGAGAGAGAGAGATGGGAAATAAAAGAGAAGGAGAAAATTATTGTAGTTAAAACAGGAGTTGAGGGAAGAAAAAGGGAAGATGTGTGTGACATATAAGAAGGAAGAATGCATCATTGATGTGATCTTACTTTGTGCCTAGATTTGGCCCCTCATCCTAGAGTAACGTATGAGTCAACATTTCATTTTCTAGAAGATCTAACGCGCATAATTACAACTCAATAACCACCTCTTGCATTGAATTATAATATACAAAAGAAGTTATGGTGTAATAGAAGCAATATGAAGGGAACAAGTTGGAGCTGCCATAATGTAATATACTGGGATAATTGAAGAAGTGAAAGAAGCTACTCATATTGCAGAAGTTTTCTATGATAACTATGAGGATAGGGATCATGTAGTAGGATTGTTTGTTGCCAAAGATGAAGCATATATGAAAGGAATTCAGGCCAATAACAAAGGGAACATGGTGGAACATGAAAGAATATTGGCCGAGGTTGAGAAAAGAGGAGGAAATTGATCTGTTAAGAGCCTTGATAAAGAACAAATTTGAAGGAACTCTACCCCTAGGTCACGCGCAGGATGGATGCACTAGTTGATGTAGGAAAATAGAGAGACTATGGTCAAAACGCCTGAAGGTAAAGGGTGAGGACTTGACTATTGCAGAGGTTCATACAATTGTGGGTGAAACCATGAATCAAGAAAGTGCAAAGTTAGAGGGATGAAAATGTTGGAAGCAGTGGTGAATAAGGAATTCCCCCTTTTTTTCTAGTAAATTGGATTCTTTCATTCTTTGGCACAAACCATGCCGACATTATTTATTCTTTGATTATTGGAGGAGCACTTACCATTATTTTTATGAGTGTTGTCGAGGATGGAACAACATGCCTAGTGTGGGGTAATTTTGGGTGTAAAAAAATGACTAAGTATTGAAGTATACAGAGGCACACACTTGCATGGAATGGATATAGAAGGAACACACAGATCAATGACCAAGATGAGTGTGCTGTATGATAGGGTTTACATGTGGTGGATGGAACAAAGTGCACATGAGGATCTATGCAGGAAGGAAGAAGGACTTAGTCATTATTTGGGCATTAAGCTAAAAATAGACATGATGTGGTGAACACACATTAGATAAAGACAAGAAGACTTGGAGGTTACACAAAATCTATTTTGGGAACATGAAGAAGTTCAAGCATCATGCAAAGCTTGAGATAATAATAGGAATAGAACTGAAGTTAATTATAGATAAACTATTGTTAGGTGAAGCTTGCATGCTTCTTTAGTTAGCTTTGTAAGTGGCACATGGCTATTATAAGCATGCAACCTATTTTGAGAGTGCATGGGAGGTGAAGGGAAAGTCCCCACCCCTATATATATATTTATTTGCACTGATTAGGGACTACTACTAGTGCTTGATTTGTGACAAAGTTATGCTACTGGTATGATGCACACATGACTTTGTATTGATACTTTTGGTGTATTCAGCTATTGTTTTTTCATGACTTAAGATAATAGATTTTTATGGTTGGATATTGATGTCTCTACTTATGATTATTGTGTGGTGAATCTTGTATTAATCCTTATGTGATCTATAAGTTTACTTATTATTGTGTTTCTAAATTGACTTCATAATTCTTATTGTTAAGATGGGATATGCACTTTGAGATCGGGTTATTATGAATAAGTATGTTAACACCTTGGTAAGATAGTAATAAATAGGGACCTGGTACCTTTGCACACTTCAGGTGGGCACTCAAATTTGTCTGAGTGATGTGCCATTGCATCTAGGGTTTTGAGTGAGAAAATAATACTACAATCTCCAAAGAAAACATGATACATTCTCTATCCTTTACTCTCTTATACATCAGTGCACACTTTCCTTTACTTATACACACATTACTTGAATTTTTCATATACACAACTTTGACTATTTCTTTCTCTTCTTTACAAGTCTACATTTATGTGCAACACGAAGCAATCCATACGGTGATAAAAGCTCCAACATCACACACTACTATGCATATAATTCACCCATAGGGTCTACCTCGTCTTCCTAGTCTCCGTGCTTCACATTACGATCACTTCACGCTTCACTTTTATACTTGCACGTTATCTAGTGTCCCAGGATTTCACCCTGAAATATGGGACTACCCCTGTTTAAATTTTTCGTTCTTTTTAAGTGAAGGGTCATGTTTTTGTTTGTTTTTTTGCTGTAGTTGCTCACATTGCTCAAAGATACCTTCAGGAAGTCATAGAGTCTCATCTATCAAATACCCACATGTTAAAGCTCACTCATTCCTTTCCCAAACTTAGCCTAAAAGCATTTTATTTATTTTTATATTAAATAAATAAAATTCTTTTAAAAATAAGTTGAACTAAAATTAAGGAATTTGGGTTATTTAAGCACTTCACCCCATCATTATTACCATAGAATATTCACTCGGGGAGGAGTTTTAGCAGACTAGCTAATTGGAGAAAAAATTCAAGCAATTTCCTTGCAACTTCTTTTGGGTTTTGTTTTTATTTCATTTATTTTGTGTTTTGGTTTTGGTATTTCTCCATAGTCTATCCGGCAATTCCACGTATCATTTCCTTTCTTTCTTCGAGATCTAGTCCAATTGCATAGGGTTTTGAGAAGTCATTCTTGGCCTCAAACAAAGGTGAAATTAATTATGAAGTGCTAGTTTTCAATGCAACAACTTGGATACAAGTCACAATTATTGGAAGGAGTGTTTTCTTTGTGTAAAATCATAAGTTAAAGTTTCCCCATCATCCGGACTTCACACAATTACCAAAAGAAGAATATTTTATCCAAATCATGGTTTTATGGTATCTTGTCTTCTTGTTGTATACAAACTTCACTTTGGAAATCAGCGCAATTGTCAAGGAGCTAATACAAAGTTAGTTAATAAAGTGCAAATTGTGGTTTTCAGTGTCTTGTCTTCTTTTATGAATAATCCTCAACTGCGAAAATCCACAAAATTCTTCAAAGGGGTAAAATTAATTAAGTGTTTGTCATGAAAAAGAGCATCCCAGTCTTCTAAAATCCACGCACTTTTTGAAGCGAAGTCATTAAAGCCTAAATCGTGGATTTCCATGTCTTTGTCTTCCACTTAAAATAAAGCAGCTTTTCCTTCTAATTTCCACGCACTTTTCCTTTAAGTGATTATCATGAAATGTCAGCCTACTGTCTTCTATTTTAAAAGCATCCTCCACCTTGGAATTCCACACAATCCTTATTATGAAAAATCCACGCACTTCTCCTTTAAGTGATTATCGTGAAACGTCAGTCTGATATCTTCTATTTTAAAAAGCATCCTCCTTTGGAATTCACACAATTCTTCTAAAAAAGAAAAAAGTCACTTAAAGTCATCGTGGAAATTAGAAGCAACTGCTTCTTGTTTTAGTGCAATTCTCCAAGGGGCAATTGCTTAAGTGCAAATCGTGGTTTTCCAATGTATTGTCTTCTTTTGCAAATCATGGATTTCCAGCATCCAGTATTCCTAAAATTCACACAGCTTTTTGGCAAAGGCAGAAATCACTTAAGTTTGTCATGAATTTGGAGCAGCTTGTCTTCTTCATTTCCACGCAATTTCATAAGCCTTCTCCTCCAATTTCAACACAATTTTTAAAGGGAGAAGTCTAGAGCCAAATCATGGATTCTTCATGTCTTATCTTCTATTTTATAAAGCCTTCTGCCCCTTTCTAAAATACATGATTTTTTCCTTCATGATTTTCAACGCAACATTTAAAGCCAAAGCATAAGTCATTTAAATTATTTTCATGGATATCTAAGAAGCTCATCTTCTTGTTTCTAACGCAACCCATGTGGAATTTATTCATACATTGCATGCAAAATCCCTTTCAAAAGTTTTTGCATGTGTTCCCAATCTTCCAGTTGAATCCCACGTTGAGTCTACTTATATTTTTGTTCACCTGAAATGCTTTCCAAAATTCAAAATTGCTCATATGCAATTAAAATAAAAGCATGATGAGTTTTGTCTGAATTGTTTATGACAAACATTTCACTAGTACACATACTTGAGAAGAACTATAAAAGATTTAAGGATAAGAGGGGAAGACTTGTTAGAGGCAACACCGAAAGCAAGTCACGATCAATTACTTAGGGAAATAGATGGAATTATTACTCCTCTCATGGGTAATCCAGTCGAAGAAGTTGGTAAAATTTATAATGATTCTAGATCCAGTTTGGTAAGAATCAAAGGAAAAGAGTCAACCACATGTGGGAGAAAGAGCTTCTCAAATTCAAGGCATAGGTATCATTCATGAGGCATATGAAAAAAAAATCAGACTGAGAGTGTTGTAACTTTCTTCTAAATTATTCTCCTCTTTCTTCTTCTTTCTCTATTTTCCCTGACAAAGTAATTGAGTAATCAATTGAATTGTAAAACTTAAGTGATTGGTTTAAAAGTTGTTACTTCAAGTTCTTGGAAGAAGTCAATTACTTGGAAATAGGTGTGAGATATGCAAAATAAAAGGTTCTAGTTTTTGTTTTAAGGCGTGCATGTCATGTAAAGAGGAATTCTAGGGGAAATATCGCTAATTGTTTCCTTTACAACTTCCGCATACGAGAATTCATTGAGAGTTTCCTATTTGTAATTTCCATTTATGCACTATAAATAGAGGAAGAGCCTCTGGGTTAAATGATCAAAAATATCAAGATCGAAAAGATCAATAATCAATTTTTTTATAGATAATAATTTGGAAAAGGACTCCAAAGGACCAATTACAAAAAGGATATTACAATAAGTTCACGATGATACTTAATATCTATAAAAACCCAACAAAAAAGAAAAATAGGGCAAGATCAACGAGGAAAAATTGATCCACAAAAAAACCCAGCTTGAACCAGAAAAAACAACTATACAAAAACCACCAGTCAACACAAAGGCCACAAAAAACCCTATTTATTCCTGGACTTGTACAAGAGCTTGGCCCAGCTCCATCCACACCACCCACATAGCTGTCTTCCTCCTCAGAGGATGAAATGAGCAACTGTCTCTTTTTACTGTAACACTCACCACCAAACCTTGAAGGGTATCCACCCTATTCTCCAAAGCTCTGATCTCCCCGTTCGACCTCTGCACTCCCCTAAGAAAATTCCTGTTCTGAGCTTTTACTTGGGTAACAGATTCTTCCAAGGCTTCTAATTTACTAGCCAAAAAAACAAAGACCGAATCTTTCTCCCCTTCTTCCACCTTCTCACTAGCTAAATCCTGCAAAGCCGACACTGCATTTAGCTCCTTCACAACCCTCTCCTTGATTTTTAAAAGTTTAGCATGATCAGCCAACGGAATGTAGTCTTCCCAATCACTACCTAGATGCCCACTGACCCCTTTTGTATTCAAAATAGGTTTTCCAGCTCTAACCAACAACATAATTAATCCTTGATGCAAAATCAGCTCTGTTTTCTTCTCTTTAAATTTTTTAACTGAGGCACTCAGAGAATTGAAAATATAAAACGGAATACTAATCTTTTTATTTCACCTAAAATGGTTTAGCAACATAAGATGATGAGAATGAACCTTCTGTATCTGCCATCCAATGTAATATATTTCATAAGATGGAAACAAACCTCTACCCACCGACCTGGTAAAGAGTTATGAGAAATTCCATCCTCCATAAAACAAATTCTTTCCTCATCTTCCAAGAAAATATGAACCTCTTCCTGAAGACGAGATCTATCCTTAAAAACTTTGCTACCTTCACAATCCATTTTTGTTACATTACCAATTAAATCTTCAGACACTAAAAAACTTACCCCTCTCATCGAAACCAGGCCCTTATTCTAGGATAGAGCAAACTCCCATGAAATAACATCATCCGAGCCCCTCAAACTTTGAATAAAAAAGGAAATACCACCCTCTTTGAACAGATCCCAAATAAAAGCATCTCGTTGCAGACAGGAAGATGATGACGGCTCCACCCTAACCCTAGCACCCCCATCTTAAAATGCCTTCTAAAAAAGGGAAACAGATACGTACCAAAACTCTTAACCAGGTGTTTTAAAAGCCCACTACTACCCACGACAGTCGGACTAATGATTTGAAAGTATAAATTCACCGCGATGAATTTATTTCCCAGATCACAACACTCCCAAACTCAAGCACGAATCCTTTTTCTACATAAAGTTTGTCCTTTGTACTTTGCGGTAACCCTTCCTCATCCCGCCACCATTTTTATGATTAGCTAAAATACCAAAATTTGCTAATGTGTCTGCGCATTCATTTGCTTCCCGAAACACGTGCCCAAACATAATATCTTCAAAACTTGACATTATAGATTTTCATCCCTTATAATGGGATCTATATTAATATGATGTCTTACCTTACCATTCATAACATTTATAATATATTGGGAATCTCCTTCCACATAAAGCTTTTTGATATGTAAGGAATTTTCCCAATGTAACCCAATTAACATAGCATAGGCCTCTGCATAGTTATTAGATTTATTACCAATGGCCTCAGCATAAGAAACCACCATCTTACCAATTTCATTTCTAATAATTCCCCAACCACCGCTAACCCCAAACTCCCCTTAGCAGCACCATCAAAATTTAACTTCAGCCACCCATCAGAAGGAGTAGACCATTTTGCACTTCTTCTCTCCATAATCTTAGCCATAGAAGAGTTATTTACAATTATTCCTAAAGAAATAATAATTTCCTACTCATGGTAAGGTAATCCCCCTTTCTCCTTAATCTTTACTATAGAAATATTATTTCTCAAAGCTCCCAGAATATCACTTCCCACCCTAACAGGTTTTTTTGTTTTTCTCTAAAAATTCTATTATTCCGTTCAAGCCAAATTCCCCACAAAAGATGAGGCAAAACCAAACTCCAGGCCTTAGACAGATTCAAAGAAACAAAAGGACTAACCCATTGTTCATACCAGTCAGCAAAAGTCTCTGGTAAGAACCACACTATTTGAAAAAAATTCAAAATATGAGCCATAAATTTCTGGGAGAAAGGGTAGTGCATAAAAAGATGTTGAACTAACTCATTATTATTTTTACATAAAACACACCAGTTAGGAATCATCATACCTCTTTTCTACAAATTATCAATAGTTAAAACCTTATTTTGAATAGCATGCCATAAAAAAATTGACTTTAGGGTTAGATCTTTATCTCAAAGATTTTTCCACACAACTTGTGGAGGAGGGAAATTTCTAGCAATAACATACCCCGACTTAACCATGTATCTGCCATCCCTTGTCATAGACCAAAACATCTCATCCCCCTCTGACCCACCGGAATATGCAAACCTCTTAAATTTTGATTTAAATTTCTTATGCTAGCTTGCTAAGCATCATCCATCCCTTCTCTATCCAAAAGTTTCCAAGTCCAACCCCAGTTAGAATCCTCCCAGTAGTCTCTAATCCATACACCCATAGTCAACTGAAAGTGATCCATGATATCCCTTAAAGGAGCTTGACTATCCAAAGGTGCCTCCATCAACCACCAATCTTCCCAAAATTTAATCTTAGAGCCATTACCAACTTGCCATTTACAACCTTTAAGTAAAATATCCCTACATTTACCCAAACCATTCCAAAAAAAGGATCCTTCAGGTAACACATCATTAGAGACAAAATTTACTCGATTAGCCATTAACTACTTTCACTTTAAAATTTTGACCCACAAACCTTGCTCATGCTCCAACCGCCACCCAATTTTAGCCGTAAGAGCTAAATTCATACTTTTAATATCTTTCAACCCCAAACCCATGACTCCTTTGGAAGGGTAACTTTATCCCAAGTCACCAAAGGAAGTATATCTTTAGATTCCATTCCAAACCACATAAACCTACATTGAATCTTAGTAATAATGTGTTTAATCTTTGCAGGCATTAGAAACATAGACATAAGATAAACCACCATACTTTGAAGACAACTCTGTAACAATTGAATCTTACCTGCTTGAGAAAGCAAGGTTCCTTTCCAAGTTGACAACTTCTTTTGAAACCTCAAAATAAGGGGATTCTAGCATTCCATCGCATTCTACCTCTAAACAAATACATTCCAAGATAAGTACATGGCAACTCTTGTATAGAACACACCAAAATATATACAATTCTGGTTTAGATTTCCTATCCACATTGAAAAATAGAATAGAGCTTTTCCTAAAATTTATAAGCTGACAGTAACTTCCTCAAAATCCTGCACAACTTCTTTAAAATCCAAAGCCTTAAATCTGGGTTGAATTTCCCAAAAGGAAAGTGTCATCCATGAATTCTTTGTAATATTATAGGATCAATATCATTAGAAATGATTAAACCATGCAATTTGTTTTTCGTTTATAGTCCACACAAAGTCTACTCAAAGTTTCCACAACAATGATATAAAGGAAAGGAGAAAGGGGATCACCCTACCTCAACCCCCTCCCATTAACTAAAACATAAAATTTAGGAGTAGAAATGCATTCCATAATGATATTTATAAAATGCCAATGAAAACCCAATTTTCCCAAAATAATTTTCAGGAATCTCCACGAAATTTTGTCATAGGCTTTGTTCATATCAATTTTAAGCATCATAACAACCCTTTTAGAAACTTCAACCGAGTGAACTACCTCATGAATAGTTATCACACTATCTAGAATCTATCTTCCTTCCACAAAATCTCCTTGATTTTCTAAAATAAAGTGTTCTAACAATCCTTTTAATCTTGAAGATATAATCTTTGTTATTATCTTATACAATGTATTATACAGGCTTATAGGACAATAATCCAGCACTTTCTTCCCCCTTGCACCTTAGGAACACGAGTAATGAAATTTGTATTAACTTCCTTCAATAATTTTCCACTTTCAAAAAATTCTTGAACAAATTCTTCCACCTTATGAATAATTTCCCAAAAATATTGGAAAAAAAAAAGGAAAACCATCTAGGCCCAAAGATTTATCCCCATCAAGGTCAAAAACAAGATTGCAATTTCCTAAGAAAGACGGAATTTTTATCAGCTTTGTATTTTCCTGATGAGAAATACTAGTTTCAAAAAGATTTGCAATGTCACTTTCCTTACCCAAATCGGGATCCTTATCACCTAAAAGTAGATGAGAGAAAAATCTAACAAATTCCTTAGAAACTTTACCCTACTTACTTACCAACAAACCCCTCTCATCCTCAATTTCCCCAATAGAATTTTTGTTCTTATGCACTGAAGCGAGAGAGATGAAAAAACTTTGTATTCATGTCTCCCTCCTTTAACCATTGCACCCTAGAATTTTGTTTCCAATAGGCCTCCTCTTTGGCTTCCAAATTATGATACTCAAATAATAGAGATTTCTCCTTATCTTTCAACGCTATAGTCAAACTAGAAGACTCCACCTCTTCCTCCATCCTCTTCAAGCTCCACTAATCTCATATTTTTGAGCAAAAATGATACCAAAAGTCTCTTTATTCCAAACCTTCAACCTAGAATTTAAGAGTTTCAATTTTTCTACAAGTTTAAACATCAGATTACCTCTAACCTTACTTTGCCAACTCATCCTTACCTCTTCCTCAAGACTAGGATGCTGAAGCCACATCTTAAAGAACCTAAAAGTTCTTCCACCTACCTCATTGTTTAGTCTAGTTTGAAGGCTAATAGGACTATGATCCGAACCGATTTGAGGAAGAGCCCCCACATACCCAGCAAAATTTTGAAACCAAGATAGATTTATAAAAAACCTATCCAACCTGATTTGAATCAAATCATCCCCCAATCTCCTGTTTGACCAAGTGAAGAGGGATCCTCTTAATTCAATATCCACCAAATTACAGGAAGTTATAAAGTCAGCAAAATCCTCCATACTATCACTATAAACCCCTAACCCTCCTTTTTTATCTTCCATAAAAAGAGGAGTATTAAAATCCCCACCAATTAACCAATTTAACTCATTATACTGACTACAAAAATACTAATATCAGCCCAAAGCTTTCTTCTTCCCAACACCAAATTTGGAGCGTAAATATTAGAGCAAATCCACTCATAACCATCTAGTTTCTCTTTAAACAAAATAGCAACATGATTCTGAGAACAAAACACCAACTTACCTTCTCTATCAGTAGGATTCCAGAAATTCACTACACCCCCTGAAGCCCCCACAAACGACGCACTTTGAAACTCAAATCTAAACCAAACTCTATTCTTCACCTCCTTCATTTTATCAATAGACATCTTTGTTTCTTGAATTAAAAGAATATCAGGCTTATTTTTCTTTCTAAAAGAGGCCAAAATATTCTGTTTATTAGGGTTATTTAACCCCCTTATATTCCATGAGATAACATTCATTTCAATTTATTTGGAGAAATACTCTCCTCAATGGATCGTTGTCTTCCGAATCAATTTCCTTTATTCTGACTTTCTCCTCCTATCCCTATTTGTCACATTTCCTTTTTTACCTTGGAATCTTCCCACAATCTGCTTTACCTTTGTCTTGTTTTTGAGAACTTCTTATGTTAAACCTTTTTTCTTCCCTTTCCATCTTTGATTTTTCCAAATTGAAAGAACAAGGGACTTCTTCCATATGGACCGTCATTTTCTCCTCCTGAGTGTCCAACATACTTAAAAGTTGTTTTATTGGACTTTGTGGAACACTTATGCCCCAACTAAAATCTTGATCTTCCAAACCCAAATCTTCCTCATTCAACACCTCCTTTTGATACTGAGATTTTTCTCCTTCCTCCTACAAATCCCTACCCTCCAATACATTTTCATTACTAACGTGAAAATCATCTTTTGTTCACCTTCCTGTTCCTTTTCCTTATCTTCCAACAAATGAAATTTGTTTAAAGAAAAAAATTCAAAGAACTATCCCCTTCCTTCCTAGATTCCTTTTATTTTTTTCATACATCTGCTTCCCTTTCTTACCCTCCTTACACTTGCCTTTCTCATGTCCCATACTCCTACATTTCTGACAGAACAAAGGAGAAGCTTCATATTCTACCTTCTGGATCCACTCACCAAACTTAGATTTAAGAAGAATTTATTTTCTTAATAAGTTCCCCACAGGAACAAAGTAACGTAGAAATGAGCATACATTAATCTTGTTCTTGCCCTTGTAACAGGATCAAAAACCACCAACAACCCTAATGCATTTGCTATAGCTGTTAAAATTTCATTTTCCCGAACTCCATAGGCAAACCCGTAAGCTTAACCCACACAGGAAACTCATCTAGTTTCTCCTTAAATGGATCAAAACCTGGAGTCCATTGTTGGATCAAAATACTTGATCTCCCCATAAACCATGGGCCACTAAGCAAAATATTTTGCAGTCCTCCTAGTTTGAGAGGTTTATAATAAAAAAACCCATTCGCATATGACGCAATTTCAAGTGATCCCTTTAGACTCCACTTTATTTTTACCCATTCATGAAACCATTCTACATTCGGCCTTGATCCATAAAATTTACCAACCAAAGCATACTCCATCCTAGATCTAGCCCGATCTGCTAACCCATCAGGGATATCAAGACTAATCAACCCATCTTTTTCCCTAGCCATAATGTTTTCATTCAGAGGATGATTCCCAACATCCTTTCTATGGCCCAAAATCTTGTCAGCCCACGAGATAGGTGAAGACAACTTACCTCCTTCTTGTGTCGTACCTGGGACCCCTACCCAATGTCCCTCGATCCGTGGGTCACCTGTGTCCTCGGCACAGTTCTCGCTCTCCCGCTTTTAAAAATCCCACTCCCACTCCCGCTCCATGGTTCAAAGAGACCCTATTCAGAATTTTGTTCATCAATATTATTGTTCATCAATATTTGTTTAGTGAGCATTCTTGAGTTTTTAGAATTTGTGTTGGATCATTTGATGTGAAATTTTGGGGATTGAATAAAGGTAGATTTCAAAGAAATTTTTGCGTACGATTTTTTTAATCACTTCTATTTGAGGTTTTAGATAAACTTTGTGTTATCTCAAATCTAGGTTAGAAGTTATTTCTTTCCTTACTGTTGAATGTTGTGATTTTTCATCTGTTTATTTAATTTGTGTGGATGAGACCAACTTTGATAGCTATTGGTTAAATCAACACATCTTCCTTTCTTCTTTCCTAAATTCTATTATTTCCCCTTCTGCAAATCTTCCAATCACAACTGCTTACTTGCTGCAAAATTTTATGAGTTGTGGTTCACGAGCTGTGGGAATTAAAGTAAAACCCCTAAAAATAGTTATTAGGATTCACCCTTACCAAATTGATAAACATCTTACATGGGAGCCTCATCGTTAAATGAGGGAGATTTATCTCATGATTGCCTAGGTTTTATGTTGTGCATAAAATCTAGCCAACATTATTGGCTACACTCTTCTCTACAGGATTATAAGGTATGCATCTTGTATCTACTTTATGCTATTGAGTATTCACTCAACATCATAAAGTGGGGGAAAATATAGACACAAATTCTATGCACTCGGGTACATTTCTAGGTTCTAAAGCATACTAATGTATACAAGATTCCTAAGCAAGAAAAATAGTGGTTGACAACTCCTTTCTATTGGGGTTAGCACACCGATTGTATAGACAATATATCAAATCCAAGCATACATACAAATAAAAGTGGATATTCTACCAAAAGAATTATACAAAATAAGAGACATAAATCAACACCAGATTTAACGTGGTTCACCTAGTGTGGGCTATGTCTACCAAGACATAAGCCAATCTATTATCCAAAGCTTTGACAAGATATATAATTAAAGATTTACAATCTTCCACACCTCTCGATGTACAATACTTTCTTTCTCTCAAGATTTTTGCTTCATCACCAAGAATTCTCTCTCTCACCAACTTTTGCAAGTTCTTCTTAATTCTTGTTAATACTTACTTCTAAACCCTAGCTTTCATGCTTATATAGTCGTTTATAGACTTAGGGAACTTAGCCATGCAATTACAATCAATAGATTAATTTAATTATAAAAATAGATATAATTCACGAGAGTTATTTAAAACATTTTCGCACAAGTAATCGACGTCACTTAGTGCTAATTAGCGATATTGGTTCCTCCCGCCGACCGATGTCACCCTAGGTGACCGATGCCGTACCTCCTAATCGATGACAGTTACTGTGTTTTCTAAAAAGTTTTACATTACATGCTAAATTGAAGTAATTGAGCTCCACAACTCAACAATCTCCTACTTAGAGATTAATTATTGCACCATACCTGCACACCGTCATTCTTAGATCCTTCCTTAGCTTTATTTCTTTCTCTTCAAGTCTTAAACTCGAAGACCAACGAAGTGGAGTGTAGCTCCAACTTCTCCTTTTCTAATGGATTCGTTAGCATATCCGCAGGGTTCTCGCTCGTATGAATATTTTCTAGATTCAACTTCCCATCCTCCAATACCTTCCATATGAAGTGATACCTCAACTAAATGTGTTTTGTTCTCGAATGAAATGTTGAGTTCTTTGACAAATTAATTACACTATGAATATCACTGAATTGTTTACAACCATCTTACTCCTTTCCCAACTCTTCCATGAACCTACTCATCCATATCATCTCCTTACTAGCATCTCGTAGTGTAACATACTCTTCCTCCTCGTAGTAGACAAAGTCACAACCTTCTGCAATCTTGAAATCTAGCTAACTACCGTCCCACCTACTGTGAAAATATATTCATTAGTTCTCCTTCTACCATCCATATCTCCAGCCATATCCGAATCAACATAGCCACATAATGAAATATCTCGAACCTCCATAGCATAGCTGCATGTTAGATGTCCCTTTTAAATACATGAGTATCCATTGGACTGATTTCCAATGCTCTTTACCTGGATTGGCCATATATCTACTCACAACTCCCACTACATGTGCAATGTCTATGGTACAAACCATAGCATACATGAGACTCCCAACTGCTGAAGCATATGGCACTCATGTCATGTATTTGACCTCCTCATGTGATGATGGACACTAATCTTTTCTTAATTTGAAGTGTCCAGCCATAGGTGTACTAACAGGTTTTACATTCTGCATGTTGAACCTTTCTAACACCTTGTAGATATAATCCTCCTGAGACAAATACAATTTCTTTTTTTTTCCTATCTATGTGTATTCGCATGCCAAGGACTCTTTTACAGCTCCTAAATCCTTCATATAAAATTTATGAGTGAGCTTTCCTTTAAGCTCACAAATTTCCAACATACTAGATCCTGTAATAAGCATATCATCCACATACAAAAAAATAATATAGCTCCCATTTTTAAGTTTCTTGAAATAAACGCAATAGTCGATTCACATCTCAAGTAACCATGCTCATGCATAAAACTATAAAACCTCATGTACCATTGCCTTAGAGCTTTCTTGAGCCCATATAGGCTCTTTTTCAACCTACACACTAATTTCTCCTTACCCTTGACTTCATACCCAAACGGCTGCTACATATAAATCTCTTCATCCAAATCACCATGAAGGAAAGTCATCTTCACATCTAGTTTCTCTAAATGTAAATCTTTTATTGTAACTAAACTCAATATAGTACGAATAGAAGTCATCTTAACAACAGGAGAAAATATTTCACCAAATTCAATACCTGCTTTCTATGCAAATACCTTTACTACAAGCCTTACCTTGTACCTTTTCTATCCACCATCTTCTTCCTTGATCATGTAAACCCACTTTTTCTACAATGTCCTCTTACTCTGCTGGAAATTTAACCAAATCCCAAGTCTAGTTCTATTCCAAGGATTCCATCTCCTCATCCATTCCATGCTCCCACTAGACGTGGGTCTTATCCTACATTGCTTCTTCAAAAATTTATGGTTCACCATTATTAGTCAATAATAAATAAAATAGAGGTGTAAATATTTATGGAGATTTACTTACCCTTTTTGACCTTCTCACAGGTGTTTGGGGTACCAGAGGATCAATATGGACCTCCTGGACATTTGTATCCAAATTTGACAGTGACCGATGTTGGTCACCACTAACCCATGTCGGATTCCTCGCTAACTAATGTCAGTTTTGATCTTTTGTAACTAATACCAGTTCATCTGACTGATATCGGTTAGGGGTCAACCAACACCAATTACTATGTAACCCTATAGGTAATAATTTTAAATCTGAGAGTTCATTTTCAAACACAAAATTCTCAACTGGTTCATCCTTGGGTACAAAATTTTTATCCTTGTACATTCTCTTTTCATTCCATTCAACATTACGACTCTAATAATTTTATAATTGTCTAAATCCCAAAATGAAACACGAAATCACGGATCCATAACCAATGAAAGTGCATCTCTTAGATTTTGCATCCAATTTTTTTATATTTTCCTTATCAACATGCACAAAATATTCTGAACCAAAAACTTTAAGAAAAGAAAGATCTACCTCTTTTCCGCAGACAACATTCCTCTGGTATTCCTCCATATAGTAAACTTAAAGGCCCACAGTTAATCAAATAAACCGTTGTATCAAATGCTTCTACCCAAAACTACACGGGCAATACAGAATGTATCATCATACTTCTAGCACATTCCATGATTTTCTTGTTCATTATTTCTACAACACCATTCTCTTGTGGTGTTCTTGGAACCGTTATTTCTCTATGTATCTCATTCATTGAACAATAATCATTGAAATCCTTACTACAACATTCACCACCATCACGATCTAAGGCACTTTAACTTAGAATTTGATTCATTTTCAACAAGGGCTTTCCATCTTTTAAAAGTCTCAAGAACATTAGATTTATGTTTAATACAATAAACCCATACCTTTCTTGTAGCATCATCAATGAAAGTAACATAATACTAGGATCCTCCATGAGAAGCTACCTGAGATGGTCCTATCGACATTAAAATTTTCTTTCGTAATTTCTATTTCATGAATGTATGTATTAGGAATAGGATGTTGTTAAGTATAATTAGTAGTGGCGTCGATAGAAGATAACGACACTTTGTCAAGATCTTGTGGCACCAATAAAGTAGAGTATGGTAATAGTGAAAGTATAATAGGAATGTTGTGGTAAAAAGTAAATATTTGTTGTAAGTAGTCTAGTAATGTTAAAATGTCAAAGTTGGGGTAAGTAGAGAAGTAGGGTCTACATGATTCGGAATTAGAAATACTATATTTGTAATAAGGACAAAGAGTTGTGTCATAAATATTTTGTGTATTTTATTTGTAGAAAAGTCTAAAAAGGTGGAACCCATGTGAGATGATAAGGTTTATCTTATCTTAGAAGATAAGCCTACATGTAAAGGTAAGAGTTTAGGCATGGAATATGATTGGTCGAAAGATATTTCCTATCCTATCTTAGAGATAGGGTGGATAAGCCTAAATTTCTATAAATAGAGAGGCCACCCCTCTCATTTATCATAGAACAAAGTTGTAATAATTATTTTATGAATAAAGGATTCATTGTGAAGGTGTGTTAAGGAAGTCATCAAGAGGAGTAATTGTGAAGTTTCTCCCATAACTATTGTTGGAAAACAAGTGGAGTTGGTAACACTTGGAGTAATTCATGGGTGAGATTGTAACAATTTCATGTTAATAATATATTTTACAGTTGTATTTCAGATTTGTCATCATTCTTTTATGTCATAGTCTGTGGTATTCTTGTGTTATGTCTGTTGTGTTTCAGATTACTACCACCAAACCAAAAGCTATGAATTAATAAAATAATCATAACACGAGGAGTTCCGGTGAAATACTATCGAGTGTTGGATTTGTATTGAAATTTTGGTTTCATTGCGTAACCATTCCTCGTTGGTGGATTTTTATGAGAGATATTCCCACTTAGTCAGAAATCATTTGGACGGTAACCTTTTTTTACCATGCATAGTAGTTACCATGGTAAAATCAATTTTTACCATGAATAGTATTTACTAGAGTAACTTCAATTTTTACCATGAATAATATTTACCACAATAACTTTACTTTTTACCATGAATAGTATTTACCGTTGTAACTTCACTTTTACTATGAATAGTGTTTACCATAGTAAAGTCAGTTTTTACCGCAGTAAGTCAAGTTTTACCATAGTTTACCATGGTCATTCATATTTTATTGTAGAAAGGTGTAAAGTCACTTTCTATTATAGTGATTCCAATTATTTGTGCACATAAGTCTTGTTGATTGTACTTGTGGGTTATTATTTCATTGTGGTTACTTTTGAAAATGGGGAAGATTCCTATTTTTTAGCCCAATCTAATGAAGATGCTTCCTCTTTCATTCAAGAGTTTAAATGATCTTGCATTTTTAATGGCCTCATAAGAAGGGAACAATGGACTGAATTTTTTCCTACCTTTTTGGATGGTTCAGCCCTTAGGTGGTTTAAAACACTAGGTGATAATGTGAAAACTCATGGGATTTATTACCTGAAAGTTTTCTTGAAGAATTTGGTGAACAAAAAAATATGTAGATCTCATGATCTAGACCACAAAGCTATCCCAAGGAGAGAAGGAGAAGATAAGGGATTATCATGCTCGTGTTCTAGAGTTAAGGAGGAAGCTCGATGCCTAGATTTGGAAGGAAGGATTAGCGAGATGGGTTGATGAATGGCATGGATAATCTCCTCTGTAATCACTTCATTCTTGGGATGAAGCCAAAGATTAGACAATGAGTGAAGTATGACCACCCAACAACCCTTGAATAAGTAAAGAAGATTGCAAGAAGGCAAGAAGAAAGCATGAAAGAAGAGCCCAAATAAATTGTTGCTAAGGTAGAGCCTACACCAACACCTTTGGTCCAGAATCCACAACCACTCTCAGTGAGAAAAAATCTTTCTCCTAGTACATCTCGAGTATGAAGATCTTCGGGAAGATGGGCGATTAACTATTAACCTTCTTTAAGGAAAAGAATGTAGTTCCGAAGGAGGAGATAGAGGTCTAAAAAGAAATATATCTGAAGTTGTATGTTATGGTTGTCATAAAAGGGTAATTATAAGTATAATTGTCCAGGATAGAGATTCTACATCCAGTACAAGAGATGATGATAAAGGAAAAGCACTTGTGAATTCTTTTGATGTAGTAGATAGGAGCATAAATAATGAAGCAGATGTGTTTCAGAATAAAAAGAAAGAAAGAAATGGAAATGATCATAAGAAGATGAAAGGAGATACTAGTAAGAAACATAGGAGAATAAAGTTGGGTGTGAAAGATTTTTGATTTCATAGGGGAAAGGACCATACTCCATCTTAGAAGATCTGTTCAAAAGGCTCGCAAATATTACATATGGTTAACTTGGCTATGTCTTTTGCGAATATGTGGGAGCTACGAAGTGGACTCAATGTTCGATGAAGGAAGGAGGTTGAGGTCCCTATTTTGGAAGTAGAGGCAGATCCCTATACTCTACAAACTGAGGTATTATGTAATGGTATTTCAATTCATGATGTCTTATTAGATGGAGGTGCTACAGTGAATGTAATGACAGAGTTTGTAATGAATATGTTGGGTTTAAAAATTGATCACCCCTCAACACTTATGTTAATGTCATTAAATAAGGGAAAAACTAAACCAGAAGGTGTTGTTTCAAATGTGGCAATATTTGTCATTGGTGTTGTATGTGTGGTAGACTTTCAGGTGATGAATAATGGTACATTGCATACATAATGCTATTAGGAAGGCCATGGATAAAAATATTTCATGCTAGAAACTATTGGAATGAAGGCTTCATAACACTTGGGCATGGCAGAGAGAGGGTGAAGATAAACATGATCCCTCGGCATCAGAAGGAAAAATCTGTGGGTTCAAATGATGAAACTGATGATTGGACATCCTCTGATTAATCTAGTACCAGTGAAGTGGACATAGAATATGAAGAAAATGAGGTTGATATTTCAGTCATAGATATCCTTCCAGTCACACCGAATCATAAACCCATAAAATTATCTGAAGAAGAAATTGATGATCGTCTCCAAAAAATAAAGATTGGTGATGTTGTGATGGAGAGTGAGAAGAAATCCTACCTCCAAGGTACATACACTTATTCAATTTTGATTACAAGGAACTCCATCAAGTAATTTAGGTAGAACATTCTATTGAGTGGTAGATGGTGCTAATCCTATAAAGCAAATGCCATATAGAATGAATCCTAATTTCTCCAAGAGCTAATAGAAAAAATAGATAAGTTGCTTGATGCGGGATTCATATTTGTTGTGGAAAATTCAAAATGGGTTTCTCCCATAGTGATCTCGAGTAAAAAAGAATGGGAAGCTACACATTTGTGTTGATTATAGAAATCTCAACAAGGAAACAAATAAATATCATTACCTTCTTTCATTCTCAGATCAGATCTTGGACTAAATAGCTAGCCAGGAGTGCTATAGTTTTTCTAATGGATATAGTGTATACAACCAAGTTCGTATAGCGGAGAAAGATCAGTGAAGACTACATTCACCACTCCTTGGGGAATGTTTCCTTATAGAGTTATGTGTTTTGGGTTGTGTAATGCTTCAGAAACATTCCAACGCTTGATGAATATGGTGTTTGAACCCTACATTGGAAGCTTCATTAGAGTATTTCTGGATGATTTTTGCAGTTATGGGAGAAAAATGGACCACCTGCACCATATGGAGATAGAATTTCAAATGTTAGATGAAGTACAAGCCTCACTAAACCCTACAAAGTGTGTCTTTGGATGTTCTAAAGGTGTTTTGTTAGGGCATGTTGTATCCAGAGATGGTATTGGTAATGATCCTGATAAAGTTTCAAAAATCAAAGAGGTACCATTTCCTATGAATAGAAGTAAGTTGAGATCATTTTTAGGCCATGTGGGTTACTATAGAAGGTTCATCAAGAATTTCTCAAAGATTGCACAACCACTAACCTAGTTCTTGAAGAAGGATGTTACTTATGAACCAGGAAAGAAGGCACATGAAGCTTTTGAAAATCGAAGGAAGCTTTGGTGGCTTCACTGCTTTAAAGAATCCAGATTAGAGCAAGCCATCTGTTGTGTATAGTGATGCCTCAAATGCAACACTAAGAAGTACTCGAGCCAAAAGGATGAAAATGGGAATGATCATCTAGTTTACTTTGGGAGCAAACAAATGAGCAAATCTTAAGGTAAATTATACTTTCAGAATCGAAAAAGAGACTCTAGCTATCATTTTTGTTGTAAAGAAGTTTAGAAATTACTTGCTAGGGTAGAAATTTATAGTTTGTAACAGATCATCAAGCTCTAAAATATATTGTAAATAAGCCTAACCCATCGGGGAGGATAGCAAGATGTATAATTTTGCTACAATAATTTGAATTTGATATTATAGATAGGCCAGAAAGAAGCATGTCAATGCAGATGCACTCTCGCGAGCCTATGATGGTTTAGGTTCATCTTTTGATGATGATGATTTCCCAGAGATGCAACATTGTTATCCCTTGACACAATCCCTAGTGAATACATATATATTTGGAATTATCTCGAATGAATTCAAGTTTCGATGGAGCCAATGTAAATACTAAGAGGAAGATTACTCAATCCAGTCGTCCATATTCTATTTTACATAGAGTATTATTTCGAATAGGACCTGATGGACAGTACCATAGAGTAGTTAGACGTGATCAAGGGAAGGAGCTAATAGAAGAATTCCACAATGGTACATGTGGAGGACACTTCTTCGGACAACTTATAACAAGAAGGATCTTGGATGCAGGTTATCACTGGCCCACTCTTTTTAGAGATTGTTATAATTATTGTAAGACATGTGATATTTTTCAAACACATGGTAATCATAAGACTTCATCAACTTCATTATGCCCTATTCTTCCACTTGGTCCCTTTGAAAAGTGGGGAATAGATATTGTAAGTCCACTTCTAACTACCCCACACCAAAATAAGTATATTGTAGTTGCCACAGATTATTTAATTAAGTGGGTTGAAGCTAGGCCATTGAAAAAAATTCATGGATGAAGTGGCAAGGTTCATGTATGAATGCATTGCCACTAGATTTGGTTGTCCATTAGAATGTTAGGAAATAAGGGATAAAATATGTGGAATAATCCCTCACAGAATCGCAACAGTAGAAACTAATATGCAGAAATTATTACAGATCTCAAATAAAATTACAGAATAAAATAACACAACACAAAGAGACAATATTTAATGTGGTTCACCCAATTTGGGCTACATCCACCAAGAATCACTTGCTCAAATTTTATTACAAGCCACCGCTCTCTCAATACAATACCCAGATCCGTTTGGAGCTATGCTCAACAAACTCTACAGAATTCACAGCCGAATTCAAAACACATCTGTAATACATTTGCTTGTACATCTATCATATGCATAAGACCATATAAATAGACAACTACTTAAGCAGTTTTACAAAACCATGGGTATCAAAACCATGGGAAAAATCCGTCCCATAAACCTATGGGTCAAAAAACTTTCCCATATGAGAAAAGCATGTTTCCCGATATGTCGGGTGCATTTTTCGAGGCCAAAAAATTTTACGCCTAAATTTTTTTTTTTTTCAGGGGCTGCACCCCCAAACCCCAGCGAGGATACATGAAAAGTGTACAGTACTCTTAGTGTACAGTCTTCAACACTTTCACACATGAAAAATAGGCTCCACAACCTAACAATCTCCCACTTGGAGACTAGTTTTCCTCTGAGCAAGCTTCTCAACCCTTCACTAGTTTCCGTGAAGACCAACCAAAGTTGAACACAACTTTAGTTTTTCCCTTGTGACCACCTTGGTCATCATGTCTATAGGATTTTGACTGGTATGAATCTTCTCCAACTTCAACTTCTCTTCCTCCAAAGTTGTCCTGATGAAATGGTACCTTAATGTATATGCTTTGTCCTAGAGTGGAAAGCGAGTTCTTAGCTAGGTGTATAGCACTCGAGTATCACTATACAGCCTTACATTCCTCCCCGCTTATGCCCAACTCCTTAAGCAATTGTTGTAACCAAATCATCTCTTTGCTCGCCTCTGTGGCAGCAACATACTCAAGCCTCTATGGTTGACAAAGCCACCACTTCGTAGTCGTGAAATCCACTCACCGCTGTCCCACCTACAAGTGTAAATATAACTGTCGTGTTCCTCCCGCTTCTACATCTCCAGCCATGTCTCGAATCTACAAAACCATGTAAAGTGGTGTTCGATCCTTGTAGCACAAAACTGTCCCCATGGTCCCTCTCAAATACCGAAGGATCCACTTTACTGCTTGCCAATGCTCTTTACCTGGATCACTCATAAATCTACTCACAGCTCCCACTGCATGGGCAATATCAGGCCTAGTGCACACCATAGCATACATCAAACTACCAACTGCTGATGAGTAAGGTACCTTGGACATTTGGTTCCTCTCCTGCTCTGTCTTGGGACATTGCTCCTTTGATAACTTGAAATGGCCTGCCAAAGGAGTCCCAACCGGTTTAGCATCCTGCATATTAAACCTCTCCAAGACCTTCTTAATGTACTCTTCCTGAGATAAAGTTAGCTTCCGTTCCTTCCTATCCCGAGATATCCTCATACCAAGGATTTGTTTGGCTGCACCCAAATCCTTCATAGCAAAGGATTCACTTAGCTGCTTCTTGAGTAATTTTATTTCCTGCATGTTTTTACCTGCAACCAGCATGTCATCAACATACAAACACATGATAATATAACTTCCATCCTCAAATTTCTTTGTATACACACAATGGTCAGAATGACATCTGATATAACCTTGCTCCATCATGAAGCTATCAAACTTCTTATACCATTGACGTGGAGCTTGTTTCAGGCCATACAAGCTCTTCTTCAGTTTGCACACCATCTCCTCTTTACCTTTGACTTCATATCCTTCTGGCTGCTGCATATATAGCTCCTCCTCCAAATCACCATGGAGAAATGCAGTCTTTACATCTAACTGTTCTAAGTGCAAGTCTTCTGCTGCCACTATTCCAAGAACAGTTCTGATAGAAGTCATTTTTACTATAGGAGAAAAAATCTCATCAAAATCTATACCTTTTTTCTGTGCAAACCCCTTGACCACCAACCGGGCCTTGTATCTTTTCTTGCCTCCTTCTTCCTCTTTGACTCTAAACACCCACTTATTCTGTAATGCTATTTTTCCTTCGGGTAGCTTTACCAAATCCCATGTCTGGTTCTCCATGAGAGCCTGATGCTCCTCATCCATGGCTTGCTCCCACTTCTTCCTGGCATCTACCTGCATTGCTTCATCAAAGCTCTTTGGTTCTCCACTATCAGTGAGTAATAAATAATAAAGAGAAGGAGAAAAACATTCAGGTTCTCTTCTTACCCTAGAAGACCTCCTCAATATAGGAGTTTGGGGTTCCTGTTGAGGGGTTCTGAACTAATTCATGTGTCACTTTCCCATCCAGAAGATCCTCTACCTGCATATTCTTTCTTGGATTCTTCCCTGTTTTCCTGTAATTGTTGCTTATACATGACTTTCTCATTAAAGACCACATCCCTAGATCGAATGATTTTCTTGTCCTTAATACTCCAACATTTAAATCCAAAGTCATCACCACCATAACCAATGAAAGTACATTTTTCGATTTAGCCTCTAGCTTGGTCCTATCATCCTTGTCTATATGAACAAACACCTCACATCCAAAGACTCTAAGAAATGAATAATCAAATTTCTTACCGGACCAAGCCTCCTCAGGTATGCCTCCATCCAAGGCACTTGAGGGTCCTCTATTTATCAAGTACACAGCTGTGCTCACCGCTTCGCCCAAAAGAAAAAGAGGCGATCCCGCATGTAACCTCATACTCCTAGCACATTCCATTATTGTTCTGTTCATCCTTTCTGATAGCCCATTCTACTGCGGAGTTCTGAACCGTCTTTTTCCTATGGATTCCATTTTTAGAACAATAATTATCAAATTCATTGCTGCAATACTCCCCTCCATTATCTGACCTGAGACATTTTAGCTTAAGACTGTTTCATTCTCTACCAAGGCTTTCCATTTAACAAAAGTGTCAAATACATCAGATTTGTTTCTAATACAATAAACCCAAACTTTCCTTGTTGCATCATCAATAAAAGTAACATAATAACTTGAACCCCCAAGAGATGATACCTGAGCTGGCCCCCACACATCAGAATGCACCAGCTCTAACTTACTCTCTTTCTTTGTAGGTCCAACCTTGAGAAACCTTACTCACTTCTGTTTCCCATATATGCAGTTCTCACATAAATCCAAACATGTTTCTGTATATCCAAGCAAATTCTTCTTTATGATGTTCATGCCCTTATGGCTCATATGACCGAGCCTATAGTGCCATAATGTTGTATCTGCATCTGAAGCCACAAGATTACAATCATTAGTACTATCAGTGGTTAAATACAAGGTTCCAACCTTCTTACCTCTTGCCACCACAAGAGCACCCTTGGTAACCTTCCAAGAGTTTGCTGTAAATATCACAGTATAACCATCACTTCCCAACTGCCCTGCCGATATCAGATTTCATCTTAATGTAGGCACATGTCTGACATCCTTCAATAGCCAAGTATTCCCATTCTGCATCTTAACTTGAACAGAACCTTTTCCAACTATGTTGCAAGGCTCATCATCACCAAGAAAAACATGCCCAAAATCTCCTTGAACATAATCAACAAAATAATGCCTATGTGGAGTAGCATGGAAAGAAGCCCCGAATCTAAAACCTAAGATTCAGTAATATTGTGCAAAGAAAGAATCAAAGCATCCTAACATACATTACCTATTGCCACATTTGCCTCCTTGTTTTCTTCCTGTTGTTTCTTCTTATCTCGAAGCTCCCAACAGTCCTTCTTTGCATGCCCAGGCTTTCCACAATTCCAAAGATACAATCTTGTTCTTGGATTTTGACCTTGCCCGATCTTTTGATTTTCCATGGTTTCCTCTATTCTTCTGTCTCTCTCTAGTTTCCACTTTGTCAAAGCATTCCCTAAAGTAGAAGATTCCCCAGAGATTTTTCTTCGCATTTCCTCACTTATAATCACCCCTACAACATCCTCAAAATTCAACTTCAAGTTAGCTGGAACCGAGTTACTTACCGCCATTACGTGCTATTCCAACTCTCGGGTAAAGAGCACAGAATTAATCAAGCCCTAACTTCTTCATCAAATTCTATCAGAATCGAAGCTAGCATATTCACTACCATATTGAAATCATTTAAATGATCTGCCACTGAACTATTCTCGAAATCTTCATATTAAACAATTTTTTCATTAAAAATATCTTATTGGAGGCAGAGGGTTTTTCATAAAACTTCCCTAATGTATCCATTAGATCTTTTGTAGTCTTTTCCTTTGAAACATTAAATAATACCGAAGATGCAAGACTCAGCCGGATCGTTCCAAGTGCCTTTCGATCCAACAAATCCCATTCCGCATCTGTCATACTCGATGGTTTGTTCACCTTATTAGACAATGGAGTATAAAGATCCTTCGATAAAGGTAATCTTCCATCTGCATCTTCCAAAGACTGAAATTTTGCCCGTTGAATTTATCAACACTAGATCTTCCTTCATCTCGCTATAGCTCCCACTCAAGCTAAAAAATTTCCCTGTAATTCAACACTTCAGCAAACCAAACCAGGCTTTGATACCAATTGTTAGGAAATAAGGGATAAATATGCGGAATAATCCTCACAGAATCGCAACAGTAGAAACTAATATGCAGAAATTATTACAGATCTCAAATAAAATTACGAATAAAATAACACAACACAAAGAGATAGTATTTAACGTGGTTCACCAATTTGGGCTACGTCCACAAGAATCACTTGCTCGATTTTATTACAAGTCACCGCTCTCTCAATATAATACCCAGATCCGTTTGGAGCTATGCTCAACAAACTCTACAGAATTCACAGCCGAATTCAAAACACATCTGTAATATATTTGCTTATACATCTATCATATGCATAAGACCATATAAATAGACAACTGCTTAAGCAGTTTTACAAAACCGTGGGTATCAAAACCATGGGAAAAATCCGTCCCATAAACCTATGGGTCAAAAAACTTGCCCATATGAGAAAAGCATGTTTCCCGATATGTCGGGTGCATTTTTCGAGGCCAAAAAAATTACGCCTAAAAAAAAATTTCGGGGGCAACGCCCGAACCTCAGCAAGGATACATGAAAAGTGTACAGTACTCTTAGTGTACAATCTTCAACACTTTCACACATGAAAATAGGCTCCACAACTGAACATAGAAATTGTAACAAATCAAGGAAACCATTTCATTAATGAGGTGGTAGAGGCCTTGGTAAACAAGTTTTCTATTAAGCACAGGAAGGCAACAACTTACAATCCAAGCACAAATGGATAGGTGGAGTGAAAAAATTATGTATTGTGCCAAATAATAGCAAAATATGCAACTTTGCAAGTACATAAGTGGGATAAAAGGATTCATGCAACATTATGGTCATATAGAGCAACATCAAAATCAGCAATAGGATACTCCCCATTTCAATTGACTTATGGCATTGATCCAGTTCTTCCTATTGAGTTTGATATTTCCACCGAGAGAGTTATGAAAAATGAAAGGATGGATGAAAGAGATTCAAGTAAAGGAAAGGTTGGTACATCTTCATTTGCAAGAGGAAATGAGGGAAATAGTAAAGGATACAAGCTATAAGAAGAAAATGAAGTATAAGGAATACTTTGATCAAAAGATCCGTTGGTCTCCATTTCATGTGAATGACTTGGTTCTAGTATATGATTCCATATACAAAAAGAATGCAGAGAAAATTTCTTCCCAAATGGATGGGGCCCTACAAAATAGTAGTTTGTGCATGAAAATGGTACATATTGATTGGAGTAATTGGATGACACTCCCATTAAAAATGGGTCAACCACGACAAGTTAAATATTTTCGGCACCAACTTCATAATGTCCATAAGATTATACTCGAGGATGGAGTAAAAGCTAGTCGGGGAAAATGTTGACATTAAAATTTTCCTCCATAATTTCTATTTTATTAATGTATGTATTAGGAATAGGATGTTGTTAAGTATAATTAGTAGTGGCATCCAATAGAAGATAATGAAGTCACATCGACGTCATCACCAATAAAGTAGAGTACAATAATATTCAAAGTACAATAGGAATGTTGTGGTAAAAAGTAAATATTTGTTGTAAGTGGTCCGGTAATGTTAAAATGTCAAAGTTGGGGTAAGTAGAGAAGTAGGGTCTACATGATTAGGAATTAGAAATATTATATTTGTAATAAGGACAAGGAGTGATGTCAATGTATTTTATTTGTAGAAAAGTCTAAAAAGGTGGAACCCATGTGAGATGATAAGGTTTATCTTATCTTAGAAGATAAGCCTACATGTAAAGGTAAGAGTTTAGGCATGGAATATGATTGGCTGGAAGATATTTCCTATCCTATCTTAGAGATAGGGTGGATAAGCCTAAATTTCTATAAATAAAGAGGCCACCCCTTCTCATTTATCATATAAAAAAGTTGTAATAATTATTTTATGAATAAAGGATTCATTGTGAAGGTGTGTTAAGGAAGTCATCAAGAGGAGTAATTGTGAAGTTTCTCCCATAACTATTGTTGGAAAACAAGTGGAGTTGGTAACACTTGGAGTAATTCATGGGTGAGATTGTAACAATTTCATGTTAATAATACATTTTACAGTTGTATTTCAGATTTGTCATCGTTCTTTTATGTCATAGTCTATTGTTGTGTTTCCATATTACTACCACCAAACCAAAAGTTGTGCATTACTAAAATAATCATAGCACGAGGAGTTCGGTGAAATACTATCATAGTGTCATATTCATGTTGAAATTCCCCACACATCCGAGTGTACAAGCTCCAATTTCTACTCCTTAGTTACCCAACTTTGAAAAATCTCACTCTCTTTTTCTTTCCAAAGACACAATGCTCATTAAAATCAAGATCTAAATCTTTCAAATCTAACAACTTACCCTTAGCCTTTAAGATCTACATTCCTTTTTGACTCATATGGCCTAGTCAGTTATACCACATGCATGCATCTGAATCTAAAGTAGATAATGCAGAAAAGGAAGCAGTAACTCAGGTAGATAAATATAACATTCCTACCTTCTTACCTCTTTCCACAACAAAAGCACCTTTGGTGACTTGCCAAGAGTCTCTTGTAAAAGTAACCATGTAACCAGATTCACCTAGTTCTTTATGTAAAAATAAGATTCCTCCCGAGACTTGGCATATGCCTCACATCTTTCAATACCCGTGTATTTTTATTTTGCAATTTTAGATGAACTTCCTCTTTACCAGTAATACTACAATGTTCATCATCACCCAAAAAAACATGCCCAAAATTACCCTGGACATAATATCTAAAATAACCCTTATTAGGGGTTGCATGGAAAGAAGCTCCTGAATCTAAAACCTATGATTCAATTCTATTATCTAAAGAAAGAATAAGATCATATTGCATTACCTTTGATGTAACAAGATTTGCTTCTTTACCTTTATTTAGTTTTTGGTTCTCTTTGTCCTTTGACAAAAAATCTTTCTTTGCATGTCCTTTCTTTCCACATTTCCAACAAGTAATTCCCTTACTTCTGGATTTAGATCTGCTATCCCTTGACTTTGATTTCTCATTAATCTTATTCTTTCATCTCTCATTCTTCCCGCCCCTAGTTTCTACATTCAAAGAATTCCCAGATGATGATTCCTCTGTACTCTTCCTGTGAATTTCTTCATTCAAGATTATACTAACCACATCATCAAACTTCAAAATATATAATTAGCAGCTATTGTATTACTAAGATTCACTACCAAGTTATTCCAACTATCGGAAAATAACATAAGAATAAAAGTGATTTTACTTCTTCATCAAACGGTATATCAACCAATTTTAACTGATTTATAATAGATTTGAAATCATTCAAATAATTAGATGCAGATCCACCTTCATGCATCTTAGAACTAAATAGTTTCTTCATCAAATATAATTTATTTGAAGCACTAGGATTTTCATATAAATTAGCAAGAGATTTCATTAACCCTACTATAGAAGTTGTTTCGTAATATTGGAAGCCACGAGATCTTTGTCGGGCTCATTCTTATAGATCCCAAAGCCTTTCTGTCAAGAATCTTCCATTATTCATTAGTCATATTTGTAGGTCTAAACTTCTCATCCAATGGTAAATACAAATCTCTTTGATACAAATAATCCTCAATCTACATCTTCCATAATTGATAATTTTGGTCGTCAAATTTCTCTACCTTGTATTTGTTTTCTTATGCCATTATTGTAGCTCCCAATCAATTAGAAAACCCTCTATGAGTAAATATGTCAACACAAAACCCTCAAAAAAAGCTCGGATACCAGTTGTTGGGGTTAATGCACCAGTTATATAGACAATATATCATATGTAAACATACATACAAATAAAAGCAGATATTCTACCAGAAGAAATGTACAAAACAAGAGACATAAATCAACACCATATTTAACATGGTTCACCCAAAGTGTGGGCTACGTCCACTAAGAAACAATTCAATCTATTATCCAAAGATTTGACAAGATATATAATTGAATATTTATAATCTTCCACACCTTTCAGATGTACAATACTTTTGCTCTCTCAAGATTTTTGCTTCATCACCAAGAATTCTCTCTCTCACCAAAATTTTCAAGTTCTTCTTAATTCTTGTTAATACTTACTTCTAAACCCTAGCTTTCATGCTTATATAGTTGTTTATAGACTTAGGGAACTTATCCATGCAATTACAATCAATAGATATACTTTAATGCTAAAAATATATCTAATTCCCTAGAGTTAATTAAAACATTCTCGCACATGTAACCGGTAGTTGTTAGCCCTAACCGGTGCTGGTTCCTCCTTGCCTGACCGATGTCGGTCCTAGGTGAACGATGCCAGTCCCTCCTAACCAATGATGGTTATTGTGTTTTCCAACAAGTTTTACATTACATGCTAAAATGAAGTAATTAAGCTCCACAACTCAACACTTTCGGCCTTTTTGCTTTATCTCTTGCATTTTTACTGGTCTTACACATCTTACAACATTTTTGGAACTTAAGCGATTCATATTTTATGGCCTTAGACACTAACACTTAGTTAGGATAGAATCCTCCAAGTGCTCATGTACCTCTTGGGTGCTTTTGACCCTCTTTATCTTTTTCTCACCCTTTTTGGTCTCTTTTATTTATTGGTCACATTTTAGTACTTTGGGTCGGCCTTTCAGTTGTCAACTATGAAATTCAAACAAGGGAATCATATATATACTTAGTTACTTCTTCTAAATCAAAGGACAAGCACTAAGCATTATCTACTATTACCTAAGCTTGCATCCAAAGGCATAAGATCATTACAAAGCATCCATCTAACACATCCATACAAGGGACAAGGGTTACATCATTTTGCATACACAACATATGAGGGGAAGTTCATTTTATTCCATCTCACACATTTACATACTTGGAGAAATATAGATCTAATATACTACAATAATGCAAATTTTACAAGGGAAACTTAGGGCATCATCATACAAACATACACTTATAACTACATTGAGTCTAAGATGTAATGTAGTGCTCGGTCATAAGATCACTCTTCGATGATGTTGTCGGTGTCGGTCCAACTCCACATTCTACATTTTTTCATTAGATTTGATGTGGTTTGTGGACATGTGTAGGTAGATATTTTGTAGGTTACAAGTGTGATAGAAAACCTAACAATGAAGCCGAAGCGACAAAATGAATATTGTAGCAAAGACATTTCGACCCAAAAAAATTCAAAACACAAGCATCTAAGAAGACAATAACACCGGATCGTACACTATTTCTTGGGGTGCTATTGTACTCTTGTGGGTATTTTTCCAATTTATATTTCTTTACTTCTAAATCTTCATCGATCTTTTATAATGTTGTTTCCAGCCTATACTAGCAATTACTCAGTCTAGATCACTTCCAGATTACAGAATCAGCTAAGTCATCTCCCCTTTCATTTTCTTAGGGTTTTACATCATTAAATGCTTGTTATTTATCCATTACTGTATACAATCATATTTATATCATTAGTTATAGTAATTTACTCTAAAATTATATTTAATTTGATTTAAATTAAATAAGTTTTAATACCTATTCCCAATAAGATAACTTTTGGAGCCCAATGTTGGAAACTAGGATACTAAGAGGGGGTGGATTAGTATCTAATCAAACTTTTACTGATATTTCAATTTCCTCAATCTTGATATGAAGAACAAATAAAACGATACACAAAAAATAATAGGAGAATGTACATAGAGACAAAAAATTTGATGTGGGAAACCAAAATTGGGTAAAAACCGTTGAAACCAAGAATAGGCTTATGACAAGAATGTCCTTTAAATCTTACATGATTTCATGGTTGAGCTTCAAATTAACTTGGAGCTGGAAATCCAAAATTTAACCAAGCTACTACTCAAGTATTTGAAAAGATCCAACCTGTCTGGAAGCTTCAAATCCCAAATTTGGTATAACTACAATTGACCTTTTGTAAGCTTCAACTTACATGGAAGCAACAATTCCCCACATGCTAAACTAAAACTTATAATTCATCAAGATTTTGATCACACTAAGCTGTGTTATATTATACAACTGATAGTCACTACTAGATTTGTTCACCAACTCACTTAATTCATCTCGAAAATTCAACAATTATTCAGTTCATTGCATCCTTTCTCTTTGATCTCGAATTCTCAAAATATTCTCTATCTTCCTTCATTTTTCAATTCAATACTTTGCACCCTTTACACTATGAACCTCTCAAACTTTCAACATGATCTCAATTTTAGATCTCAAAACATTTTCTATGTGAACATAGCAACATCAATTCAACATCCTTATTTTACAACACTAGATTTCACCTCTTCATCTTTCATGACACAATTTATTAGTAAGTCTAATCACTCTCTCTAACAACAACATAAATTTCACCTGATCTTATTTGTGTATTTCAAGAAGAAGTATTAACCTTTCACCTTATTGTTATATTTTATCAACACTCAAACACTTCTTTTCTTTTATATTTCAAAACAAGAATACCACTAGTACCTATTTTGCAACATCTCTATCATTTCTCATTATTTTGCCTTTTTAGAATTTTTACATAATTCATTCTTGGCCTTTCCTTTTAGTTTAAAATGACTCTTCATCTTCTTTTTTTTTCACTCAAAATTGATTCAAGCTAGAATGTAAGGCTTTCCAAGTTTGTAACTATCCAAGGTTTTCAGTTTTCATCATTGAATTGTGACATTATTCCATGACTCTTGAGATTCTCCATGATCTCCTTCACCTCGAGTAGAATGTTTCATGTTCCATAAATTTTTATATTCTTCACTTCGAGCTAGATCTTACAACTTCTCATGAGAACTAACATTTCAAACAATCAACATTTACATTTCAAGCAATTTAGTCAACATTTGCATTTCACTGTTTTGAGTAGCAATACTAGATCTGTGTCAATATTTCAATATACTTGAAGCACTATACATACTTCTTCAAGCTCTCTCTCAGTAACCATGTAGACCATGCTTTTATTGCACAAACTTCTTGAAGTAATTTTCCTCCAATCAATTAGCTGAGACAATAACCAAGGATATTGGTTTTCAATTACCTCACCGTCACATGATTTCCATACTTTCAACCCAATTTGAGATCATACTAGTGTTAAATATGTCATTTATTAAAATTTATAAGCTTTGCATGAAGACCTGGTTTCTAACAATGAAGAAATATAATTCAATATGCTTTTCAAAGACCTTTGTAATAGGGTTTAAGAGTTGTCTTCAAAAAAACTATCAATGAAATCTCCACAAAACTTTGATGGAATGGATTAAGTATTGAAAAATATGAATCACGAGGCTAAAACAAAGATTTGTACAAATTTTTAAGCATTTTCATTGGATAACATTTGAGTTTCGATGATTTTTGCATCCCAAACCCTAGATAGAGGGTTTACTGAATTGGGCATGCCAAGAAGAGAAAGAAATTAAATTCTCACTCATTACTTTATGAAATTCAAATATTCCAACTCCAAAAGGTCTATACAACAATTATACAACTAATTCAAGCCTTATTTCATCTTTCAACAATCAAACTTTCTCTCAAAGAACCTAAATTTCTAGTGCACAATGTAGTGACAACTATGAAAATGTTATTCATGTCAAGGTACAACTTACTTTTGGGTCTAGAAAAACATTCTACATGGATTGAGAGGAATAATAAAGCATGATTTACCTTCTAATAGGGATCAAATATAATCAACACTCCAGCAATTCACAATTTTATATTGCAACCTATGTTTGCATGTTGACATATAATCCACACCAAGATCAAGATGAGTTTTCCAAGAGGCAATAATACCTCTGCCCTATTCTAGGCTTATCGGAGGAAATAGGTAAATCTTTGAGAGAAACTATTCCACTCCAAATTCTATGAGAACAACACGAAAATCTTTGAAAACAGTCTTAACCACTTATGCTTCAAACATGAGAAGTGCTCCTAAAAGGCATATTTTGAGCCAAGGAGAAACATACCATCATTTTTCCATATAAGGACCATTATTCCATTTAACATGTACTTTAGGAGGAATAAAAATTCAATTCCATACTCAAAATTTGATGAAACCGCAACTTTTATGACTATATTATCTCACATTACACCTGTAGACACACATCTTGCATACCTTAAGAAACCTTATACTTGAAACGACCAACTTATATAACATTAACAACAAAAACAACATGAAGACATCATTAATACACTATGAAAAGCTTTAAATTTTCCCATCTAAGTGATTTTAAGATAAACATACAACTTTTGCTACCATCGATTCAAGAAGGTGCTTGGGAAAGAAAAAGAAGGCTAGACAAATAATCATAACTTTTTTGTTTCGACCAAATTCCCTAAAAAATTGCAAACACTCGGATTGGAATTATATTCAAAAATTCCTTCTATGATTTATCCTAAGAAGGCTCCATATTTTTCTTGGATGCTAAGAAGATAGGGTGCTCAATTTGGATTCTTTAAGAAACCCCTATACACACTTCATAGGTTGGTTAGCCATAAATTTGCATGTACAACTCAGACCTATCTCATACACCTCAAGCATTCTTTGCCACTCCTCAAGGTCAGTTTTGATAAAAAATTGAAATTTTCCTCCAGGAGCTAAACTAATTCTTGTTATTGCTTATACATGCCTTAGGAAATGTTCCTAGGATACTCTTATGCTTACCTAGTCTTGCCATGCCCTACAATGAGCTCTTACACCTCATTAGGCTCTAGAAATAGGCCTAAATGAGCTAGTTACAACTATGAATCCCATCATTTGACATGTTACTCACTCTAGAAGCTCTTGCACATGCTAGAATCATCATGTATGACTTGTATAACACTTGTGCCAAGATTACCAACCATCTACATGCCTCCAATGGTATCTCCGTGGCAGCGACTTGTATCATTCTAAAACCATCCTGAAACCATCTTGGAATCAACATGAAACTTATTTGTAAGCTCAACTATCACTAAGAAGGAACTACATATCAACCTTCATGCCTCTAACTGAACTTCACTTTACCATTCCACTTTTGCCATCAATGCCACTTGGCATCAATGAAAACACCAATGATCAATGTTGGACACCCAATACAGTAGTATAACTCGATTGAGACCATTTTCCATTAGTTAGTGGTAAATTTACAGAGAATGTGGTAAAAAAATAATTGAATTGAATTCCTTCAATGGGAATAACTTTGTAATGAATTTAAGATAGAGTTATTGAGAAAGAAACATCTCGATATTTTACAAATAAATATATTTAAAATCTTTTAGTAGAGTTAATTCACCAATTACAAATCGCTAGGGTTGGGAAGGGATATTTTGTATAAAAAATTCGTTGAAATTCAATGTTTATGATATTCTAGTGTGATTGGTTAGCTCCCTTAATACAAATTTAAAGGAAAATATTAAAAAACTCAATAAACTTTGACATTTATATAAAGAGAAACAAAATTCAATGTCCTTTGATCCTTAGATGTTGTATTATGACCAATTAACTACCATGAGGGTGTGAAATGTTAAAAAATGATTAAAACATATTTGATAATGGAATTATAAATATTACCCCTTAATTTTTGGATCTACCACTACATATTATCATTCATGAGATATCTTTTGTAATAATAATACCCCTAATTGTATTGGGATACCCATATAAAAATTATAAATAAAAATTACGCCATATGTTTACACATAATATATATTGCCTTACCAAAGTGACTCCAAGTATTAATGAACCTCTCACATAATGGTGCATTCATGTAGTACTTTAACATGGATTACAAGTATAAGTCATAAACTATATATGGTAGCTCCAACCTTGGGTGCATTTAGGGAAGCCATCTACGAAAGGTGGTCAAACATTTCAAATTCTCCCATGTGGTGATTTTATCAAGTCCAATGGGATTTTTATGATTGTATTGGATTTTTACTTTTTAAAAATTATTTGAATGAAGAAAGGGTAAAAAATTGGAAGTGTTTGGGAAAGGGGGAGAAAGAGGGGAAAAAGGCCCTCCATGATGACATCCAGGTGAATAATCAATATTTCCATCTAGTGAATAACTAAGTTTGCCATCCGTTGACTCACCGGGAAGGGAGGCATCAAACACCATGATTAAACCATGGGTTTCTTAAAGATCTTGAATAATTTCATCATGGACATTGAACATGTCCATCAATGGTGCAATTTGTCTAAAAACAACATAATTTAGCTTTGGTGGAAAAATATGAAGGAAATGTGTAGTTGATAGGCATAATATGTAAAAAGAGATATTTTAATCCAATGTTTTATGATTGAAATGAAAATTATGGAGAAAAAGCACTTTATTTTGAGCATATTATGCCTACGGATATCTAAGTTTCATCCAATATTTCAAACTATTTTCCATGATTTGTTTTATAAAATGACTATAAGATTTTTAGAATGGCTTCCTTACGAATTGATATACTTTTTCCAAAGTTCTTATATTAACACCATTTTAAGCTTTTGTAATAACTCTATTTTTAAAACATAGACAAATCATCGATTTATGGGAGGTCATTACATGAGTGCAAAGACGTTTTGAATTAATATGAATAATTTGAATATATTAATAGTGAATATTGTGTAAAATTACATCTATAAAACTCTTAACAAGTAAAAGCCCTCTAAATTTTACTAAGCAAATTGCATGACTAAACAAAGAAAGCTAACACCATTTCCATCCATCTAGCCAAGGTTCTAAGTCTAGGAATGGAAAATTAAGATTGAAGCTTAAAAGAATTCTTAACTAGTATGAAAACAATGCAAGATCTAATTAAACATGTCTACTAATATGCTTGAATTACCTAACATGGGCCTAAATAGACCTAAGAGGGCGATTGGATGTTTATGGTTGCTACTCCAAACATCTCCAAATGACTAATTGGTCATTTTGGATATCCATCTACTAACCCCATTGAAGGCTTTAAGCAAGGATTGAACTTGGCTATATATCATATTTATTATATGAGATGTAAATCAAAGCATGGTGTAAAGTATAAAGGAATGAGGTGCACCATTTTAATAGTTTTCCTTTTGGAAGAAACTTGTATTTTGGTGCATGTGGGACTAAAATCCCCAAATTAGATTAGAATTGCTAATCATGATTAGGCCTTGCTAATCACAATTAGTGAATTACCAAGTGATTAAGAGGTGTGGAGCCTTAATCAACTGCTTAGGGTCAACTAGAAGGCTAGGATAAGCTTTTAAAGCTTTTTGAGACGTTGTGGAGGTGAATGGGGTGATTTTGAGTGGTTGGAAGAGGGGTTTGAGTCAATACTAGGGCATATTGACCAAATCAAGGGAAAATAGGCTTAATTAGCTCATAATCACTAATTGTCTATTTTGAAGAGGATTTTGGCTTACAATTCATCGTAAAGTGGCATCCTAAATGTGAAAGGGGTTACACAATCAACAGTGTGGTGTTAATTAGATAATTTGGTAAGGAACATTAGTTAATTAGTGAAAACCACTAATTATAACAGATTTGACAAGAACAAGAGTGATTTGCGTGTGTTTTAGAAATAAGATTGCAAAAGTGGAATTTAGGTGCCTACTTTTGCCCCTGTTTGAGGTGAAGTTAGTGACTTCACTTCAAATATTGTAGAGAAGCATAAATAGGTAAATGTTTTGAAGAAAAATTATTAGGAATGAAGGATGTCCCCTCGAGTGTCGATAGGGTGATAGAAGCGATCAATTAACGATTGAAAATATGATTTGAAATGGATAGTAGAAAATGGGTCAGAATGGGCTTGAAATCCTTAGGTATTGAGAATGAATAAGGATAGGGATAAACATGGTTGTTTATTGCCGTAAGTGATTTTTAGGAGAAAAATTAGTAATGGTAATAAATGATAATGGAGAAGAAATGATTAATGGAGAAATATAGGACAAGCCCAATATTTGCATCCAACCTTTCAATAAGCAACTGTTTATATCATTTTTCCCCTAGGTCTACATCATCGACTTTTATTTAAAATAAACAAAAGTGTAAGATAACATAAAAAGATAAATTACTAACAATTGTTTACTGCTAAAAATATGTAACTCCATGCAACATACATTATGCAATGTAATATGAGAAAGTAAAATATCATTTAAATCCATGCAACATACAAAATGTAATGCAATACGAGAAAGTAAACCAACTAACCTAACAGAGAAACAAGCACAATCACATATACTCAAACAAACAACATTCAAGATAATTGTACCAATGTTTTTGTTATCAAACTTTGCAGTTCTTGAATGTTCATGTTGTAATGAAAAGGGTTAAAAATGATGCCCCAAGCAATAACACATGTGAGGGAAAAATGGAGGACACAAGTAGTCCCATGGAAAGCATTTGTGCATTATGACACAATACCTAGCAACTCACATTGTTGCACGGGAGTACCGACATAATAAGCAGACCCAAATTTGTTAATGGAGGTAGATCATGATGATTTGCATGTCATTTGAGACAAGAACAAGCAAGAACATCAGAAATATGGTTTTGTAGGACCAATTTCGATGTTGAGGATAATGTAGGTGATATAGGCTTCAAGCTGTATGCAAGCCATTTAAAAATGAAAAACCATATTTTTTTGGTAAATATAAAGCCAAAATTAATGTTACCATTGTGTAGCTTTCTTCAATACATATCCAATTCAAAAAATAGATTTGTTTCGACATTGGGAGAAAAATTTATGGTCTGAAGCTATATATAGGAAACAAAGAAACGTGGATGCCCTAGCGACAGATGGGATGCACAAGGGAAGAATGCCACACACATGCACAAGAAAGTGAAGATGTGAAATTGCCCCCAATGTTAGATGGAAATATTCAAAGGAAAACTCTTCACATGTAGAAGATGGATCAAGGACAATATGGATAAGTTCAACATGATGATGAACGTAACATAATGACATGCTAGGAAGGAACAAGGATGCCCCTATCATAAGCTGGCCATAAAGCACATGATAGAAAGAAGTGGATGTTGTTTTTGTGAAAGGGGAAAAAGGGTCCCAAAAACATGGAAAAAAGGTAATAGTATACTCATAGATGTTCGAATGAATTAGAATAATAGCGTGAATGTAGCTTAGAAGCATCGTTATGAAGAAGTGATTAGCCCAAGGTACAAATTGTGAGACAAGATACAGACTAGAGTAAGAGTTTGAATAAGGTCCAAAAAGACACTTGGTAACATACTAATCTTGTTTTCTCATCAAGATCCCGTGTGTGCACGTGGAAATTTATTACCTCTTGGAGGGAAGATTTGATAGACAATAAGTGAAGACACCCTAGCCAATGTGTAGGAATGATTTATTTTTCAAAGTTGATTTTTTTAATGGATTGTGGAAGGAGAGTCATACATTGCTCCACTTCTAGCCAGTGTCCATAGCCCCAACGGAGATACATTTGATTCTAATCACAACATTTCTCTACTACTAGTCTAGGCATCCATAGCCCCGATAGAGATTATTGGAAATACCCCAAGAGAGAGTTATATATCAATTTTCTTTTTTTTAGGTTTTGGATTTTTGATTTGATTGATTTTTGAAAACTTCTTTCATCTCTCTTGTTTGAAAAGGGTTAAGAACCACTAATGGCTTGATGGAAGGAGGTGGAAGTGATTACGATGATGACATTGGCTAGTGTCAACAAATATATCCAAAATTTCTTCACAACAAGTTTTTTAGATGTTGATTGTGATAGGATCTCTAAGAGGTCAGTCGTTCTTTAATTTACCAAGGTGATAAAAGACCAATGCCAAATGGATACCATAGAGATAACTGTCACAAAATGTGTGTGAATAGGCTAACCAAAATATCACCGAAGGGATGAAAATGGTAGGACGACTTGCAGAAGAATAATAAGGAAGGGAAGAAAGAACATCCATGTGTATGTGATACCTGATTACAATGTGTGTTCATTTACCTTTGATTTTTTGAAATGTTTTCTCATTTTTTGTATTTTGTATTTTTTGAAAGGTGGAACCGACAAGGTCACTTGGCATGATAAAATCTAACAACAATGTTAGAAATTTCCTTGATAAGGAAGACTAGGTATGTTTTCTTATCAAGAGTCATATTATCCCGATATTAATTATTGTGGTGAGATCATAATCAATAGATGAGTGTGTTTTATCATGAAACATGGATTCTATGTGCGGGAGCTTGAGGTCCCTATCCAGAGGCTTCTGCACTTCATGACATAATTGATTGTTGCATTGATGTGCATTTTTTAATTACATTTGATTCTGAACTTTAAGATTTTTGAATTGTTGGGATCCTTGGAGCTCTTGGAATTTTTAATCATAGTTGGATGAATGAACCGTTTTGGTTTTTTATAAGCTATAACGTGATTTTTCTAATCCTGAGAAGTAGGAGAAGAAAGTGGACGAATAGAATTGATGTGAGAAATGACGGTGGGTTTGCCACAATCATTGATAGAAGAAAAATATGATGGATGTAAAGGATACGGTCCAAGAATTGAAGAGGATGGGCTACTAGGAGGTGTCCCATAAACTAAAGATAAAGGACTACAAGGATGTGGCCCTAAGATTGAAGATGAAGGACTTCTTGGAGGTGTCCCATATATAGAAGAAGATGGGCTACTAGGATGTGGCCCAATGAGGGACTTCTAGGACGTGCCCCTAGTATAGATGAAGATGGGTTGTCAGGAGGTGAGCCACATATAGAGGATGTGGGGCTACTTGGAGGTGGCCCACATATAGAAAAAGACGATGGGCTACTGGTGGTGACCCAAGGTAAGATTGTGATGGAGGAATCTTGATAGATAAAGAATGATTAGGTAATGAGAATATAGGTTGTGGATCAATGCTAGACCAAGGAATTTCATTGCCCAAATGAAGATTGTGAAGATGGAAGAATAAGAGGAGGATCATGTTCGATGATCCTAGGGTCTTCCTCTGTTTTCTAACAAAAAGTCATGAATATCTTCCTCCCAATATATGAACATGACCTTAGGGTATTTCTCCATTTTTCGACAAAAGGCATTGATTTCTTCCTCCTAATATGCAAACATATCGAAGTATAAAGAGGTTTCTTGCTCGCAAAATTCTAGAGGAATTTCTTCATGTACCCTCATAAATTATCTAATTGCTTCTTCATTCTAAAATGAATCAATCGGTGTGGGTAGTTGTTCTACCACAAGAGGTTGATTGGATGAATGCGACATGGGAGTCGACTTGGATGATTGATTAGAAGGAATTTGAGTCGGAGATCTCTTCGACGGAAGAAGGGGTCATTGAGGCGATTGAGAAATGGGGTCCTACGAAGACAGGAGGACCATGACTTAGGAGTCGTATTAGAGGAATAATTCAGATTAGAATATTTAGAAGAATAAGAAGACTTAGAATCATTGGGATTAGAATCTTCGGAAGAATTAGAAGAATCAGAATCATACCACTTACCATGAGTTGAAGATGGGGGAAGAGGTAAGTGAACAAGTTCTTTAGTGCGAAGAATCAAACAAGGTCTAGTTGTGATAGGAATCCTTTGATGGGAATGTTGAAACCTAGGTTCCTTACTTGTCATAAGTATGTGGAACTGTGTGATAATCAATATTTGTCAACACATGCCTAGACATAGATAGTCTAGGGGATATCATAGGGGTTATTGTGTTGACATTTTCAATAGGTGTATCTACACAACCAATGAGAGCATCAAAATGATTCTCCTCATTAGAAACACAATTATCATTCTTGTCCTGATTATGTTTAGGAAGAGTCTTCATATTGAGGGATTTTTAGGAGTGGATGAATCCATCTCCACCTCACCACTTTCAATTAATTCCTAGATGTAGTGCTGCCACTTTAAACACTTATCTATTTTATGACCTTTTAACGTCTTTGGAATTGGCAATATTCATTATCTCTAAACCATAATGGTTTAGACATGTTATCCTCATAAGTCCTAGTTTGGGATATCTAACCATATTAACCACCTATAATTGTTTTATTATTAATGGCATTGAGTTAGATAGAGGAGTAAAAGTGTGGCGTTTATAATCGGTAGGTGGATTACCCTTTGCAATATTCAAAGGAGTGTTGTTTTGAATGTATTACACCTTCTTAGAATCTACCATCCCATCACTAATGACCTTTTTATTTCTATTAGGAACAAAAAAATTATTGTTAGATTTAGAATCGTTATGATCGCGTGAAAAAGCTTTTAGGGTTCCTCTAGTTAACAATGCTTTTTCAATTTGACTCCCTTTTTCGATTACCTCTTCGAACAGGTTTCCAAAATGTATTTGTAGGTGGAACGTAATGTCTGGATGGAGGTTAGGAAAAAATATTCCTATCAATTGTTTTTCAAGTATAGAGCAAGGAAAGCGGCTAGCTAATCCTCTCCATCGTTGTAAAAACACAATGAATTTTTCATTGTTTCTTTGTTTGGAATCACAGAGTGGAATCACGAGTGGAATCACGAGAGTGGAATCACGAGAGATCTAACATGGTGACATCATTCTCTATATTAAAAGAGAAGTGTCATACAAAACTTTCTATTAGTTCTGGCCATGTTGATATGGATCCCTTAGGGATGTGTACAAACCATTCTAGCATCATTTCTCCTAAACTTCATGGAAAGAGGCGCATAAGATAATTTTCACTGAATGAAACCTTTTGGCATGCCATATAAAAATATTTTATAAGATCACGAGGGTCACCTTTTCCCTTATATTTATCAAATTTTGGAAAATCAAAATGTCTCGGGAAAGGTACCTGCAACATGGATTTGTCAAATGGGTAAGGACATAACTCATCAAATTGATACTTCTTGTTATTGTTATTAGTTTAGCCCTATCATAACATTTGAAGGGTGTTCTTCATTGTTGACCACTCTTGATTAAAAAGTGGATCTTGCATGAGTGGTGGCGTAGGTCTATATAAAGGGTTAAACCTAGGTGTATGCCCACCTCGATTTTCGGTGAAAAAGTCCTCATAAGGATCCTTTCGTGTCTCTCGTTGAGGAGTGTTTATTGGGAACTCATGAAATGAAGCTTTAGGTTTTGTCTTTGGTATAATTTGTTTCACAACTTTTGGTTATTCCTTTTGTATATGCGAAGCCAAACTTGCCAATTGACGAGTGAGGGCTTAGACCTGTTGTTCTAACGTAACCTCTTGAATGGGTATTTCATTACAATCTTCATTAGGGGGAGGTTGTGCATGATGAACATGTTCTTCATGGTCTTCACAATGAATTTTAATAGGAGGTAAATGATAGTCTCCATCGTTTTCAAAAGGTACTTCCTCATTATTTTTTTTCGATGCAGAAGTAGAGGTGTGACCTGGGTTTAATATGTCATCTATATGGCGATGAGGACGTTCCACTTCCTCTTCCCCTTGAACCATTACGAAAATGAGAGAAGGGTCCACCATGGGAGGTAACCTAGCTCCTAGTTCCATAACACACATAAGAACCTCATGTTTGTTTTGAAAAATGTAATCGTCAAAATTGGTAGGGGATGCTCTATGTTCATACGAGGATAATCTTCCTCTCCACCACTATGGTCAACCATGAGATTATCCTCTAAAAGAGGGTTATCACCTCCAAATATATCGGTTCCTAATCTTTGGGATCCCATCCTTGTAGTAGGAATACTTGAGATAGGAAATACAACACGAAGAATTTCCACTAAGGTTTACTAAAAAGGGACCTTAGTCAAATTTTTGTAGCGTAACGACCCTAAGTTGTTAAAACAAGGTGACTATAGAATAACCACAAAATTGATAGGTCAAAACGAACGTACAAATTAAAGAATAACGAACAAGCTACCCTAACAAGGTAATATATGACACAAGTTTTCCTTAGAATAATACAATGACGTACAACGCTTGAAATTTAGTTACACCAAATAGTTTATTCTCTAAGATTTTATCTAGATAGGTTTGCAACCAAATAGTGACAACACAACATCACCAGTTAGGTTAAGTTTTCAACAAACAAGGTCTAAATGATAAGAGAATGTTGATGTAATCTTCTAACAAGATATACTAAAAACTAGTTTCTAAACACTAATAAAGTCCAAGTCTCGTAAAATGGACGATAACAATGTGAGCAACGTAACGACACTATTTGGACACGTGAACCAAGATTTTGAGAAAGCAAGATTTCTAGTGTCAAAATGATGTTATTGCGATGCTAAAAATGTATCCTCAACACTCACAAAACTCAAGACAAAGTTAGGATGTAAAAACTATGTCTAAGTATAACAAGAAATTGTTATGCATGCGAACATCGTAACTCTACAATATAGAGATTTAGGCCTAATTTCACAATGGAAATAAGACATAAATATCTCAATTGTATGGCTACAATGTGGGTAGCGTAAAAAATCAAAAGAAGACAAGGATGAAATCACCTAACTACGATGATAATAAGTCTCAAATATGGGTTTTGAGACAAGGGGGCCTACTAGATCGTGAGTACATACCATGCACACTTTCAACACTTACGCTCCGACATTGCAACCTAGTCACGCAAGTAGAATACAAAAGTGGTGGACACGCGATATCTAGCAATATCCATATAGTATTTTCCTTTTTTCCAAAAATGGGCAACAAGAAAACAAGGGTGTAGATTAAGTGGTGTTGAAATAAATTTGGTTTTATTTTGGTAGAGTTTCGCCTTATCTTAAGACAAGTGAAAAACTAGGAAAAAATTATACAAAGTAGATTTCGTGATGAAAATCACGTGGTTGCAACTTTAAGAGATTCTTTTCCTTGTTTGAAAAACAAGATTTTGAGTCTAACAAAGTTTTCACTTTGTGAGATCTCTCAAGTATACTATTTAAGACAAAAACAATGGCTCCAAGTCAGCAATCTTCCTAGGTGGTTATCTCTCTAGGCGTCACAAAATATCTAGAGCGAGCTTGATTTACCAAGGTTTCCCAAGGAGTATCTCAAATTTAATTTACCCCCTTCAGTATACTGAGCACCAAAGTGCATTAAGTTATACTTTCACTAGGGTCGTGATACATATATTTTTGACGCTAATCTCACAAAGGCATACTAGACAAGTCGGTAGTGTGTAGCACTTTCCTGTTTCGTTCACAAGGTTCCCTCTTATGTGAACTACTTTAGGGTTCCTATGACTACCCCTATTGTTGTAGCTTAAGGCTTATGCCAAAGGGGTTATGTCCTATTTGAGCAAGCAAACCGTAACTCTTAACCAAAACATGCAAATACAATGTGATGATTGTGGTGTTTTTTTATCTTTTAGACCTAATGTGGTTTTTTTCACACTCCTTTTGGAAACCTACAATCACACTTGTATTTAGAAAAATTGTTTAGGTCCTCTTTTATTTGACTAGCGTTATGTCCTTCACACAAATGGTTAGTAGTTCCAAAAAGATTCACAATATCATAGGAAAATAGCAATGAAAAATGCTTGTAAATCAACTAACTACCATCAAACTTTGCAAAAACAAGGTTTATTCCCAATTAATCCAAGTGCTTCTTAATGAAAGACTAAAATTGCTTTTGATTCCCAAGATCACCTTAGGTGCAAGGGAAGAGCATACACAAATTTTAGCCTTGATTTCTTTATTAAGTGAAAAATCTCTTAAACTAAAAGATTAAGTACATGCAAAAAAAAATGAAGGTTTATTCTCTTAAGCACAAAATGAATGATAATTGTTCCTACTTACTCCTAAGAAGTAAAAATAATGGTTTAGAGGTGCTTTTGGTTCTCAAGATCACACTAGGTGCAAGAGAAGAGCATACACAACTCTATTCCAAACTCAATCAAAGTATGAAAACACAATCACTCCTCAAACCCTAACCCAATTTACTCAAAAATCCCTTATCAAACCCTAGGACAATTTTGTTAGGAATATTGCTCTAAAATCAATAATTTGACAAAAAAACATCTAAAAACCCTTAAAAACTGATAGGAATCATAAAATTGAAGTTCTGGAATTTTGAGAAAATTTTACCTTGATGCACAAGCACCCCTACTAGTGCACATGCGCTCACAGTCATGCACAAGTGCTCATAGTCATGCACATGTGCTCACAATCATGCATAGGTGCCCCTCTATCATCTTTCACACAGTCAATGATGCACATGTGCTTCTAGTGAGGCACATGCACTCATAGTCATGCACATGCACCTTTTTCCTATAGATGGTCAAAAATATGAGTTTTGAAGCAATTTTTTTGAAAAAAGGTCCAATATTTGGGATTTCTTAGCAATTTTGACAGGATTCGCCTCCTTATATCTTGAAAAAAAAAAAAAACACAACTTCTACCACTAATCTAGTTGAAACAACTTTTAAAAATGGAAATTGATCTAAAACTTTGAAAATTACTCTAAAACTTTGAAATTAATCTAAAAAGCTTGAGAAACTAATCTAAAAAGCTTAAAAGTACACTAGAAAGCTTGAAAGTAAACTAAAAAAACTTGAAACTAATCTAAAACTTTGAAACTTAGTTAGAAAGCTTAAAAATTGAATACTGATGGGGTATTGTCCGCCAGGGCGTGCCAAATGAAAGCACCCTAAATTTTACAAGGAAAATTGCATGAATAAATAAGAAAAACTAACATCATTACCATCCATCTAGCCAAGGTTCTAAGTCTAGGAATGTAACATTAAGATAGAAGCTTAAAAGAATGCTTAACTAGTATGAAAACAATGCAAGATCTAATTAAACATGCCTACTAATATGCTTGAATTACCTAACATGGGCCTAAATAGACCTAAGAGGGAAATCAAATGGTTATGGTTGCTACTCCAAACAAGGTGAAATGGCCTCTCCAAATGACTACTTGGTCATTTTGGATATCCATCTACTAACCCCATTGAAGGCTTTAAGCAAGGATTGAACTTGGCTATATATCATATTTATTATATGAGATGCAAATCAAAGCATGGTGTAAAGTATAAAGGAATGAGGTGCACCCTTTTTATAGTTTTCCTTTTGGGAGAAACTTGTATTTTAGTGCATGTGGGACTAAAAGCCCCAAATTAGATTATAATTTCTAATCATGATTAGGCCTTGCTAATCACAATTAGTGAATTATCAAGTGATTAAGAGGTGTGGAACCTTAATCGACCGCTTAGGGTCAACTAGGAGGCTAGGATAAGATTTTAAATCTTGCTGAGACGTTGTGGAGGTGAATGGGGTGATTTTGAGTGGTTGGAAGAGGGTTTGAGTCAATACTAGGGCATATTGACCAAATCAAGGGAAAAATAGGCTTAATTAGCTCATAATCGCTAATTGTCTATTTTGAAGAGGATTTTGGCTTACGATTCATCGTAAAGTGGCATCTTGAATGCAAAAGGGGTTACACAATAAACAATGTGGTGTTAATTGGATAATTTGGTAAGGAACGTTAGTTAATTAGCGAAAACCACTAATTATAACGGATTTGGCAAGAATGAGAGTGATTTACGTGCGTTTTGGCAATAAGATTACAAACACAAAATTTAAGTGTCTACAACAAGAATTGTTATTATATCATGATTTTGTTTTGGTTGAATCCTTAAATGAACATGTAAATTTGATTCTTTTTCTTGAAATATAATTTTCATAAATAATATGGAGCATTAGTATATTCTCTAAATCAAAAATATTATCTCTAATAGTTACTTAAAGTGGCAATTTGATGGGTGAAATAGAGCATTAATAATATGGTTTTCCATCCTAAACATATGATATATAAGACAAAGAAAGGTTCATGTACGACAAAAAAATCAACATGTGACCTTCTTCGCACCCGACCTCCCGAGGTCGTGCCGAGATAATCGGTGTAGAATGATTGTGAATGTGAGTGTGGTGATGGGGATCAAGCTAATTGGGAAATATTATATCTTCAACACACAAGGTTAGGATCTCTGAGTCTAAAGAAAAGAATGCTCTCCTAACTTGAAGTGATGTGTTGGTTGATGCGAGATAATATCCGCTCATAGACTCCAATCAATCTTGAGCTCGATCGAGATTCTATTCGCTAGTTGTTGAACACGCGGAAAGTGACCTGCGGGTGCCTCATATAAATTTCCATACAAGGTCATGGAAGTAGGAACGAGAGGCATGATGAAGACGCATGTATTTACGGGTAATTTTTAAGTGCGGTCGAGAAAGTCTTAGCTTGATCAGCTACTATGTTTAGTAAGGAAATGTGAGATAATATATGGTGGAAGTGGTGAAGATCTCGAATACTAATGTATGGAAACTAGTGTCAATGCTAATCGATTTGGTAGGCCCATTGGGTTATGGGACACGAGGATCACAATAAAAGATCGTGGAAATGTGGCCCTTAGATGGTCATACGTGTAATCAAACCCTATTGCCAAGGGCAGTCCAATAATAGTAGCTTGATTAGCATATATGTTTAGTGTATTGAGTTGTTCTATCTTCTCAGCAATAATTGCAGTGTGTGCAAGACCTTCAAACATAAGTTGGTATCAATGTCAGTTATCAATTCTAGCCCATTGGGTTGTGGGACCAATGGATCACAATTGTATGTCTTTTCCTGTTGTGGACCGTTGATGGTCATACAAAATGAAATAAAATGACTTTTAATAAGCAAACTAATTATTGAAAGAGATCTAATCTATGTTTTTGGAGTTTTCACAATATTTTGGATCAAAGCAATAAAAGCAAGCTAATATATCAAAGGAAATATTTTTGTTCTTTTCTAATCTTTAAGCAATGTGTTCTAATCTAATAAATAAACTAAAGAAAAGTATTCAACCAGATGTAGCTAGCTACTTGTGCAAATGTATGAATCTAATCTAAATCAAACAACCTAATTTGATAAAAATCCTCCAAACCCTACCTCAGAGGTGAAGAACAAATCATGACCCTGAAAGGGGATATTGTTCCTCACAACTTCCCTGGTAATGTTGAAAGGAAAACTTACTGAAATGAATGATTCTCTACTCTATTTGAAATGAATGATTCTCTACTCTATTTGTTATGAATGATTTTCTACTCTATTTGATATGAAATTGACAATTCAACACACAAGGCAAACAAACACACAATTCCAACCTGGACAAGAAAGAGCTTTGGCAAATCTAGTTGTGTCTATCTCTGTCCCCTCGGTATGTTCCTTTATTTCTCTAAGTGTTCATGTGAGTCCAAGATATTGGGAATGCAAGAACATCAGTAGGAGGATGGCGCTTGAGAAATGACAACTTGATGGCAGTCTGGATGCAATGCAGGCGAAGAGAGATAACACAAGAGATCGAGCTTGACTATGTAATTACTAGAAAGATCGTAGTAGCAATAAAATGCAAGATACAAAACATTCTCAGGCCTTTTTCTTGAATACAAGCATGGAATATATAGGAATGGAGGATGGGAGGTACCTTAATGCACAAGGCAAGAAGGAGCAATTCCAACCCATTAAATCTATTTAAAATAGAAGGAGGAAGAAGAGCCAAGAAATCAAAGATAATTTTAGACAATTTGGCTCATGGATGCATGCAAAAAGAGAAATTAAGTGAACCGTCGCATGTTAAAACATGCGTGAAGAATTTGGAAAAAGTGGGCAGGACCGCCGCCCTACGCAGGGTGGCGGTTTCAAAACTACCGCCCTGTTTTGGGCGAGATCCCTAGCATCAAGGCCAAAACATGCGTAGAAAGAGTGAGAAGATGGAAGAAAGTGCGGGAAGGCTAAGTAAAGATGTCTAGGCAACAAATATACACTGCGAATGGAAATTGGAGCTTGAACACCTTCTTGAAAGGAACTAAATCATCATTGGGGACTTTTGTAACCATTTTCCGATAATGTAGCACATGCAATTTTGGGTGCGTGCGTACGGTTCCCATCAGTTTCACATAAATTCGAGTTGATTTATTAAGTTAAGTTCGAGCACGGATTATTATATCATGTGGATTACATCATGAAAATATTATGTACTATCTTAATACTAGATATATTTATACCATTAATGCATTAGAAAGCAAAAATCCAATATAGAAAATCTCAAAACATGCTTTCATTATCCATACATTAAGACTTTGAAGGAAATCATTAACTACTAATGTACTCTAGTTTGTTTCCAACTATAAAATAAATTTATCCTTCCAAATAAAACTTCATCCAATTTATGTGTGATTGTCTCTCTCACATAATTCTTTCTCATAAGGAGTTTTGTATTCCTTGGGAATAACTCCCATTAGACTACATGAGCTCTTAAACTATTTTACATAAACATTAATGGAGTTGGATTTATCACGAGATGTGTTTTTCACACCTTATCAATAAATAATCAAGTAATTGTTTTCTAGGAAAGGGTTTTAAATGATGTTTGTTTATGGATTTTTTTAGATTAGATGTCTTTTTCTCTATCAAAATCTACCACCTCTATAACTAGGTGTTTTCGGTAAAGTGTGCATTTTGGTGTGTATTACCTAAACTAGAAATTTTATCTTGTAAGATCCATTATAAAAAAATAAAAATGGCATGCATTTTCTTACATTATTGAATTTAAATAAATAGCCATGTTAAACTCTTCATTGAGAAAACAAATCTAACTGTTACTTTTCCAACACAATTCTCCTAATAAGTTGAATCTAGAAGCTTTGGCTAATATTATTATTTTATAACTCACTGATGGAACCCATGTCATCATCTAGAGTTTGCTTTTGTTTCTTCCTTGACATAATTTTAACATTAAAAAACCTACTTCAAATGTCATTGTTTTTCATTGATATTTCTATAGGTTCTCTTCCACACACTTGATCCTAACACCCTCTTGAGTGATGAGGTTCATATTTCATTGATTCCTCCAACTTCTTAATTATATCCTCTCTAAGCGTTGAAAAGTATCAAAGTAGAATGGAGATAATAATTCATAATAAAAATGATTAGAATAAGTGTGCGTAACTAATAGGCATGAATTCATCTAAAAAAATATATTATATATACTTATTAATCCACACATTTCAAAGACTTTTCCTTATCGAACATGAATTTTAATTTCTTTATATATTATATTTACATGGGACTTTTTTGACATATTTTTATTATTTAAAATAATATAGTACTTGAATCCAATAATTTTTATCAAAATTTATCTATTGGTAAAATTGAAGCAAACTTTATCCTCGTAGAATATGAAATAGAACTCAAACATTGTGATATAGATTACTATCATGCGAAAGAAAACCGAAACTATAAATGGTTAGAAATGTTATTTTAATGTACTTTCCAATGAGAATTGTGAATTGGAAAATGGGTAAATTCATTATACCTCATCTTATGTGAGATCTATTTATCATTATAAATGATTCTTACAATTAAATTAATTTAATACATATTAAATAATTATTAAAATAACCTTGATCTATAATCTACATGGTACCTAATAGATTTATTCACCTCACACACCATACTTCCCCTTGAAAAGAAAAATATTTTACTTTCAAAATTAAAATAAATTTTATCAATTTTTGATAGCTATATTTATTTGAATTTTTGTGAACTCAAAATGTTTTTATATAACGACCATTACCTCAAAAAAATTCCCAAAAATTTCATATATAGTATTTATTTTAATTGATGTTGATTATAAGACCTAGCAAACTACTAGATTTCTCTACAATGTACACTTTGCTCCCCATTAAAAATATGCAAGTCTTCTCTTTTCAAAATTTCTAGTAATCTCATTGTCACCGTGGTTGTTATCTTACCCAGTTTTTATAAAATACGATTTACTCTCTCCTCATTGTTTACATTTACTCTCCATAGTTTCTAGGAACATTCATTTAATTGGAGAGGTAATATTGTGACTCTCGACCGAAAGAATTTACACTTGTTCCATGTACATACAAATTACATGTGTGGTAATAGTATCAATTTATTCAAGTAAAAATAATTAGTCAATTGACCCATCAATATATGTATGTGTGTGTGCATGTGCAATTCATTAGATAATTATATTTTCTAACATATATTACATAATAGTCAATCAATTTATATATGTATGTCGATTTTTTTTTTTAAATGACAATAGAATACCGTTAATCGTCTCATATTAGCCATGATGGTATATTATTTTTAGGACCCATTCTTACAACTATCCCTCTATTAGACACTTCATATGTTGCAAAATTACTTGAACAATCAAAAATAAATCTCCACTAGAACATGCACTAACAAATACAAATCAAATATTTAACACCATAGTAAAAAATCAGCCAACAAGAGATCTCGTGTCTTTCATATTGTCAAAATAGGTCAAGTAATATGTGAGGTAAAATTGTTTACAAAAGTGTAAGTTTCCAAATGCTTCCACATCTTGTTTTACAACTACACGCAATGGAGATCATTACAATTAAAGGAGGGAAAATTGAGAAGGAGGGGTGACTAATCCATGATAATCTTCTCATTAAATCACTTCATGAATCAGAGACACCTAAACTCGCCTATGCAATTTTAATACTAAAATTGTACTAATTTCCCTTTTTCCCATCATTTCGTTATAATTAGTGATTTCCGCTAATTAGATAATATTCCCTCCATTTCGACCCATTAACGAAACTTCGTTAATTAGTATTTCTCCATTCCAAATGTCAATTAACGACATTTCGTTAGTTATATTAATCCTCCTCCAATCAATAAATTAACTATTATTAGTTAATTAAAGCTTTTTAACCTTGTATTTAATTTATAAACCTTCTTATTAATTAAATTCTCCTTTTAAATCATGTAAATCCTACCTATTTCCCTCTAAATCACCTCTAAATAGCTTTTATAAGCTTATCTTAGCCTATTAATTAATCCTAGTTGATTACTTAAATCATCAACTCCCATGAGTTGTTAATTACTAATTAATCCCTCTAATCATGCTTGTGCCTTCTAATTCTACTTTATCCTTAATCCTACATTCACTAGACCGTGTAGCTTCTCCCAAATTGTAAAGCTATATATAGAACCTACTATCTCCTTCTCAAACTTACACCACACTTTTGCTAGTGTTATTATGAGCATATGATAAGAGCATTCTCCACCATTGAAGAAGTTTATTGATCTTGCATCCATCCATCCACTCTTTGCATAGAGTAGTAAAGGAAGATCCATACATGCAATTTAGCCATATTGGAGAGATCATTTCCTCTTGTGGGAGATAGCCATCCTTTGATTTCTTTGTAATCTTAGGAGCAATTTACAATCTAGAAGGCATATCCAACTTAGCAAGGAATGGCTTGATGTTTTCAAAGTTCCATTTGGATGCATTAATTTAGCTTTTGTTCTTGCATAGCCTTATCATGATGTTTCTATTAGATTAGCTTTGTCATTTGAAACTACTTGGTGTTAGTTTCTCTTAATTATGCTTTAGCTTCTTTAATATGCATATACTAACACCATAATGATTCTTTTGCAATATGATATGGCTTCACCAACAATTATGACATCATCCCCACACACATGCACATACAGCGAAGCCATATCTACTCTTCCACCATTCCACACAAATTTGAAGCAACATCAACAAAATATGAAACATTAATGATTAGATATGAAGTGATTATTATCAATGATGGTGACGGTTCAACCAATGCTTCGTCTTCCTCAATTGTGTATACATAAATTATTTAGTCTTTATTTTAAATAAGAAATATAGAGATAAGAGTAGGGGTACCTAAACATTACACATCCAACCTTTCAGATACTATATAGAACTGTGTATAATTCAACTTTACTATTACATTGCTAATTTGGTGTCCATTTTCTTGTTCCTTTCCCTTGTATTATTCCAATATCTTATATCTTTTTGTCTTTGTCATTCAATATATGCCTATGCAATAAAACACTTCATCTGTTTCATCTGTTAAATGTGGTTGTTCACCGGATCTCCTCATGAAATATCACTCACTAAACAATAAACATAGAAATACAATGACACAGTAACAAATAATATGTCATATTGCCTTACCCATTAAATTATGCAACGATAATTTCATGCTAGAGGAGGATGACGAGGTTTACAGAGACGGATCTACTATAGATGGGCAGGAAAGAATGATTAATTGTACACGGATTTTTGTTACTCTGCATGGAACAATCCTGTCGAAATACATGATAAAATTCAGTTAATTGATGAAACGAATCCATTCGGCGTTGCTTGGAACACCTTCATTCACAACGGTGAGCAGATAATATCCCGATGGAGCCGCCACCGAGCTCGGCGGAGCCCTCAAACTGACTATATACCCGCGACTTCCTCGGACAATTCCCGTGGCAGACAACGACAACATCCTTTGATTCATTGACCACGAGTGCGTCGAGAATGGAGGGGCGTAGATATTAAAACGAATGTCGGAGCTCGGTGATCGCCCTGCAACAGCTAGAGCAAAGCGGATTCTAAACTTGGAGCCGTATTTTATCTCCCTCCTCAAAACAGATGTAATGTTAGCCCTTTTGCAGTCGTAGATGGAATGCAGATAGTAAGGATTGTATGCTTCTAACCGAAGCTCCGTGGGAAATTCCACGCCGGAGAAGAAGTACCCAAAGTTGGAGTTGCTTCCCCCAATCAGCACACGTCCGTCTGGAAGAACATTTGCCGTGGAGTGGTACATCCGAGGTATGTCTGTGGGTTCCAGCACCGCGAACCGCCTCCCTGCGGCTTCCGCGGGTCTGTACAGAAACGGGCTTAGAGCGGGCTGTTTTGCATTTCTCCACCTGGCGGTTCCATTATCTGCACCGTTGATTATGAGAACTTCTCCCGTGGGAAGGATGAGCATATCGTTCATCACCCTCGGCCCAGGCATCTCCTCCATCTCCCACTGCGGGTTTTCAGATGTGATTTCCATTCTCCCGCAGCTCTTCAACGCCTCCACGAATGTGTTATTCAAAGTGGCGTTCTTGTAAGCTCCGTCTGGCGCTCCGCCGCAGATGAAAATCTCCACCTTTCGGAAATTATCAGTGCAGTCTAGCGGGAGCATGACGGAAGAACCGGAAGAAGGGTAATTCCGCGCGCCACCACCCGGCATAGTGGGGAAAGTTCTGATCACCTCGTTCTTAGCGTAATCTAGCAGAATGGAATCCCTGTTGGCGAAGACAAATAGGTTTCCGTTGGAAGAGAGATGTATAAACGGGTACAAGTTGTTCTCCTCGCCGTCTACATTGGTCTCGAACAGAAACGGAAGATGGAAGGCGCCCTCGCCGGGTTCTTTTTTTGGCACAAATTCGTAATTGAACGATCTGCGGCCTCCCACGACGATGATCCGATCATCCGGCAACACCTGGTTCGAAGCATACCACCTGCTGGAGGATAACGGTGTGGGGGATTCGACCCAGTCGCAGGTTGAGTCTGAACATGGCGTGTAATAGCGGGCAACTCTGTTGCCTTTGTTCCACCCGCCGGTCTGCACGAGAGTGCCGTTGCTGTCGAAGGCACCCGAAGAACAAAAGGGGTCGCTAAGGAGGTGCAGAGGCCGCACTGTATTGGTGACAATGTCATACTCCACAGAATGCGCCCAGCAATCTTCTGTTGCGGATGTCGTATTGCAGAGCGGGTCGGTTCTGGAGATGTTTGACGGACCGGTACTCGTCTGGTCGAAGATGAGCACCTTGTTGGTATGTAAGAGCGTCATATGCATTGCAGAAACTCCCGTGTTTCCCAACAGAAGCTGCCATCTTCCTTCCGGCAGCTCGTATGATCCAACGTGTAAACAACTAAATACAATGCAGAGCAACAATCCGTGGATCCATAAGAAACCCTCCATTACCATCCACGAATTCTGTGTGGTGGAAGAAGATGAGAGAGCACTAAGTGTATGTGTGTTCTCATAAATTTTATAAGGGATTTATGGAAAGTGAACACACTAATTGTTGATTCATTAAATGTTATTTCGTAATATTATATACATATTTTCTATATCATGTTTGGTTTTCACCATCACATTTTTGTTGACTTGGATACTTTTAGCAATATTATCATCAAGGTTTGAACACATAACTTAACATGGTTTTTATTTTTTTCTTGTTTCTCAGTTAAAGACTTGGTTTTGTCTACCTTCATCCCACCCAAAAAAAAATTGTGAATGTAATCTCTTGAGATGGTTTGTTGTGTGAGACACAAGAATAAGAGGATTTAGGAGAAAGACTTACATGATTTTTGAAACCATGGTTCTCTTTCTAACATATATGGCTCCACCACAATGAGGTGATGCTTACATGAGGAATTGGTAAATGGAAAATGTGTTGAGTATATATACAACAAAGGACATATAGAAAAATATGTTGACCTTAAGATCAATGGTCCATTGATCATGTACACTTTGTCACTATATAATTTCTAACTATAAATGACAAAAATGGATTTATTATTATTATGCATATTCATAACGTGGTTGTCATTCAAACATGGGAATTAAAACTATGTGGAACTATTTTCAATGTGGCACTTAAAACTTTATCGATCCGAAATTTCAATGTGGGACCACAAATTATATGGTCAGGTTTTTTAGAAAAGTATTAACTACCCATAGTTTTGATAACAAGAATGTGTCCTCGACTATAGTTTTAAAATCTCCCATATGTGTTAAATTAAACCATTGTTTCAATGGTTTCCATGATTTTAGTCGTAAAATACTTGCAAAGATTCAAAATAACCATTTCCTATGCCTTTCATATTTAAAATATGGCTAGCATTTATATAGATTTATATGTAAACTATATTTATATTAGTAAGGCACTCCCAAGTGTATTGGAGGACTTCTTCCTTGAGTCCCTTCCAAAAGAATCTTTCCCTTGCTTGTAAGTTTTGAAATACCTTGGGTGACCAACCAAGGGTGTGTCATGAATTGCTCTCAAAATTTTGTACTTTATCTTTGATTCAGGAACAAGGTAGATTTTTTTGTAGAGAATGAGGTCATCCACTATCTTGTATTTATCATCCTCTATTTTTCCTTCAAGTACATTAGTAGTGAAATCATTCTTTGCATGTTCGGTTGTCATATAAAAACCTTCCAATCAGCAAAAATTCTAGACATAGAGAAAAGAATTGGTCTCCGAGACAAAACATCAGATACAATGTTGTTCTTCCCCTTAACATATTCTATGTCAAATTCATAGGCTTGAAGTTTACTCACCCATTTTTTCTATATATCATTCAAGTCCCTTTGGTTGAGGAAAAACTTCAAACTGTTGTGATCCATTTTGACCACAAACTAAGTATTGCATGAGTTTTGCAATGCATGCATGATGGTCAATTTCTTTGTCATAAATAGAGAATCCATGTTCTATATCTTTGATTTTCCAGCTCTCAAAGGATATGGGATGCCCCTTTTGCATCAAAACAACCCCAATACCTTCACCTGATGCATCACATTCCAACACAAATGGAATAGAAAAATATGGAACAATGAGTATTGGACATGAACTTATTACCCTTTTAAGTTTGTCAAAGGTTGTTTGGTTTTATTCAAACCAACTGAATGCTCTGTTTTTATTAAATCAGTCAAGGGGACAACAATATATGAAAATCCTTTAGCGAACCTCTTATAATTGTTGTAAGGACCCAAAAATCCTCTTAGTTGTGTCATCATGGTAGGATGAGGTCAATCCAAAATGGCTTGGACCTTATGTTGGTCAATATGAACTCCTTGGGTATTAATAACTTGGACTTCTTATCAAAGAGAGTTTGTTGTTCCAAAATTTTCAGCATTATATCCAAGTGTTTAAGATGCTCTTCCCATGTTTTACTATGTACCAACATATCATCAAAAGGTACCCAACAAAATTCCTCAAATACTTACTGAAAACATAGTTCATGTATGATTAGAAAGTGACTGGAGCATTAGTCAAACCAAAAGGCATAACCAAAAATTCAAAATGCCCAAAGTGACACCTAAAGGTTTTTGTGTACATCTTCCTCTCTTACCGAATCTAATGATAATTAGTCCTCAAGTCAATTATGGAAAAACATACTACTCAATATAATTCATCAATCCTAGGTATGGGGTACATGTTTTAAATGATCTTCTTGTTCAAAAATGGGTAATCGATGCACATCCTCATGGTTCCACCATTCTTCTTTACTAGGACCCCTAAAGGAGCAAAGGGGATAGAACTAGGTATGATATGATCCATATCAAATAATTACTTAATTTTCTTCTTAATTTCTTCTTTGAATGCTCTTGGGTGGTAGTAAAATGTAGTCACTACAGGTTTAAATACTTGGTTCCAACTCAATGATATGCGGAAATCCTCTATCTAGTGGCAATCTAGGAGGTATACTGTTGAATACCGTGGCATTATTATCTATAATGGAATTAATATTCATATGATATGATTGTTTTCCTAAAATTAGATTTGTGGAGCTTACCAAACAATGTGCTACCCATGATACTTTCTCTTTACAAAAATATCTCTCCATCCTCTTAGTCGTGACCACTCTAGGAGCTCCATTGGTCATGCCTTGAAGCACAACCTCTTTACATCTAATTTAAACTTCAGTTCCATAGTCTAATAATTTTCAGTAAATTCCCTTAAGAATGTAACCATTGTACCCCAAGTACTATGTTTGTTTCTCCTATGCCCACAACATAGAAGTCATCACTTACTTTGTGCCTCCCTAAAGTAAGATTAAGTGATTGAATTCTCTTGGTACATAAGATGGTGAAGCCATCAACTACAATCACATTTAAGCCTTTGAAATCTACGCTTTTGAAACCCATCTTGTCTACCAATCCTTCATCAATAAAATTGTGGGTTTCCCCATTGTCAATCGGCATCAAGACCTTTTATCCTTGCAAGAATCCCCTCACTCTAAAAGGATAGTATTTATGAGCACCCATTTTTGTGGTGAAGGTTCCTTCTTGGGTATCCAATTCTTTATTCTTCTCATGTTCTGGTTCATGGGTTGCAATCTCCTACTCAAATTCTTTCATTTCGATTCACCATCAGATATAACCTATATGTAGTGTACTTATCCACTCCCAAGACACCCATTCGCAGTTCCCTAGATCTCTGTAATTAAAGCATATTTGTTTCCTCCTAAGTTCATTCTTTGTTTCTATCTCTTTACTTTCTTTTGGTATATGTTTTTTGTTAAAACCCCCTTTTTTTAATGGTCTCCTTTGTTGTCCATAAGGTTTTGTTTGTGGCTTCCCAAATCGTGTTACCCTTATTTTTCCATAAGGTGTTGTCCTTTAGTGTCTTATAGGTAGGAATTTACTCTTTGGAGCTGATGTTTCTAGATTTAATGCTCTTTTAGTTGCTTCCTGAAGAGATAAAGGATCAAAATATTTTACTAAGCCCTTGAGTGGTTTATTCAACCCTTCAACAAATAAAACCACCAACCTTATTTCAGTTACATCTTGCACCATCACTAATAATATCTTAAATTCAAGAATGTAGTTGTCCACGGTTCCTTCTTGTTTGACTCCCTAAAATGGATATATGGATCTTTCCTACAAAAAATTTCCATGAGTCTTTGGTTGAACTTCTCCAAGGTAGAGATAGATCCATGTACTTGGGTAACCAAACCATGGTACCACCACTCATGTGCCACTCTCTCTAAATGAAGTGTGATACTTTATTTGATAGCTTCTTCATCATGCATATATTTCAAATACAAGTATGTATCAATCTTCTATAACCAAGATTTGACAGAGCACTTATCTGATCCATCATAAGTAGGAATAGGTATTTCCCTAACCATTGTATATATTTTCAAGGATGATCTGGTTGAATTTTCCTTCTTTTCCTTGGATTATTCTTCAAACTTCAATTACAAAATTCCTGACAAGTTATAGATTATTGTAGTACATGGCCGAGTTCTTCATACTCTTTGTGGTAGGATACAAATCCATGACATATTTGGGTTTGTGTCTCTACCTCATCTAGTTTCTCCTCTTCCTTTTGTAGAAAATTTTCTCTAAAATTATTGGAAGGAGGATTAATTGAATTCCTTTCATGGGTTGAATCACTACCCTCTCCCTGATTTTCCTTGTTCTAGATTTAATATTTTGCAGCGGTTGCACTAAACTTATCATGGATTCCCTCAAGGTGTTTTGGAGGGTTCTTTCCATATCCCTTTGATTTTGGCAAATTATTTCCTACAAAAAAATCACGTCATCTAAAAGGATCATCTTGTTCTCTATCTTTCACAACATTTTCCCCTGGATTTCTCCTCTGGTAATACTTGATGTTATTATCTAACAAAGCAAGATCTCGGAAAATTTGGCAAGATTTTTTCTATGATACCACTGTGATGTCTCCTTATGGGAAAATTAATACAATTTGATTTTTTCTAGAAAACCCTAGTAGAGAAATATTAAATTTTGGAAACATCTAATAAACCCTAAAATAGAAATTTTATTAAAATAATTGCAAAAGTCAAATACACACCACAAAGATAAATTATATTTTATTTTTCAAGACTGCAAATTGTAAAATTATAGCTGACCTTATAGATGGAATTTTTTGCTCAAAAAAGATGTCCCAACTGACAAATGATGACATCATAGGTAAAAATGACTATTTTACAACCTATTTGACTATGGAAGTAGGACAACATGCTACACCAACTCCCAATGATGATGTTAGCCCTAAAGATGGCCTAGAAATGTGATGTCATCCTTGAGCTTATGATGTCAACCTCCAAGGATGATGTCAATCCAAAACTTGATGCCCTGATTGATATATGGTAAATTTGGAGCTTCTTGAATGCTACCTTGATTATTTTATCACTATTGATATCTGATGTAGATCTGATTTGAAGCACAAATGCAGTCCCTGAATGGAACCACCATACAAGACTAGAGGGTTTTTCGTCCCCAAGCCTTATTCACTAGAGGGTTTTCGTCCTTAGAACCTGAAATCTAAAGTTGAAGACCAAACTCACAATATAATAATAGATTATTGAAAATTGATGCCCCAATCGACCCACTTTTATAATTTTACTTTCACACTTTTGAAGGAAAATTGCACTTAAATAAATGTCCCCTTATTTTATTGTAATTTTGAGTTGCTTTAATAATGTTCACCTGTTTAATAATAAGATATAAGTTGTCTTTTTATGAATATAAATTAAAACTTTACTTTTGGACAACTTAAGTTAAATTTATTTTTTATTTCCCTTGCACCACCACTTTAGCCTACAGGAAATGGAGAATAGGCTAAGGGTCTTCTAACTAGATTAGATTTGAGAAGGTGTCATGACAACAAGTAAGTAACAAAATTCACAAACTAGAAATGAAAAATTGAACCTCAAGATGTGTCAAATCCATGTGAAAGACAAAGTTGTGCAAGTAGTGCTAAAGAATGCAAGAAGAGATTAACAACGATGGACTCAAAGACAATGAAATGAGCATTAAATAAATGGGTAAGAATGTTGGTTTCATATAATAAGGATCCATAAAAAACTTTAATATTTTCTCAAGATTAGAACTCTCCACCATTTCCTCAATTTCTCTCCCAAAATTTCTCCTCAAAAATTCCATTATCATCTAGGAATCCTTCCACACAAGAGTAAGAAAAATTTCGCTCACTTAAGCTAAGAACTCAACGACAGATGATGTTAGTATGGTTGAGATTTTTAGAATGTTAATTAGTTGAACAATGTGTTCTGAAAACCAAATATTATGCTATTTTATGGCATGAACTATTAGAAAATGTTGGTGATTGGAAATTTCTCAAGAAAATCCCTAATTTTTGGGTTGCAATAAATTGACCAATGTTGTCTATGGTGAAAATATATGGTGGAAGGTGAACATTCCATAAGCCATGTTAGCATCCATAATTTTTGGAGGCTTGTTCCTTGGTGGTGGGGATGTGACCAATGAATAATCTCCACCTTAAGTCCAACATGGATTGTGCAACCCTATACCAACGAAAAGAAATAACCTACATTAAATTAATTGATGACTATAACTTGGATACCTAAGAGAATGAGATGTTGGGATGGGGTTGGTAGTGATACAAAGGTGTTGCAATGACTAAATGCATCGAGGTCATTCACATCTCTTACAAATGTCATAATTACTCCTTTGAATTTTATATTTGAAAAACACATTTCATCATAAATATCCTCTTTAAGCATTCCTACATTTTCACGTTTGTTTGAAATAAATGTTTTATGTATTATGTTATTTGGCATGTAAATTTTCATAACAATTGTTGTATGATATTTGAAGTTTAATTATTTTTATAAGAAGAAATAAAAATATACATATTATTATATAGTCGCCTCCCATAATTTATTTTAAAAACTAAATTAATGCAATCATGTGAATTGTATGGTTATAATTTTGGTTCCTATATAACCATAAATTTATGCAATCTTGTGAACTATAACCATAATTGTTTATACACCATATTTTTTATGCTTGATGACCATTTCTTTTGTATAGGGGTTATTTGTGCATTCTCCCCTAAGAGGGTACCTTAAGGGGCATGTCAAGATTGGGGTGTGATCGGGATTGGTCACGTGAGATAGACCAAAACATCGAGAGATGTCTTTATTAGCCTTAGTTACCTTATACATGCCTCGCTTCTTCCATTTGTTCAAACATTACACTCATTATGTCCACTTGTCCCACTATATCCACTTGTTTCTTCTTATTGCATGCCACTATCCTTGCATTCGAGTTACTCCAAACCTTCATCATTCATCCTTTACTTATCTTTTGGCCTCCATTCCCCATTTTTTAGACTTTTACCTTATGGTTTCCCCAAGGCCCAAAACACCGCCCATAGGTGATTGTGACGGGTATATATGCTTAATGTTTCTTAAAACTACAACAGCGATCACTTCCAAACCAATTTCTTACATACTGATTGTGCATGATATTCTCTTACTCACATTATTTCTCACTTCTTAGATGAATTTGGAGTTTTGGATCTTACCTTATTTACATTTGGGTCACCATAGTGAGTTAGGATTGGTCTTCTTATTGAGCTTTCCCCTTCTCCACCCATAGCAATTATCTCTCAATGTTGTTGTCTCTATGCAAGATAATGCATTAGAGGTCAAACACACTACATCTAAGTATCTTTTACCCTCTCTATTATCTTATTTTGTATCTACATTTTTATGTTGGTCATTCATTGTTATAGGTTAGACTAGATATGGGTTTGGTTTGGATTCTTGCATTATCTTATTGTTACAACGCCCCATGGATTTATCCACCCATTTTTAATTCCCTCTCTATTTCATAATCCTAGTAGAATACATATCTTTATCTTATGTGTATGCCTTGTAAATCTATAGCTATCATAGGGTTAGGGCTACCATCCTCTAGATTTATGATATTATCACTATCCGAGCACATGTGTATCTGCGCATGGTGTGGTTGATCTTATATTGGATCCCTATATTTGAGAACCCAACTAGGAACCTCTTTTACCCATAGTATACTATTGTGAACCATAAATGAATCTTACTCTACTTCTAATCAGGTCATATTCACTCCTTTTTATTTTTCCTCATTTTTGAATGTCATTGGCCCTTGTGCATAACCCTATTGTATGAATGAAAGATCCATTTTAAGAATACATTATCTCTTCTAGATGTCATTGGAACCTATTTTCATTCTAAATGTCTATCATGAAAATTTAAAAGTTTGGTCATGACAACCAAACCCCCACTTGAAATCCCCTTTCCCGATCATTGTGAACCCTTCCTCTAGCTAGCCTTTTAACCCATACAACCCCTTGAGTCAATTTCATTCTCATTCTGGATGAGAGGAACATACTAACATGTATTTCAAGTGTGTTTCATGTGTAAGGGGATATATCCAAGTAGATTTAATGGTGATACTAAGCTCTAAGGTGGAATAGTGCTCCCTAAAGCACTAATTTGGTTATTTTTAGCCATGTCGCAACATGAGAACATCTTCTAGAAGCTAATTACAAGGTCTCAACACATATGGATATTTTTAAATATAAAAATGAAGTGATCTATGGAATTTTTAAGGAAAAATATGGAGGCTTGTGGTTTCGAGATATATTTAAGCAAGACCGGGTCCACTATGGGTGTTTGGAATGTGAGATTCAATAGAGAAAGTGACCTTGTCCTAAAGATTATGGGAGTTCCGAGAGGATTTGGAAGATAAAAAAATATTCAATGGAAATATATAGGAGTCCACTACATGGTGGATATATCAATTTTGATCCTTGGCCCCACAAATCTCTATGATAGTCTAGGTCACTTTACCCACTTTGCTCCTTTGTGCTAAAAGAGTGACTAAACATGAAAATAAAATTGAAACTAGAATTAAATCTTGAAAGTGATTGGAATGAAAACATCGGGGTTTTAATTCAAAATCATTTTTTTGAACTCGAACTCCAAAATTTGCTCATGTAGCGAGAAAAAGTAACTTTTGTGTTCTATTCTCGCGTTGACAAGGTGACATTAGCATGTTTTATAAGATTGAGCACACTTTTTCACCTCTTCTATCCATTTTCCCTTGTCATTTGGTGTAATGGGATAGTAAGGACACAAAATTGCACCCCTGTTGATGAGTTTGTTTGTGTCACTTAAAACATTGCAACTTGGCTCCTAGGCTTGTTTCATAACTCAAAATCATGACCCCTTGACCCATTAGTGCAATTTTTAATTTTTTTGTTCCTTGGTGCAAGAGGATAATAGGGGAAAAATTTACACTCCTTGTGGTGGATTGAGTTTCATCACTTAAGATAACTCAACTTGGTTGCTAAATAGGTTACATACGTATTTTCTCACCGATATATCCCTCTTTGTGACAAGTTGGCCCATGGCACACATTTCAAGTTTTTATGTCCCTTTTACCATTTCCCAATAGCCAAGGGGACAAAAAAAATTTCCCCACCTCTCCTACTAAGCTTTGGTCACATGCAAAACCTCTCATCATCCCTGGAGACTCATTTTCAGCCCCTCCATCTCCCTCACATGTTTTCCCACTATGACACTTGGCACAATTCGGTGAAAATCACACTTTGGTGTTAATTTTCCCCCCTCACCTCATCTTTCCCTTATTATTTTTGTTTTAACTCACCCTCTAACACTCAACTAAATTGGGTTAATCCTGGTTGAGTTTAAGGTGAGTTAAGGTGCACAAAGGAGTGAAATGGTTAAGTATAAATACTTAGTCAATTTCCCAATTTTAAAATACACTATTATTCCCCCCAAAATCCATTTTTGCATTGTTATGTTGTTGAAAATTTTCCAGGAACCCCATGTTTGAAAACATAAATTTTCTCATAACTGTAAAACATTGCCTCATATTTCCTTAAAATTTTACCAGTTTCATCCTTACAAAAATGTCTTTATGTTAAGTATAATCTTACCCCCATTAATGGTATTGGTGATTTTTACATCCAAAATAAAATTTCAGCCATTGCACTTACATTTTCAGATTTGCAAAAATATGGTGATTGAAAGCCTCTAAAAATTGGAGCAGAGCATCTTGGAGAAAAACCTAAAATTTTGAGACCATTTTCATCCCATTCCAACATCTATAGGACCACCTTCTATAAATAGTAAGTTTTACTAAGTCCTCACATTCTAAAAATAGTAATTTTCAAAAACAAGTTACTTTCCATGTCACCATCACTCCTTTCAAGACAAAAACACTCAAAAGTGACAATTTGAGAAACTTGCCAAAAATAGACATCCGAGGTGGGACTGCTAAAAATAGTAAGTGTTGGGATTGGGGTCAAATCATTCATACTCATCCATCTCCCATCCATTTCACTAACTCTAGTCATCATGAAGGTCAAGTACTCATGTTTATAGCCAATTTCCATATTAAACACTGAGTATCCTAATGTGGGTGACAGTGATGTGACAAACATGGACCTGGAGGATCTGAAAGCTAGGATGTTGAGTGAACCTCGTGAACATATCAAGGAAAATATATTCCCAAGTTTAATATTCAAATCAGAAGGTCATCTATTTTCTGTTCAAATAATCAAGCCATTCCTAGCTTATTCCCAACACTATGACCCAAACTCAAGAATAAGTCTGACATGGATGAAAATTCAACTTTAGCAATCCTCACTCTGAAAGGTATCTCTCAATGTATACAAATTCTGACTTGCAGCAACATGGTGATCATCACTCAATAATTTTCCTCTCAAGAATGTAAAATAATGGAATCATACTTGTAAGTCTTGGTAGTTGGATCATTTCTTAAATAGGAAGGAAGCCCACTTGGATTCCCAAATCTTGGTCTTAAAGTGAATTCCATGAGGCATACTTAGATGCAATAGTCCTACTAAATAGGGTGATGGGAGAATAAACTACAAAGGAATTCCAAGATTGGATGGCTCAATTCATCTTGGTGGTCATAGAAGGAGATTAGATGATTGACTGGGGGCATATCATAAGCAATAGCATTCACTTGAAACTATTATAATTACATACATCTAAGAAGTTCAAAATGAATTCTTATCTAGTGTATGTCATCGCATACACAAGGCCCTTCCAAGGTCTCTCCTCTGCCTCAAATGTGCCAAAAAAGTATCCAACATATGAGAATTATCCTCAGCTCACATATCAGGAAAGTAACTCACACTTCTCAAGGGTGAATGATGCATTCACCATGTATATCATAAGGTTACTCGAAGGAAATCCCAAGAAAATAATTTCACCTCAAGGAACTAAATTGATCAAAAAATATGGAAGTTATTTCATTCAATTTCCCATCTTCACCTACATCAGAGTTGGAGGGTTTGATCTTGCACCTCATAGGTTACCAAGGTACCCAAGTGACAAGATCATCATGATTGAGTTGTACGAGCACTTTTCTCATGTCCACACTAGGTGTAAAAGTGTAAAGAAGAATGTTTTATCTTTTCCTATTTCCCTCAGGATATGCTCGTGTAAAAATGTAATGGATGTAGTGAACATTGAAACCTCCTTTACAGACTTAAATTTGTATTCCTATGTATCTCGTCTAGAATTTGATAGTAGGAAGATCCGTGAAAATTTTATTTTTTCAGGTTTACATCACATTCCATATGTTGAAGACTATTTAACCAAACTGCACTAATGATTTTGAGGTCGATAGACATGAGTATGATTGAAAATTAGATGAAGGGTTTCAAGTTTGAATGGTTTACAAAAGTAGTTAATGATGATGGATCTAATCTATTTTACCCCGTACACAACAATGTTATCATCTCCTCTTCCCCTTACTCTTGTGGAACATCTAATAATCTGGTGGCATCAAAGAAACAACCATGGCAATGATTTATAGATAAAAGGATTTGATCAAGTGAAAGAGTGACTCTTTCATTGAATCTAGTGGTCTATTGGATCCATCTAAGAAATTTTCTCTCACTTCTTCTATCAAAGTACCTGATAGGGTCATAAAATCTTCTCATTTGGAAGAATCTTCTAAGAGGAAGCTTGTAGAATTTGAGTGCACTAAAGTTTCTCACCCCGAGAGGATTCAAAAAGGGACAAATTTTAAAGAAACCCTTTTGAGCCACTTGAGCTAGGATAAATTGACCCATCTCAATCTCTTAATCATCCCCAAAGGTAGTTTCATAGGTAGTTGAGTTAGCCCATCTTGGTCAAGCTCTAGTTCCATATCAAGCACCCAAGAGTTCCTCCGTGCCTGATTTCATGTCTACACTAGATGAGACTTTCCCATGGGTACAAGAGTTACTTGGAGGAGAATCAAGAATGGTGTAACAAGCAATGACACCTAACTTTGAGGCCATCTCAAAGTACATCAAAACCAAGTACACCAAGAAATCTCAGATAACTTCCCATTTCTTCACTAAGGCTTTTGGATCTTAGTATGTGGAATTTACACATCCTAAAGTGATCAAAATTATGGGAGAGATGATATCAGGTGATTATGAGATAACTAGTATCTCCTCAAGGGCAAGCCACACATGGGGGAGGTGCATTTACTCAAAGAGTTTGAGTTAAGTTGCTCACAAGAAATGAAGATAATACGTATATCTTGTGGAACAACATGAGGAGCATTGGAGAACCAGGATTGCTTATGTACAGTTATTCCTAGAGCCCAACATGACACCTCTTCCTCCAGTTGAAAATATCTCTCCTATAAGTAGATTTTATCTCCAAGTGATCAAGAGAGTTCAAGGGTACATTATAAAAGGGAGAACCCGGTGATAAATGGGTTGACAAGATCCTTTAAAAAGGGAAGGTATTATTGCTTGATATTCTCTCTCTCTTCATTTTTTCCTAGCCATTGTTGCAAGGTGAAAATGAAAACATTTGAGGTCGAGAGCAGAAGAGCACATTGGGATAGTGTTTTCCCATTGGTATCTGAGATGAGTTGTCTTGATTCTCACTCCTTGGTGAGAAATAGTGTGTTTGTATGTCTCGATAATTTTTCTCATGTGTGGTCACACACAATGAGTTTCAGTGTGATATGATAAATGATGTTATTACAAAACTTGAGTCTTGTGAGGAACATGCATCATAAATATTGGAATATTTCAATAAAAGTGTACGTGAAGCTTAGAACACCACCACTCAAGTAAACATTTATTCTTGGAGGGACTCCTAAGTTCCTTCCAATAATTTTTCCAGAAAGAAGTAGGATATCCTTTCTCCTTCAATGAGGATATATTGGAATCCCTCGCAGAGATTAGAGGCTCCATCTCTAATACCGTAATAGATCATAAAGTTTGGTTCACATAGTGCAAGACCATTGGTGGTATTCTCGAGACTTGATCTATGATTTAGGTTACATCTCGCATTTTGCAAATGGATAAGGTTGCACTTGCAACATTGGTTCAACAAAGAGGTCAAAGACAAGGAGTTGATCCCTAGAGAATTTCCACATAGTTCACCAAGAGAAAACTCTTCATCATCGAAAGCTTATGATAAAAGCTACACAATAAAACACCGAATAATAATAATATAGAAATTGAATTCATTCGGGATAATAATTGATATTGATAGAGGTTACATATATAATCTTTGATCTCCTATAATGGTGGAGTCAACACTCATTTTCAATCCCTACTGATCTCTCAACATTATCTCTTAATATATATATAGCTAATCTCTAGGATATCTCTCACACTAAAATAACTACATGAATTATTCTCACAACTCACCAATAATTAAAATATTACAACTATATTATTAATATGAGTTCTATAAACTCATTATTAATAATATTACAATTTATTTAATAATGTTACACAATATTTTGGTAACATTCATTCCCTATTGTTAACATTATTAATTCCTAATATACGCTCCCCTAATGTTGACATTATAGAAACAACAATCACACTTCCTTTCGCAGACTTTCACCTATGCGTACTCATGATCTGGATGGTTTTTTAGGAAAACCAACAACCTGCAAGAATGGTTTTCCAAGGACATCCAACAACCTCAACAAATGATGGTTTACAGGAAAACCAACAACCTACAACAAAGGATGGTTTTACAAGACAATCAACAACCCAAATATCATTTTTTTGCTTTTCCTTTGTGCTTTCATCTATCCACTATATCTTTCCTTCAAGGAATATGCAACAACCACTACTCACTTTGGATAGGGAGAAATTTGAACATTGAGACCATGTTCCAGTTCCCCCCCTCAATGTGAACATTTCACTTATTCAAACAGGAACTCTGAAATCATACTACAAATCTGAAATAAAAGAAAACACACATACACACACATTTCCACCACAACTTCATGCGGCCCCATCGTTGGTGACTGATGAGAGGTCGTTGATTGACCTCCGGCCTCTGTTTCCTCCATCCTCTAATGGTGTCACTACTTACTTAGCAGATTGGACCATGGAGCTCAAATTTGCACCACCTTTTGTTGATGCATCTTCCCCACAAATCTTCACTTTGGTTCTGAAATTCCAAAGTGGGGGTTTTAGGGGTGAGACCCTTCAACAGGTCAAAGGGCGTGTGCCCTTGCGAGGTCCCGGGGTAGCACCACCTGCACGCCGCTCCTATCACGATACGGGGGGGTTAAGGGGCGGAGCCCTAAAGCTAGGCAAATTTTCCTTCTTTGAAGTCATCAAAAATACCATTAGAACTGCAATATTATTCATCTTACTATCCCAAAAATTGGATGTTGGGTAACATTGAAAATGCGTCCGTGAGGCAATTTTTTTACAATATTTGACCCTTTGACTTTTGACATTTAAAACTTATTTTTTGGCACTTTTGACTAGACTACTACAACTTTGACGACATGATCCTTTTAACTATAGACACTATTTTGACACAATGACACAGAAAAATTTTTACAACTTGAATAATACAACAACGAGATTCAAAATGAAATACTACTAAAAATCTATGTATTATTCGGTAACTTGAATATGGGTCTATGTGTTGTAACAAACAATTACAAATACATAACCACCGAGTTATTGAAAAAGAAGACTATATAAACTACAAAACCTTGAACAAGACAAATGTTTATTACTATTGAAAGACCTAAAATACCGAATGAACTTGAAGCTTAAAATACTTTCTAAGTGAAGATAATAAACAAAACCGAACTACTAATAGGGAGACAACTATATCTTTAAAAAGACCCAAGTAATACCATTATACGACACTTTGAATGGAATGAAAAATGACACGTACGATGGGTTATTGGTGCCAAAAGTGGATCCATCAAATCAAGGAGATGTGAGCATGTACAAGAGGTATCTGAGTTTGTAGCGAATTTGATAATTCAATCTTGGATGATGCACATGTGAGAGGCGTATGCGTTTGGAGAGCTCACGTTTAGGAAAAAACCATCACAACTGTTCTATTCAAAACCAAATTCTCAGACTGTTGATATACCGAAGAGATATGGTGTATGACAGCTCATGCAGGACTGAACAATGGAGAGAAGAATGAATTACATGGGTAGGTTCAGGGGCGCACGATATATATAAGAATAACAAATACGCATACACAGATCTGTACATCAAAACTACAGTCTTCAACATTGACTGTCTCCTTCCACGTGTGGCTGTGTTGGGGATGTGTCTGATCTAGCTTCACTGTGACGAGTCTGCATATCCAGACACCTTAACAAGCTCTCCTGATAGTAATTTTTGACATGACTCCTTTGAATTGATTGAATCCTTGAATGAAATGCATTGCAAAAATTTCTACAATTCACGGGATTTGAACACTAACGAGACAGTCCGATCCAATGCAAGATCTAATTCATAGGTTGATTCTCATAACTAATGCAAAACCAATATCATCAAACTCGGCTGATATAGCAACTGAGATCTACTTTGAGATGCAACCAAACAAATATAGATAAATACGAATACCATCTGCCTTATTTTATATAGTCAAGTGAATACTTGTAATGTGAATCAATCCACATACACATATATGCAGGAGTACATCACAAAGAAAATGTTGAGCCACTCATGGATGACTCGCAAAGGAGCACTCAAATAACAAATATATTTTCTGCACAGGTAACCCGCTCTGATACCACTGATAAAAACTGCACAATAAAACACCGAATAATAATAATATAGAAACTGAATTCATTTGGGATAATAATTGATATTGATAGAGGTTACATATATAGTGTTTGATCTCCTACAATGGTGGAGTCAACACTCATCTTCAATCCCTACAATCTCTCAACATTATCTCCTAATATATCTCTAGCTAATCTCTAGGATATCTCTCACACTAAAATAACTACGTGAGTTGTTCTCACAACTCACCAATAATAAAACTATTACAACTATATTATTAATATGAGTTCTATAAACTCATTATTAATAATATTACAATTTATTTAATAATGTTACAAAATATTTTGGTAACAACTTATTCATCCTCATATTGATAAATCTCTTTCTCTCTCTCTTCTTCCCCCTCTCTTTACATTATAATTCTTCATCGGGAGTGTCCTTTTCAGATTTTTCATCTTATTCACTTAAGTGACCTTTTAATTTTGCATTGTAAGAATTTTTTTTCATTAATAATAAAAGGATTCATCTTTATTCTATAGAAATATCAAAGGTTACAAGTGTTAGGAAAGTGAGAAGTCACTTTCTTCATTAAAATGTGAGCTTCAACGAAGAAAGTGACTTTATCTTGAAGATTTCAAGAGTTTTGAGAGGTTGGAAGGTAAAAAATATATTCAATGGAAATCTCTAGGAGTCCACTACATGGTTGATATATCAATTTTGATCCTTGTCCCCACAACTTAATGTGATAATTTAGGTCATTGTCGATACCTCTTTATGTTAAAAGAGTGACTAGGTCTGAAAATAAAATTGAAATCAAATTCATATCTCAAATTTGGTCAGAATGAACTCAGCAAGTGTTTTTGAGTCAAAATCATATAAGTTTTGGCCTCCAAACTACAAGATTTGCTCCTAGGGCGGAAAAAGTAACTTCCATGTTCTATTCTCGCATTGGTAGGGTGACATCAACATGTTTTATAATCTTGAGCACACTTTTTCACCTCTTTTTCCCTTTTCCCTTTTCCTTTGGTACAAGGGGATGATAGGGACATAAAATTATGCCCCCTATTGATGAGTTAATTTGTGTCACTTAAGACATTGCTACCCTACTCTTATGCTTGATTCACAACTCAAAATAATGACCCCTTTGCATAATTTTTATCTTTTATTGTCCCTTATCTCTTCATGAAAGGGGACAAAAAATTGCACCCCCTTAATTTGGATTGAGTTTTTCACTTAAGAAAACTCATCTTGGTTGTTAGGCAAGTTACAAACTCATTTTCTCACTCACATGTACACTTCTCATGACAAGAAGACTCATGACACACTTTTCAAGGTTTTGGTCCCTTTTCTCACTATCCCAAAAACTAAGGGGATAAAAGGGACACAAAAATATGCCCCACCTCTCCTACTAAGCTTTGGTCACATGCAGAACCTCCCATCAGCCCCAGAGACTCATTTTCAGCCCCTCCATCTCCCTCACATGTTTTCCCATTGTGACACTTGGAAAAATATTATACAAAGCACAATTTATTGTTCATTCTTCCCGTCACCTTATTTGTCCCTTATTTTTATACGTGCAACTCACCCTCTAACCCCCGATTGACCTGGGTTAAGCCTGGTTGAGTTTAAGTTGAGTTAAGGTGCACAAAGGAGTGAAATGGTTAAATATAAACACTTAGTCAATTTTGCAATTTTCAAATGCATTATTCTTCCCCCAAACTCCATTTTTCTTTGTTATCTTGCTGAAAATTTCCAGAACCCCATGCTTGAAAACAAATTTTTCTCATAACTGCAAAACCTCGCCTCAAAATTCCTTGAAATTTCACTATTTTCCTCCTTGCAAGAATGCATTGAGTTGAGTATAATATTACCTCCATTGATGGTATAAGTGATTTTTTACAGCCAGAACAAAATTTCAGCAATTACACTTACCTTTTCAGATCTACAAAAATTTGGTGATTGAAGCAGGGAATCTGGAGAAAAACCTAAAATTTTGAGACTATTTTCATCCCATTCCGACATCCACATGACCACCTTTTATAAATAGTAAGTTGTACCAAATCCTCACATTATAAATTAGTAATTTTTAAAAATGAGCTACTTTGTAACCATCACTCCTTTCAAGACAAAAACACTCAATAGTGACAATTTGATAAACTTGCCAAACATAGACATTCGGGGTGGGCCCTGCTAAAAATAATAAGTGTTGGGATTGGGGTCAAATCATTCATATTCATCCATCTCCCATTTATTTCACTAACTCTAGTCACCATGAAGGTCAAGTACTCAGGTTTAGAACCAATTTCCACATTAAACACTAAGTATCCCAATGTGGGTGACAATGATGTGACAAACATGGACCTAGAGGATTTAAAAGCTAGGATGTTAAGTGAACCTCATGAACCTATGGAGGAAAATATATTCTCAAGTGGGATATTTATATTAGGTGTTCATCTATTATTCGTTCAAAGCACATAGCTAGTGCTATCTTGTGCCCAACACTATGACCCAAACTCAAGAATAATTTTGTGCAGATGAAAATTCAATTCTAGTAGTCCTCACTCTGAAAGGTATCTCTCAATGTCTACAAATTCCCACTTGTAACAACATGGTGATCATCACTTGGGAATTTTCCTCTCAATAATGGGAAATAATGGATTCATACTTACAAGGCTTGATAGTTAGATCATGGCTCAAATAGGGAAGGAAGCCCTCTCAAATTCCCAAAACTTGGTCTTGAAGTGAATTCCATGAGGCATACTTAGATGTAATAGTCCTATTGAATAGGGTGATGGGAGAATAAACTACAAAGTACTTCCAAGACTAGATGGCTCAATTCATCTTGGTGGTCATAGAAGGAGATAAGATAATTGATGGGGGGAAAATTGTAAGCAATAACATTCACTGTAACTATTACAATTACATACATCTAATAATTTCACAATGACTTCTTATCTGGTGTATGCCATCACATACACAAGGTCGGTCTGAGGTATCTCCTTGCCTCAAATGTGCCTCAAAATTATCTATCATATGAGAAGTATCCTCAACTCACATATCAGAGAGTAACTCTCACATCTCAAGGGTAAATGATGCATTCACCATGTATATCATAAGGTTACTTAAAGGAAATCTTGAGCAAATAATTTCACCTCAAGTAGCTAGATTGATCGAAAAATATGGAAGTTATTTCATTCATTTTCCCACCTTCACCTACATCAGATTTGGAGGGTTTGATCTTACACCTCGCAAGTTACCAAGGTACCCAAGTGACAATATTATCGGGATTGAGTTGTGAAGGAAATTGTCTCATGTCCACACCAACTATAAAAGTGCAAAGAAGAAAGGTGTATCTTTCCCTATTTCCCTTGAGATCTACTCATGCAAAAATGAGTTGGATGAAGAAAACATTAAGACCTCATTTATAACTTTTAATTTGTATTCCTATGTATCTTTTCCAGAATTTGACAATAGGAAGGCCAATGAGACTTTATTTTTTCCAAGTTTGCATCACATTCCACAGGTTGAATACTATTGGGATAACTACAGTGATGATTTTGAGGTCGAGGAAGTGATAATACATGATGATGACTATAAATCTGATGAGGAATTTCAAGTTTGAATGGTTTACAAAAGGAATGAATGATGATGGTTCTAATCTATTTGATCCTGAGTACAAAACAATTCAATCAAACCCTCTCCCCCTACTCCATGGAACATCCGAGAATCTAGTGACATCAAAGAAAGAACCATGACACGATTCAGAGATCAAAGGATTGGTTCAAGAAGAAGAGGGCCTCTTTCATTGAATAGGGTGGTCTATTGGATCCATACAAGTAAGTGTTTCTCACTTCTTCTATTAGAGTACTTGACATGGTCTCAAAATCTTCTCATTCGAAGCAATTTCTAAGAGGAAGCCTGTAGAAGTTTGATTGCACTAAATTTTCTCTCCCTAAGAGGTTTCAAAAAGGGAAAGGTCAAAGGAAACCCTTTTGATTCAATTGAGCTAGGATAAATCAACTCATCCAAATCTCTTAATCATCCCTTCAATCCAAGTGTTTCCTCAGAGGTAGTTGAGTCATCCTATCTTTTTCAAGCTTTAGTTCCATATCTAGCACCCAAGAGTTCCTCTAAACCTGATTTTATGTCTACATCTACTAAGAATTTTCAATGGGTACAAGAGTTACTTGGATGAGAATCAAGAATGGTGTAACAAGCAACAACACCTAACTTTCAGGCCATCTCAAAGTACATCAAAACCAAGAACGCCAAGAAATCTCAAACAACTTCTCGTTTCTTCACTAAGGCTTATGGATCTTAATATGTGGAATTTTCACATCTTAAAGTGATCAAAACTATGATGGAGATGAAATCATATTATTATGAGATGAATAGGATATCCTTATGGTACATTTAATTAAATATTTTGTAGCTCATTTTCTCACAAGAAATGAAGAGAATAAACAAAATATGAAACAACTTGAGGAGAATGTGAGAACCTTGACTGTACTTATGTGTAGTCATTCTTGGAGCTCAATGTGACACCTCTTCCTCTGGTTGAATATATATCTCATATCAGTAGATTTTATCCCCAAGTGATCAAGAGATCTCAAGGGTACACTATGCAAGGGAGATCTAATGATAAATGGGTGGAGAAGATCCTTGAAAAAGGGAAGGTATTATTTCCGAGATTTTCTCTCTATTCAATTTTTCCCTAGCCATTGTTTCGAGGTGAAAATGAAAAAATTTGAGGTTGAGAAATAAATATCCCATTGGGATAGTGTTTTACCATTGGTATCGAGATGAGTTTTCTTGATTCTCACTCCTTGGTGAGAAAGAATGTGTTCGCATTTGTCTCTAATAATTTTTCTCCCATGTGGTCACACACAATGAGTGCCAAGTGTGATATGATAAATAATTCTATTACATAACTAGATTCTTGTGAGGATCATGCATCGGAAATCTTGGAAGATGTCAATAAAAGTGTGCAAAATCTCAGATCACCTCCACTTAGTGAACATTCATCCTTGGAGGGACTCCTAAGTTCCTTCCAAGAATTGGTCCAAAAATAAGTAGGAGATCCTTTCTCCTTTAATGAGGATATATTGGAATCCCTCACAGAGATTATAGAATCCATCTATAATAATGCAAGAGATCATAAAGTTTGGTTCTACAACGTGTAAGACCATTTGTGTTATTTCGAAACTTGGATCGAGTGCTTTGGGGTATGTTCACATTTTGCAAGAAAAGAAGGTTGCACTCACATAAACTTAGTTCAACAAAGAGGTCAAAGGAAAGGATTTCATCATCAGATAATTTACACAAAGTTCAACAAGAGTAAGCTCTTCATCATAAAAAGATTCTTCATCCTCGATTTATCACTCTCTTCTTCCCTCTCTCTCTACATTCTAATTCTTTGTTGGGAATGTACTTTTTATATTTTTGTCTTATTCACTTAAGTGACCTTTTAATTTTGCATTGTAAGAGTTATTTTTCATTAATAAGAAAAGGAATCATCTTTATTCCTATAGGAATATGAAATGTCACAAGTGGTAGGAATGTGAAAAGTCACTTAGGGGTACAAACACAAAATCTTTGCACTTGGGTGCATTTCCAGGTCCTAAAGCATACTAATGTATACATGATTAATAATAAAGAAAACTAGTGGTTGATAACTCCTTTTGGATCTTAGAGTTATTTATCTCTTGCACTTTACTGACTTTACACATCTTACAGCTATGTCGGCACTTGATTGATTTATCTTTTGATGACCTCGGACATTAGAGCCCAACTAGAACAGAAGCTCCCATGTGCTCATATCCTCCTTGGCACTCTTTCCCTTCTTTACCTTATTATTACTCTTTAATGTCTTTTTCTCCTTTTGATCACATTTTAAAACTTTGGGTTGGCCTTTTAATTGTCAAATACAAAATTCAAACAAGGGAATCATATATATACTTAGTTACTTCTTCTAAATAAGGGGTCTATCACTCTAATAATTATCTATCACCACCTAATCTTGCACAAAGGCACAAGAGCACTAAGGAATACATATATAATATCCATAAAAGGGACAAGGTTTTCAATATTTTGCATACACAACTATTTCCGAAATAATTTGTTGTGAGGAAAAATTGTGGAATTTCACCAATGCTCGGGACTAGGTCACTCCCGAATGGGGAAGCTCCATTTATTGAAAGAAAAGAAATGAAAATAATCTAAAATAATTTTTGGGATGGCCCAAATACCGGGTATCACACATGAATACTTCGCTAAGCCTATGACAATTTCTTGTATGGAATGCAAGGAGGAAATTTTCTTAGTGGGGGAGATATGAGAGGGTAATATGAGGGGGTTTTAATCAATAAATAGTATATCTAAGTTCATTGCATTAAAATTAGAACACTTCACTTATATAAATGAGAAGAAACCACTCACATAGAAATAGGAACAATCCACAAGAAACACAAATTTTTATTGCATCATGTTACACAATTTACAATGCTCATCGAGTACAAGTTGAAATGGAGATAGAATAGTAATAGAGAAGAAATAGAGGAAATGAAGGCACTTATTTATAGAAAGACAATTAGAGATAGTAAAAAATAATTAACCATCCATTATAACAAGGAGATCATCTCATTTTATAGATTTACAATCTGTCTCTTCATCTTCCCCCCATGATTGCTCATGTTCCCATTCATCTTGTGACTTTTCATTACCTTAGGAAAGAAACAATTAGTCCCCTTTTATAATTGCAAAAGGTAATTTTACATTGTACAAGTATTTCATGGTCACTTTAATTAATTTGAAAAAATACATTATCGTGCACAATGAGTAATTTGAATGAAGGGAGTAGAAGGAGAGGGAGAAAGAATGAGAGAGGAGAGGAAGAATGCTCTCGAACATGAATGAATATGCCTCCGCCCTTGATGAAGATCAGCTTCACTAATGTTGAAGATGAAAAATTGCTCCATGATGGCCCTCTACAACACTACTATGCTTTACTAATGAATATTTCTCTTTTGGACACCTTTTCCCCTTGCAAGACTCCTTGAAATGATGACTTTCCACAATCACTAGTTGGATGCACCGAGATGGAAAGTGATGAGCATACCATTGAGAAACATGAAATATGACTTCACTCATTGAGAAAATCCTTATGATCCTTGAGACACTATCACATCTTCATGCTAAAACATTTATATGGGAGAAATTGGATGCACTTTATCCACACAACCTTGATCTTGATTCTACCGCTATAGGAGCACCGATGATCTGAGGCTTTGGAAAAATGGAGCCATCCATGAGATGAGATGAAATTTCCTCAGCCATGTGAATAATGAAGGTTATAATATGGATGAAAAATTCTTGCAACTTATGATCAAACCATCCAGTAAAGTGAGAAACACACCAAGACCAAAATGCTCCACTATGACCAAAATTGGGAACTAAGAAGGATTCTCTTCTGTTTGAGACACAATGCCACTTTTCACCCTTTTGAAAGCATGAGTTAGTCCTATATGAAGGTTGAAATTAGTGAGTAATGGAGGATGAAAAACCATGACCATTTTGAGCCTTTTCTAGATACTTACTATTTTTAGTAAGTCTTTCTTGGGTGACTAGTTTTGGCAATTTCACTGAATTGTCACTTTTGAGCACTTCTTCTCTAGGAGAATGAACTTAGTGTTTTGAAACCATTATTTATTTGGACCTACTACCCTTAGTAATTTCATTGAATAGGTAATTACTAAAAATATACATTGGCCATGGGGTGTCGAGATCAAGCCGAAAAATATCTCCAAAAATTTTACTTCTCATTGGGATGTTTTGCAATAATTTGAATGGATTTTTCTCGGCTGGATCTTTGTGAATTCAAAAAGGAAAATTGCAGGTCCATGTGTTATTCTTTTTACAGGGAAATTTTCTTTAAAATAACAGTCCTCCATAACTCCAATCATACCTATTTTCATGGTGCAAGAAAGTACCTGTTAGAAAGCTAATTTTTCAAGGATCTCATGCTTCAATTTTCAAGTGATTTTCTCCTCTGGATCTCTCATAATCTAAAAAGGTAGAAATTTATGCATATATGAATAGATCTATGGGTGCTGTGAAAAACCTAGAGGATCAATGGGGATAAGTCTTGTATCTTCTTAAAGGCGTTCTCAAGAGAAGTTCTCAAACAAAAATTCACAAAAAAATGGAGCTGAAATGAAGGAGATATGAGCATTTTTATCATTTCGGGTATGAGGTTTCCTTGCAAAATCAGATCATGTACAGTACATGAAGCAATGGATGGAAGGTTATTTATGAAAAATGTCTCCAAAATTCTCAATTCATGTGAAATGGTGAAAAATTATTTCATTATTTCAAAACGTGCCATGGGCGAGCTATTTCATGAGGAAGGGGCCTATCTTGCATGTGAAGTGAAAACAATCTCCTAACCACCAAAGAAGTCACTTAAGTGACAAAATATCCTTTCCACCTTGGGGTCACACATTGTTGCAACCATTGCAATTTTACACCAGGTGAAAAGGTGAAAAATTTATTACTGCATTACAAAATGTTCCAACAAAGTCTTCGGGTCATGAGGAGGGGAGGTTTTTTAGCATGAGTGCATAACCTTTCCCTAACAACCAAATATGTCACTTAAGTGATGAAACTTAAAACTTGACTTCATCCTCCCTTATGGTCACACTTTGTTGCACCCATTACAATTTTTCACTAGGTGTAAAGGTGCAAAATTTATTTCATCTTTTCAAAGTGCACCAAGGACACTTATAGTAAGCCCACCTTCACTGTGATTTGCCAAAATAGACCCTGGAGAGTGAGTCTTCGCCCCGTGAGCTTCACTAAGATTTTCATGGGAACACCTAATATGATTTTCACTAGAAAATACCTTTTGAGATCATTCGTACCACTTTAAGGAGAAAATTATTCTTGAAATTTAATATTTACCCCATTTTTTTATTAAGTCAAGCTATGCGTTGGAAGATCAAAATTCCACCGAAGAGAAACTTGCATTTTTGTATAACTTATCACATGGTACATGTAGAGGGTTGAATTATATTCACTTTTCCTTTTAATCAGGTCTCAAATCCCTTTTTAACTCCCATAATTCTCATTTTAATCTCCACTAGGATCGAGATCTTCACTTGCACTGTTGGGCCAATATCTAAAAATCCTAACAACAAAATACCTAGAAAATTTGTGTAATGTAAAATATACCTTTTTATCTTTTTTATGAGTACTTTTTCACTTCAAAAATTACCTGAAGCTCCTAAACCATTTAGAACAAGCTCACTAGCTTTTTCACTCATTTCATTTCCCCACACAGTGCTACAAATAGCCTAGTGTTGCATAGTTTGTTCCTAAACCAGATTCTTCTGCAAAAAACTCCCTAAACTACCTCCAATGATGTAATAGTGCATTCACACTCTACTTGGAGGCAGTATATATTCTTGGTACATCTCTAGGAGGTGTTTATTAGGTGTCAAAATCCTGAAAATATCCCTTTTTATATCTCCGGGAGAAATTTCTTTAAAGTGGATCACAATTAACCCATGAATTACTTCCCACAAACTTACTTGCACATGAAACACCTTTTAAAATCTAGTTAGCACATACCTCTCATCCATGATGGGGTTTACATAGTCAACAATTAGTCGAAGGGTAGGTTTACATTACCCGATTCAGGATTTTTGAGTGTGGGCTTAGTTGTCATGGAAAAAAATTTAATTTTACATGATAGAAATTTAGCATGAAAACAACTAGTTATAGCTTGGGGGATTGTTTCGGATTGACAAAGTGAAGATAGAGCAAGTAGGAATTTGAGAATCTCAATACACTAAGAGGACTAGTTCCTTATTCATTGGGCTATAGGATTCATTGTAAAACAATGATGGATAGAATAAAACCTCATTTATTGAACACAACACACGACGTAAAGGGAAACAAACAAACATATATTCATTAATGGTATATGCAGGGGACAACTCAATTTTAATGAAGTACTTTTCTCTTCAGAATTTACCTTTGAATGGGTAATGTTGAGTGATGATGTTCCACGAAGCCATTAAATGGTTTGATAAAGTAGCCTCCTTTCCTCAACTGCTTATGAAATCCAGGTGCTTTCATGACTGCCTATATACTTGGGAGAAGTGAGCCTATATGGTCTCTTTGATGCTCGATCTTTTCTCGAAATTTCAATGTTCTTATTATCTTGGAAATCAGTCTCATATTAAAAATTTACTTTCATATTGCCCCACATTTCTGATTTCTCATTTTGTATTTCACTACTTCCCTAAGGCTGATTTTTTATTGAATCGTTTAAATTCTCCAAATGTCTCTCTTTTCCATGTTCATGCTTATTAACAAATTTTTCATAAGAGGCCTTGAATTCATCTTTTTATTCTATTTCATTATGATATGTTTTGACATTAAATGAAGAATCAAACATAGCCTCATACCTATCTTGTATGGTCATAGCATAAGTCAAGAGGTCAAGACTTAGCTCAATATCTTCCATACCTTCTACGATTCTCAAGATTTCTTGCAAGGATTCCTTATTCAAAATTTTCAAGAGCTCACCATCACATTCATTTGAAGAATATTTGTTTTGAAACTTGATGAAACAGTTTGAAGAAAATTTATCCATCATCCCAAGGCTCATTGAACTTCACTACTTCTTCATTATGGGAGGCTTCATCATCAAAGGACTCAAGGACATTTGTTTCAATATTTTCCTCATAGAAATAATCTTCCTCTTCAAATGGAAAAGAGAAAACTTCACTTTCATCAACACATCCATCAATCATTAGCTCAAGAGGGACATCATATTTTTCACCTTGATAAGATTCATCATGACCAACTGTTGAATTGGTTGAGAATCCAACACTATATTCATACATGTCTTGTAATTACATGGCTCTGTTTGGTAATTGGTGTTGTCATTGATGACAAGTGGCATTGATGGAGAAGTATTGATTGGTGAAGTGAGGCTCTGTAAGAGACATAAAGCTTGATTGGTATTTCCTTATCGGTGGTGTTTTGAGCATCCAGATTGCTTCGAATGGCTTTAGTAATCTACGAGTTTGGTTAGTGAATTAGGAATCTATTGCAAGTTGGTATTCTTGGATCAGAGGTTCTATAGATCAGATATGATATTATAAGCAAAGGCAATAGCTCTCACACAGTGTATCAGGCAATCTAGTGGCGGTTGCGATTGAAAATGGCCCATTTAGGCCTATTTCTAGAGCTTGATGAGGTGTGAGAGGTTGGTACAAGTCATGGAAAGGTCATATAAGCATGGGATAATCCTAGTAATGTTTTCTAGGGCATGTGTGAGCAATAACAAGGATTATTTTATCTCCTAGAGGTAAAATTCAAAGGTTTTAGAAGTTGGCCTTGAGAACTAGTAGTGTAGTCTAATACAAATGAGATAGGATATAAGAGTACATGAATATGTATGGAAAATGAGCTCATGTATCATGTAGAGGGTGATTTTTTGTGCTTTAGGAAAAATTTCATAAATTTTTGAGAAGGTATGTGAAAGTTATACTAGTTTTTCTAAAACAAACTTTTTGAAAAATGCATAGTAAGGTATCTAGATTCTTAACACTCAAGAAAAATATAGTGCCTCCTTTAGATAAATCATAAAAGGAATATTTTTATATCATTCCAAGCTTGAGACATTGCAAAATGTTTTAGGTGAAATGGACAATATTTAAGGAAGTTATGATATTTTTTTGGCTATTTTTTCTCTCTCCAATACTTTCCTAAGTCAGAAACTGAAAAATTTGGTTGTTTTTACTCAAATTACTTGAATAAGATTCTTAAAATTTCTCCATATTATATTAATTATGTTTATATGTTTCTTGTATTTTCATGGTCTTCAAGCTTTCCTAGTTCAGTGCAAGGTCTTCTCAAGGAATGAAAGATGTATGTTTATAGGGTTGGTGTGAGACAACAAGACTATAAACATTGTGGCTGCATCAAATTTTGAGAATGGAATTGAATTTTTCTTCCCCTCAAATAATTTCTAGATGGGATAGAGATTTTTATATGGAAAAATTATGGTATGTTGGTTATTATCTCAAACTCAACCTTCTAAGAGCACTTCTCATGTTTGAAGCCTCGGTGACTAGGACTATTTTTAAAATATTTACTTATGAATATCGAATAATTTGAAATGGAATGGTGGTCCTCAAGTATTCTATTCTACCACCTAGAATCATAGAGTAGGATAGATGTCTCATAAAGGGCATTAAACTTGTTGTTGTAACTTGTGCAACCGGTATCCGTTGTTTATGTTTGATAAGTGTGTTGGAGACCTTGGTAATGAGTGTGTATGGTTGTTTGGATTTTCTACAAGGTGTAGGATACTCCAATTAAACCCTTTAATCTCTATAGAACCTTCAATCATACCCTTGTACCACAAAGTGAAAAATGCCATCATGATTGTCACATTGTGTTCTACATTTTTTTAATTCTAGTAGTGAATTTGGATGGATCAATTTTGTTAATCGATTGGAAAGGATGAAGTAGGGTTCTACAAAGTCTCATAATATTGAATTTGCAAAATTCATTGAATGTGGAGTGATAAATCAAATTTATACTATTATCAGTAGTTCTGATGAAGGAAACCCGAATCTAGGGTTTGAGGAACTATTTTGATCAAATCTCAAAAACACCCAACCAAATTGTCTATTTTTGGTGGAATCTCTGCACCAATGTTACGAGCCTTATACAAAAAGAATGACTAGATTCCATCAAGGAATGATTGAGATTTTATTGATGAGTGTATAGAGAACTTTGTAGAACTCGTTTGCAAGAGTTATACTTTCATGGTTTTGATACAATTTCTTCAAACTAATGTCCTAAACTTCCATGCAATCCCTTCAACATCTTGTGAGTTGTTGAATTAACATTAAAATACCTTGAATTGATTTAAAAATTTCAAATTTCCTAACAGTGGTGAAATTGGAACATAGTGTGTTGGTTCTCTATCACACCTAATTGCAAAAAGGGTAAAATCCTTCAATCAAAGGTTGAAATGGTAAAGGCTACTCCAAGTGACTTCAAATGAAATTTAATGAAATGTCCTTAGACTTAGCAGTGTGAGTCTTATGACCAGTCCTTGTTGAACTAATTTGTGTGGTCTTAAACATGCTTTCTCACCATATGAATGTGTGATCATATAAGACTCAATGGTTGATACATTGGATGTTACTCAAAATGAAAATAATTCCAAAGGTCTTCTTATCGATTTACAAACTCTATTTCCTTTAAATTAACAAAAACTAGAAGGTGAAGAGTTTATTTCCTACACGATCTATTGAATGATTCAAAAGGATGAATCTTAAGAGTTTTAAGTTGAAATGTCAAGAAAAAGGCACATTTGGAAATTCGAAGAAGAGAGTGTAAGATGTGTGGTGTTGTTTGAAGTAGATGTTCTTCGTAAAGCACATGTGTAGAAGTTAGAAAGACAAGAATATATGAAAATTATAAATCTGATGTTGTTAAAACAATGAAGAAAATTCCAAAGGTATAAAACTCAAGTTGATGGAAGTTACAAATTGAAATCTTGAGGAAGATTAAGTTGAAAATGTGTGCATGCCAAAAGAAGAGGTGGCCTTCTTGAAAGATAAGGAAGTGATCTGTGATATTATGAATTTCTTTTTGAATCTCAAGCCAAAAAGACTTAGATGTGAAAAATTTCTAAAATAATAGAGATGCAATGAAAAGTTTTGATAAAATAAGTGTAACGAAATTGAAGACCATTTTCCTAACTTGAATGATCGAATGAGAAGACAAAAATCACGTGAAAAGATAAAAAGGCGAAATGAATGAAAGGACAGTGTTGCTGATATGAAAAGAGTGTGAAAAGAATATGTAAAATGTGTGATGGTCAGTTATGAGATTGAACTAACAAAGTTAGAAAGGTGTGTACTTGAATGAAATAGATAATGAATGAATTAACAGAGACATCGGGACATTTTTAATTGTGTGTGAAGTGTAGAATGTAAATTATAGTGAAGTATCAAGAGTAATAAGCGGGTGAAAGAGTCTATAACTAAATCATGAATCCTAGATATATTTAAAGTGGTCTATGATTGAAAGCATGTTATGTTGAATAATTTAATTCTTATGTAGAATGAAGACAGAGGATTGAGATAAAAACTTGAATACATGGGAAAATACACATAATGTGATGGAATGAATAGTGAAAAAGTGTAGAAGCATAGAAGTAACAAAATAGTATGATTGGCAGAGTAATGTTGGTTTTTTCATACATGCTCTCAAATTGAGATAAATAGCTTGAAGGTGCTTGAAGATAAAATTAAAGCAAGTGATATCCATATGAAAATTTTGAGCATTGAATGAACAGATATTTGAATTGGTAGGTCAAGCAAAGTGAGTGAATGCACCAAGAGGCCAGATTGTAGATGATAGGTTATGAAGGCATTGATATATTGATGAAATTGTAGGTGAGAGAAGAAGACTAGTTTGCAAATTTTGTGTTACAATCGGGATACAAGTAGCGAGTTAGAAGAAAGGGAAACTAAGAGTAAAACAGAGAAGTGAGAAAATCTAGAGGTCACTATTAGTTGTGAGAGACAATAAGCAAAGTGTGACCAAAACTCAAGAAAAATTCTAAGTTGCAGCTTAGCATATAGGGGGTTATAGCCTCCTTGTAAGTAGTAGCTTACTAAAGATCGGTTGAAATTTGGTTATATTACTGGGGTTAAATCCTCTAGACCGAGTAGCAGATTGGTCAAACTTAGGAGTTGCAGCTCCATGTTAAGTAGAATCTCAACCGTGAAATCATATAGCATTTAAATGGCATTTATGTCCTAAACATAGTGTTCTCATGTATAAATATGCTATGCTAATGAATTGAAACTAAACACCTAAGAGTTTCAAAGAAAATGCAAACCTAACAATGAACCATCAAGATAAGAGCTTATGGAGACTAAACATCCTCAATATGCATGTAACTTTGAACAAAACCAAACTAACATACTAAGATTAATCCCTACTCTTTAGATTTCTAAGCTACAAATGAACCTAGTTAGATCCATAGCAATCAAGGGTTGATTTTTTGTTTGATCTCAAGGTTTTGAGAATGGAATCTCATCAAACATGGCTAGAAGACCATTTGATTCTTCCCATATTACTCAAATCTTAGATGGATGAAATGCAAGATGAAGATGTTAGCTCAATTCTAATGGAGAATGCTCAAGATCCAAATGCCTATAGTTTATGTTATAGAAAAAAATTCTAAGAAATGGTAAGGAGGAGGGTTTCTTATATAGCTTGCTTAAGGAGGTAAGGCTATCAGATTAGTGAATGTGGGATAAACCTCAAAGAGGAAATACAAAGGAAATGTATTTTTCATAAAGTATGTGCACTTTGTGGGAATAAAAGGGGTTTAATTAATAAAAGGTGATTAATTAATATGGGTATAAGCCTATAGAGGATTTTTAGAGGAAAATTGGAGTGATTTAGCTGTAAGAGAGGATTTAAATGTAATAAAATGATGATTTATTGATTAAAATTAGTGATCGTAATTAATTAGGAATAATTAATTACCTTAGGTAGAAGTGGTCGTTAATTAATGAAAGGTCGTTAATCGGCATCTTGAGTGATGGAAGGGTTAATAAATTAGTGTAATGTAATTAATTAATGAGGATTAAGGGAAAATGGTGCATTATTGACGAAGTGTCGTCAATTTGCGGGAAAGGGGATAGTTAGTGCAATTTTAGTAATAAAATTGCTTAATCAAATTATAGGTGTCTACATTTGCCTCTTTGGGGTGGTGTAAGCGACACCACTTCAAAGATAGTAGACAAGTATAGACAAGTAAATTTTTAAGGAGTGGAAGAAAAATTAGTAGAGTGAAGGATGCCCCCTCGAGTGTCGATGGGGTGATGAAAGAGGTCGATCGATGATCGAAAAGATGAAGGAAATGGATAGAAGAATAAGGAGGGGCAAGATGCCCCAAGTTAGTTGGCAGAATAGTGTGGATAGAAGAAAATGATATAGAAGATAAAATGATGATGAAGGAGGGATTGAACTAGATTTCATCCAGTTTTTTCTCAAAACAACTTTATTTCATCATATTTCTTATGATCTACATCATCGGTCCTTATTAAAATATGTAAGCATACAACAAAAGTGTATAATGACATGAAAAGCCATAATATGAATAATTTTTCATTGCTAAAACACCAAATCCATGCAACATAAAAAGTGAAATGCAATACTGAGAAAGTAAACAAGTTGACCTAACAAGAAAACAAGTACAAACACACATACTCAAACCAACAAAGTTCAAGATGGCTGCACAATTTTTTTGTTAGCAAGCTATAGATCTCAAATGTTTGTGATTAACAAAAAGGGTTAAAAGTGGAGCCCCAAGCAAGGATACATGTGAGGGGAATAATTGTGGATGCAAGGGTCCAAAGAGAAATCATTCGTGTGACACACAATATTACTAAGCAACTTGTTGTGCCAAGATAGTACAAACGGAGCAAGCAAACCAAAGCTTTGTTAATGGGGGTAGATCCAAATGATTTCATGAGTCATTGTTGCAGAAACAAGTGAAAATGCCAAGATATGATATGATTTGAATACCACGTGTTTGACACAAGCTTGAGTTTTACCATCTTTTTACCAATTTTTGCAAATTTTTTATTTTTTACTATTTTTTGGATTTTTAGGGATTTTTTGAATTTTTACCGATTTTTGAATTTTTTTGAGAAGAATTATAAGAGGGAAGATCACCTAAAAGTAAGAAAAATACCCCATGGAGAAGAAATGGTCGCCTGTGTAGCAAAAATATGCCCCAACGAGATGAAAAAATATAAAAAGTTATTATTTATCAAAAATAAACATTGTGGCGGGTGATAGAAGACATCGAAATGATTACAACGGTTAAGTCGTTCCTCTTGACCATCGGCGAGTGAAAATGCACTTTGCATGGGGATCAAAAGAGCCATATATACCACACCGGGGGGTAAAATATCACGAGTAGTTATTTGTTACCGAACCCTTGCAAAAAATTTAGTGATTTTTCTCTACCCTGTGAGAGAGATGGCATGAGTTTTGGACCATAGAGGAGGCATGCAGAACACGTTTAACAATACCAATAGTATCCCAAGAATGGTGCACACAGTGAGTACACCTAAACTTCATCTTATTTTTTTCATTTAAGTGCATTTATAAGGGGAGCGGGTGTGACAACGTATGCACGCCTTGGGGTACGTATACGTTGTCGGTGGTGGGAGGGTGCTAGGGTATTTCTTAGGACATGCACGAGCATGAGGGTGCTAGGGTTTAGTGTAGGACCTATGCGCAGTGCGTGGTTGCAAATGGGGGTGTGAATACGTGGGATGGGGTGTGAATGCATGGCTAGGATGGGGAAATAAGGTCAAGCCCGCATATGTGGCTATAAGAACATGGGTGTTAGAAAGGAGGTGTATGCACTTTAGGTGTGTATATGTTGGAAAGGAGCGTTGGTGTTGTGAAGGTGGCACGTGTTCATGTGAGGGTTTTGGTTAAATATAGCATATTTTAGCGAATTTTTAGAAGAATGTAGGGATGTTATATAAAATAATGTAGGGATGTGAGATAGAAGAATGTAATGTTAGATAAAATAATTAATGTTTAATGAGTGTGGTGTTTGATCCTACAGGTTGATCTACCTACCTTATAGACCCGAGAGCGAAATGGTAGGTTACCTTCCTTTGAGGCAACCATATCTCGACTTGAGTGGATCTTCCTCAAGATTACATTAGACTTGTGATAGGGCTTGCTTATGTGGCACAGATGCCACATATTATACTTGATCATATACTTCTCACATCCTTGGCTGAGAGGTGGCACAGTGAGAGTCAATGCTTCAAATTACCCACTGGCGAGATGACTATTACTCTTGAGGAGGCTTGGAGGATACTCAGAGTACCAATTCAAGGGCATTTGACAGAGTACAATGGGAATGTTTCCCATATTACAAATTGTTTGATTGAGACATTTTGCCTCCTTAACATACCTCAGAGAGGGGATATCAGTTTGGTTACTGATGATGTTTCAGAATCTTTGTCTTCCATGTGTTATTATGTATCTTATAGCTCTTTTCAGCCACATCATGTTGCTCGACAAGACCGGTGTTACCTTTCCCTTTGGGCTTGATTGGCATCATTCGTGGCTTAATCATGGAGAGAAATATTGTTGGGGACAAAGTGCTTGTTTGCACACTTGTATTGGGTCCTTCATCTTATCACCTACCGTGGTAAGAAGACCGTGGGTCCAACTTCTCTACTACAGATATTGTCATGGGACCATATTGCTATTGGTCGCCCTTCATGAGTGTTATGAGTATGGGATCCAAATGAGCCTTCGATCATGGGATGGGAACCGGTTGGAGATTATATCCACGGGCACATGGGAGACACAAATTATTACCGTTGTGCCTTTGATGAGGTAAAATTATAGATGATTACCCGACGCCCATTCATGGCATATCGGTGGTTTGAGGAAGCAACAAAACTCAGTGTTGCATTAGTTGAGCATTTCCTTATTGGAATCCGTGGCTATATTACTGAGTGATATAGGATTAATTGTGTACTAAGATAGTTTAGTTTTGTACAGAGTATTTGTGGTGATATGGGTATGGTCACTGTTATAGTGATACATTTGACATTGGGCTGTTAATTAGGACTCAGTGAGCCAGGGATATTTTTGAGCAGATGGTTCCCCAACCTTAGATACCTCTAGGACATATTGCACATCGTAGATCCGGGGATGATAGGTGATTATCGAGGCATGGTATGTTATAGTTCTCCCTAGGTGGGATGATTCCACAGAGGACACTATAGATGTAGGTGTTATAACTACAGCACAAGGTTTACATGGCACGACCCTGGGATTGAGGCATAGGCATAGGTACAAGGATAGGGGGTAGGACAAAGACGGGTTGCTCCACCACGGTAGGGTCCTATAGTACAATAGCTTGTATAGCAAATGAAGCCTCAAGCAGCATGTACTATCTCCATCATAGCAACAACAGGAGATAAATCCACCAACCTTACCACCACATGTAGCTAGTACACACATAGATGATGGAGTAGGTGGAGGAGATGGGGGAGGCAAGAGGGGAAATAATTGTCTTGAGGAAGTAATTACATCAGTTGTGGTATTTCATCTCTAGGCCACTACTAAGAGAGATAAAATTATCTCTTAGAGACAAAGAGATCATAGTGGGCTGAGAGAGAGCTTGGGTGACTATGCAGGCAGAGCACGGTTATAGGCTAAGAGAGATCAATTAGCAATAGAATGGATACATTTGGTTGCAGAGCTAAATCAAGGCTCAGGAAGATGGGGCGAGACTCATAGTAGAGCTTACTGTTCTCAAGAAGGTAACCACAGTAGCGGCTACGCTATATGTTTTCATTGATTTAGCCACAACCAATGGCGAGGCTACTTACTACAGAGATTTATACCATGTGGATGTGCCCATGGAGGAGAGGTCCGCATATTATAGTCGAGATGGCCATAGGAAGTAGATCCATATCTTGATCACAGAGACCATCTCGGTTCGTGAGATTAATATAGGGTCCCTTAGTACAACAAGTAGGTTTGTCTCGGTAGCTACCTCCTCCACATGGTTCATAGTAGATGCCACCACCTAGTGGTGGGCCTAGCAGTCCACTTGTAGGAGAGAGTCAAAGTTGACTCCCTTTATTGATGTATATGTATAGATGTATGTTTTTGATGTACACCTCGATATGAAGGCACACTTTTTACATGATGTTATGTATTGTTTTTTGTTATGCCTCGATATGAAGGCACATTTTTGATCCATGCCCATGATGGAATACTTTGTATCCGATGATTTTGTATAGAGACACATTATATATGGACATTGATATTTTGACATATTTACATACGTGATGATGGATTTTGTTATAATGTATGATTGTATCATGTGTATTTGATTTATGAGATAGTATTAGATGATATCACATTTTTTTGATGAGATACTTATGATTTTCCATGTTTTTAATTTTTGATATTGGGGAGGGGGATAGAAGGTGGTCCCTATTCCCCATTGATGATATGGTAGGATGATAGTAGCTTAACATACATGTTGGATGTTTATTTTCATGATGATGTAGCTTAGTTGTTATTAATGTTATATATGATGTATGTGATGTTAGATGTGATGATATAGATGATGATGTGATAACAAACAATGTACAAGTAACAAACAAGCACAAGTAAAATGTTAACAAATCTACCAAATTTACACACTAAACAAAACAACAATTATGTACAAATATATACAAGCATGCAAAACACACTGAATATAAACAAGAATGAATCTAATCAAGAAAAGAATAGACCAATGACAAGAATTATGTTAAGAAACACACTATACAAATGTACAAACAAGTAAGGAAAGCTACACAAGAATGTACAAATAAACAAGCAAAGCAAGAAACAAACAAACAAACAAGTAAGCAAAAGCAGAGATACTATGTTTTTGTGAGACAATTTTCGATGCATTTTATGTTGTTTTTGGGAGTTTTTGGAAACAATGTTCTATTGTTTTTGTATTTTCTATGAGATTTTTTCTAATGTTTTGGATTTTTCCAACATTTTTGAATGTTTTTTGAATGTTTTTGAAGTTTTTTTGAACATATTTGAATGTTTTTGTGTTTTTCTGAAATTTTTCTAAAGCTATATACGAAAACAAAGAAGTGTGGATGCCCCAACGTTAGATGGGAATGTACAAGGAAGAATGTTACATGTATGTACAATAAAGTGAATATGTAAATATTCCCCAGCATTAGACGAGGGATATACAAGGGCAAGTTTCTTCACACATATATACAAGAGTAAATCAGCCGGATCAAGGCCATGAAGGATAGGCTCAAAAGGAATCTCAGATTCAGGAAAAACTAGCCCTAGATTAAAGCAAGTGTACCCCTTTAGATGTGAGATTTCTTGTGAAAAACGAATCCTCCCAAGGTGCGAAACCGGTTTTCACCCCAGGACTTGTCCAAAGTGCCACAATTGTGTGGTTTTCACACTTGGATGACCTGTTTTCTCTTTACTCTTTTTTTTGTATTTTTTATCTTTTTTATATTTTTTGGTTGTTTTCTGATATTTTCCCCCATGCTTAAGCATAGAACTACTTGAGATGCATGGTATTCATTGGTTCAGGGGCTCTTCTCCATTAGGATAAGTGAGCTTGTATGCTCCTAACCCATATTTCTCTATCACCACGTAAGGTCCTAACCAGTTTGGCTCAAATTTTCCTTTCTTTTCTCTTTCCTTGACAAAGTGTTAAACTAGTTCTCTTTGAGGACAAGATCCCCTACCTCGAATTGGTGAGGTATGATGTGTTTATTGTAGCCCCATGACACTCAATTTTAATACACTTTTAAATGATTGAGTGCATGCATGTGTTTCTCATCTAACAACTCCAACTCTGCCAGTCTAGCTACCTGGTAGTCTTCATCTTTATCTAGATAGTATTTGAGAGATATTATCAGGGAGGGAATCTCAATATCCAATGGTATGATGTCCTTAGTGCCAAAGACTAGTGAGTAGGGAGTAATACCAATTAGGGTTCAAATGGAGGTTTAGTAATCCCATAGGTGGGGATGGATTTGTAAGTGCCAGTTACGACCTGTTTTGCTTACCATCTTTTCCATAATATGAACAAGTGTTTTGTTAGTGGCCTTTTCTTGTCCATTACCTTAAGGGTAATAGGGGTGGACCACTTTAGATGGATTTGTAAGTGCTGGCATAACGCTTTGACTATCTTATTCTTGAAAGATTTACCATTTAGTGATAATGGTGGAGGGGATGCCATAATGACAAATGAGGTGGTTCATGATGAATTTTGAAATTTTCACACGGTAACATATGTAAGAGGCATAACCTCTACCCATTTAGTGAAATATTTGGTGGTGGTGATGATATGGGTATGGCCATATGAGGAAGTAGGAGTGAGCTTCCCTATGAGATCTAGTCCCCATTTTGAAAATGACCATGGTGTTATGATTGGTTGTAAGGCTTGTGTTGGTGCATGAATTAAGTTTCCATACTTCTGACATAGTTCACACTTCTTGACATAGTTGTAACAATTTGATTCCATGGTAGGCCAATAGTAACCTACTCTTAACAATTTATTAGTGAGCACCATTCCACTTGTGTGTGCCCCACAGATACCTTCATATACCTCTTTGATCACTTGGATTGACTCATCCAAATTAAGACAACACAATAGATTCCCATCATAGCCACGATGATAGAGGGTGCCTCTTAGGAGGGTATAATGGGCTATGTGTCGATAAGGTTTATTTTCTCAAGGCAAGAAATATTTGGGAAAAGTATTGTCTTGTAGGTAATTAAATATGGGTTTGTACCAGGGGGAGAAAGGACCAACAACTTCACATACCAGACATGATTCCATCATGTCATATGTTGAACTCACAAATTTTCAACAAATAAAGAAATTTTATTTTCCTAAGATGGAATGTGAAGAAAATCTCTGATTTTGGCCATGGCATCTGCTAATCGATTATGTGCCCTTGGCATCTGTTCAAAAGTAACACGTATAAAATATTCCTTTAGAGTATCGACCATCTTCTTGTATGGGATGATCTTTTCATCCTTGACCTTATACTCATCATTGACTTGTTTAATGATCAATTGTGAATCACCAATGACTCTTAATTATATGATATTCCATCGATAGAAAAATTCAACCCAACAATGAGTGCTTCGTACTTTGTTATGTTATTGGTACATGGGAAACTCAAATGAAAAGCATGTAGGATGAATTATCTTATTGGATTGATAAGTACCACACTAGATCTTGAACCGTGGTAAGTGAATGATCCATCGAAGTGCATTTTCCATACGAAGAACTCTTCAATATACATCATGAAGTAATCTAGAATATCCAGACACAACGGTTCCATTCTGGTAGAGGAGCTTCAACTAGTTTATGGTAAGCACTGTCCTTTGAGTTATTTCTGGTTGAAAAATTCAATGTCGAACTCACTTAGGAGGATGATCCAATTAGCCATCCATCTAGTAAGTTGGTTTAGATAAAAGGTACTTCAAAGGATAAACTTTGGAGATAAGCTTGGTCTTGTTATTTAGTAGGTAATGGTGAAGTTTTTGGAAGGAAAAGACCAGAGCTAAGAAAGATTTTTCAATTTGGGGATAATTTAGATCATAACAAATTAAAGTGTGGCTAAGGTAATAGACTACTCTTTCTTTTTGTCTTAGATCGTATTGGGCTAGCAATGCACCAATAGCACATTGGGTGGCTGAAATGTATAATAGAAAAGGCTCACCTGGGGTAGGTGGCATGAGGATAGGAGGACTAGCCATATATTTCTTAAGTAACTCAAAGCATGTTTGCATTCTAGGCCTTAATGGAATGTAACATCTTTCTTAAGCTAGGTGGATGAAAGGATGGAACTTATCCGCAAGCTGAGAAATGAAGTGGTGGATTTCCTAAATTTTTCCCTGTAAGTTGTGTAGCTGCTTAAGGTTCTTAGGTGGAGGCATCTCAAGTAATAGCGGAAACCTTAGCAGGATCTACCTCAATCCCTCTTCGAGACAATGAATCCCAATAATTTTCCTGATTGCACGCCGAACACACACTTCTTTGGATTCATTCTAACTTTGTAGTCTTAGAGGCATTGAAAGATATGCCTCAACACTTTTGGATGTTCTTCTCTGGTCTTGATTTTCCTAGATATTGTCAACATAGTCTTCCATGATGTCATTCATCATGTCATGGAATATTACTGTCATTTCTCTTTGATATGTTGCCCCGGCATTCTTGAGACCAAAAGGCATCACTTGATAGCAGAAATTCCCCAAGGGGTGGTAAAGGTAGTTTTATGTTGATCCTCCTCTACAATCTTGATCTGGTTATAACTAGAAAATCCATCCATGAGGGACAAACATTAGGTAGAGGAAAATCATATTTAGGGAAAATCATCTTTAGGGCATGATGTATTTAAAATCATTGCATACTCTGATACCAACTAGTTTCTTCTATACCGACACTATGTTGGATATCCATTCTAAATAATCGATAGGTCTGATAAAACCTACTACCAATAACTTCTCTAGTTCTTCTTTGACCATAAGTGCAACACGTGGGTGCATCTTCCTCACTTCTATTTGATAGGTTTGGCATCTAGATGCACAACAAGGTTATGCATGACTAAGGTTGGGTCCAAACTTGACATATCTGTGTAAGACCATGCAAATATGTCTACAAATTCTCATAGTAATATGAAAACATTTTTGCTCCTGTACTAAGAGTGAAGCTCCCAACTTTACCATTCTCGGATTATCTTCTGACCCAATATTGATGTCTATGGTCTCCTCTACCAACATTTTGGATGCATCCTCCATGCATGTGGGATCAAGAGGGAGATTAAGGTCTTCTTCCTAAGGGTGTCTCAATGATATTTTCACCCTTGGGTGTGGTCACTTTTTATGTCCTTTAATTTTTCCATTTTTTTTTCCGCAAGCACCTCAAAGAGGTTTTCACTATGCATTTTGGAATTTTGTTTTTGCCGAGGATTTTTGGAAGTACTTTTTCCCTCACTTTCATTTATGTTTTTCTGAAACACATTTCAGCCTCCTCTCAAAAATATGCACATGCATCTAAATTGATGTAAAAACCCTTTTTGTGATCATCGATCAGAATAGTATCATGAATACCCATGAAATCTATGATTTCCTCATCATTTTTGAAGAGATCAATTGGTGCATGAAGTTGTTGGTCCCAGTCAATGAGAGTGGGATATACAAGGTTTAGTTGGGAATTGGATTGGGAATTGGAGTGGGATTTGGATTGGGAAAGGGTAAAGATGATAGAATCCATGAAAAGGTTTGTGGAGGCAAGATCCTCATATAGGATACAATAGGAATCTACATCGTTATCCAAATGAGATAAGCTATCCTCATGTCTTGAAGAGGTAACATCGATTTCGAGGGTGGAGCACCATGAGGCCTAATGCCAAGACCATGTTTATCTGATTTGTAATGGGGAATCGGGATAGGCTCCAATCTGCCTTGTTCATTTGCACCACATCCTTGTCCATGATAGCCCATGACATACATCATCCTGTGAGATTTGATATATTCTAGAGCTTGGTGACATGAAGATTTTTTACCTTCAAGGATCTAGTTTGTAGGTGAATCCAACATTTTCTCATTTAATAAGAGGTCGCGAGGAACAATTTCTCAAAAGGACTATCACAACTATCCTGGGAGCTCTTGAATTGGAAACTCGGCCTACCACGCATTTTGGGTGATAGTGAAAAGGTTAGAGACCAGAAGGGCCTATTGAGGTTATACTCTTCAATTGGGCCATTATACAGACTTTCATCTCCCATGTAGCAAAGGGAGAAACAAATGTGGAAGGCCCTTTATCATTAGCACTCAACATGTATAGATCAATGTGATATTTCAGAGCTTCAAAGTATATGTAATGGTATGACAATGTCAAAGTAAAAGGACACATTCATACGATGTGTGAGAAAAATTATGCAAGTCTCTACAATGCACAAAATGATCTAGATCTCCTAGATGGTGATCATTTTGTCCTCCATGATACAATTTAATGCACTGATGGAAAGTGGATGGTACAACCTATGCATGGCATGGATCCATGGGTGGCCTAGGAGCATGTTATAGGAAGATCCAAGTCAAAGACATGGAACTTCATGTCATGATATGTTAGCCCTACTTCCATAGGCAATACTATTGTCCCAGCTGATTCTCGTTTCTACATTATCATAGGTTGTAATTGTGATGACATGAGAATCTAATTCTACCGTTTCATCCCAACTATTTGACTAGCTTCAAGGTGTAGATATTTAAACTTGATCCATTTCCACAAGCACTCTCTTGATCTTTCTATAGTGAGTGACAATACCTCTATGTACAAGGGAAAGTTATGTGTGTGATTATTAAGTGGAATTTCAATTTGGTCAAAGGAAATGCATTCATTATGAGAAGGTTCATGACCACCACTTGGAGGTGTGAAGGATCAATATCTGTTGACACTCCTGACCCTAAAGTGTTTTGTAAAGAATGTCTTTATGAATGTTTGATATCTTGAGAAGATCCAAGATTGAAATCTTAGTTGTGGTCTTCTCAAGTTGATCTAATAGATCATATTGACCTTCCGAGGGGTAGGTAAAGGAGGTTTTGGAATCACTAGACGAGCATGTCATGTTTCCATGGTGCAATCATTGCCAATGATTCTAGATGGTGTTTACATGCTCATCAAATGAATGAACATAACCTATGAGTGAATCGAATGGATTATCAGCTTGAGTATACATGTAGTTTGTAGCTCTGTAGTCATTGGAAGACTGACCTTGATCTAGATTTTTCGTTCCTTTCTATCATGTTTAGGGAAGGGTTGTTTAAAGATTCCCATTTTTCATTAGGTCCTTGTCCCGATTCAGGTGAATCTACTTCAATCTTCCCATCATCAATGAGGTCTTGGATGAAGTGTCTCAGTTTTAAACATTTATCTATGTTTTGTGTCCCTTGACGCGATGAAAATCACAATAGTCATGATCTTTATACCATCTTAGTTTGGGTGCATCATCTGCAAAAGGCACCGTGGTCAGATATTGAACCATGTTCATTACATCTAATTGTCTCATAATTGTGGACAATGTAGTTTTAAGGGGAGTGAACACTTTTCATTTGATTGGATTCTGGCTAGGTCCTTTGGTGAGTTTGAGAAGAGGACACTTTTGAACGTCTGACTCATTTAGAGTCGGTGATGCCATCTCCTATGATGTTTTTTTTTGTTAAATAATTTAGGCTTGTCCGTAGGTTTTGATTCGTGTTTGTCTTTTGAAAATGGTTTTAGTGTTCCCTTTGCTATCAAATATTTCTCAATTTGGCTTCCTTTTTTGATAAATTCTTGAAGTTAGTGACACAATGCATCTGTAGGTGAAAATAAATGTCTAGATTTAAGTTTGGTATGAAAATACTGACCAACTATTTCTCTGGGACTAAACAAGGGAAGCGGCTAGCTAACCCTCACCATCATTGTAAGAAACTAGAAAAGGTCTCATTTGGTCGTTGTTTGGCACTACACAAATCCATCATAGTTATGTCACTTTCCATATTAAATGAGAAATGACATACAAATTTCTCTACTAATGCAGGCCATGTGACGATCATCCCCTTTGGTATATGAAGGAACCATTCCAATGCTTGTCCTCCTAAACTCTAAGGAAAAAAATGTATAAGGTAATTATCACTAAAGGCTACTTCTTGGCAAGCCATGTAAAATTATGTGATCACGAGGATCACCTTTTCCTTTGTACTTATCAAATTTTGGACAATCAAAGTTTTTTGGGAATGGTATACGTAGCATGTCTCTTTCAAAAGGGTAAGGGCATAGCTCTTCATATTGATACTTCTTACTATGTCCCACATTGCTTTCTTGAAGGGTCGTGAGCATAATTTTCATCGATTGTAACTCTTGTGTGAAGAGTTGCTCTTTTGTAGGGGAAGATGGTATGTGCACTCAACTACTCTTCGATGCTTCACCTTCTTGATTTTGGTACAAAGTTCACTAGTTTTTCTCTTAGGTTTTTCTTGATGTGTTCCCTTGTTTGTGTCCCTATTTACATAGGAAGTTAAGTTTTCTAATTGTTGACTAAGGGCTTGTATTTGATGTTGTATAGTGACTTCTTCATTTTAGGGTCCTCTTGGTTTTCATTAAGAGGAGGAGGTAACTCTTTATGTTCATGTTCTATCCTAACTTTACTGAGGGACTCTAAGGGGTGGAAATCGAGAACCACCAGTTTGTTTTGGTACTTCACTCTCATTGTTATCATTTTGGACACCCAAGTAGAAGTGTGTCCTCCCTCAAATATTTCATCCATGTTAATGAGGGGAGGTCTTTGTGGTTCTTCCTCTTCCTCGTTGACATTGTAAATAGGTGCTTCTCATTCTTGTGGCATTTTTGCACCTAACTCTAAGACTCATGTGCAAGCACTTTGTCTCTATTAAGATATAGGAGGTCATCAAAGTGAGTGATATCAAAGTTTTTGTTATCTCAAGGTGAATCATTCTCATCTCCGCTATGATCAATCAATTCATCATGTATTTTTCCATGGAGAAGAGGGGACCTAAATTGTGACCTATAAAAGGATTTGTCTCCTACTTCTTGGATGTCATTCTGTGATAGGTGGCATTGAAAGGTTTTTTACTAAAGGTTTTGTCTAATATGATCAAGGATTCAATCAAACCTAAGTAAGTCTTGTGTCAATTTTTCAATGTTTCAAAGTATGTCAACAATGGTTTAATGAATCAAAGAATCAATGGATTTCCTAGAAAACAAGTTTTCAAGATAGGTAATCACAAGGAACAATCACACAAGTTTTGGTAAACCAATCAATCAACAAAGAACTACTCCCTATGTGTTTCAATGATAGTTTGACGTAAAATGATCAACACAATGTCAACACTTATGTCAAGTTTAAGATAAACAAGGCATAAGTATTAACAAGGGGTTGATGTGATTTCGATCAAAGTATACTATAGTGAGTTTAGATCCAAGCAAGACCTAAATCCCAAAAAGTGGAAGTTATGAATGTGAGCAACGTAACAATACCACTAAGATACATTAACCAAGATTTGTGAAAAAGCAAGGTATTAGTATCAAAATAATATTGACATGATGACATGAACAAAGTAACGACAACACTTTTCAAGGTTGAGGTAAATGTTTGAAAACAAACAAGGCCAAAGTATACCAAGGAATTGTTAAGATGCGCATAGCATAATGTTACAATCTAGACACTTAGGTCAAGTTTATGAGAAACAAGACGTAAGTATCAAAATTGTTTCGATGTGATACAAGAAACATAACACTTCAAAGGAAAATCAATGAAGAATCAAGCCTAACTACGATGAAAATCTTGACTTGGGTATCAAGATCAAATGGCTATCAAGATATGAAGATGTACCAACACACTTTCAATGTTTACCATCTAGTCTCAAGCAAGGATGAATGTAAATGGGTGAAAAAGTGGTGGACATAATCAATTAATAGACACATGTATGTTGCTCCTCTTTTGATCCAAAATATCAACAAGAGAGAAAAGGAGTAGATCAAGTGGGGTTGAAAAATACTTGGCCTCACTTCGAAAAGTTTTGCCTTGCCTTAGGGCGAGTGAAAAACTAAGGCAAAGTAATTCTTGCAAATTTCGTGATGAATGACGCTTAGTTCAAACTTTTATGGACTCTCCCTTGTTCGAAAAACAAATTTTTGACTTTTCGAAAAAGTTCTTACTTGTGAAATCTCTATGAAACATGATTGGTTTTGAGATGGTCAAGTTGGCTCCAAGACAAAATGGCTTCCTATTTATTTCTCTCAACTAGGTGTCACAAATTATCTCTGCGAGTGTGGTTTGCCAAGGAAGTCACACTGACTAAACCTTGGAGTATCTTGGCTTTACTTTACCCCCTTCAATACAATGAGAATAAATGTGTTCAATTGTATTTTCACGGGGTCACATGAAGATAATTTTGACTCTAAATCTCACAAGTGTATACTAGACAAGTAGGTAAGCGGAGTGCTTCCCATTTCATCCACAAGGTTCCCTCTTGCATGGACTACTTTGGGGTTCCTAGGAGCATCCCTCTTGTTATCTTAAGGCTTATGCCAAAGGGATTTTCTCCTAGTTTAAAGCGGACGAGCCATAGCTCTTAACTAAAACTGCATATACAATGTTTTGAATGTGGTGTTTTTTTCTTATCTTTGAACTTAATGTGGTTTGGTTGTACACCATTTGAAACCTGCATCAAACTGTATTAGTATTTTGTTTAGATTCGATTCTTTGAAAAGCGTATTTAGGTCCTACATGCAAATTTTAGTAGTTTTCCAAATGATCAAAACATCATAAAAAGAGGATAAAACATTGTTTCTGATTCTCAAGATCATCCTAAGACGCAAGAGAAGAGCATACACAATGAGAAATCTAACTAGTTAGCAAATAATGGAAAACTTAACTCAAATGCACAAATCATTCATTTTAGCCAAATTGAAGTTCATTCCCTTAGCAAAATTTTTAATGAAATGTTTTGAAAGCATGAAAAAGGTTTAGAATCATTTCTGATTCCCAAGATCACCTAGAAGGTGTGAGGGAAGAGCATACGTGATCCTAGCCTCGTAAATAAAAATTCAACATTCATCAACTTATCCAAACAAGTTAGCACAAAGCATGATCAAATATACCTTGCAAATCAATAGTTAGCTTTAAGAAAACCCTGCAAGGTGTTAGAAAATTAGAGGGATAAAAATTTTTCAAACTTTAAAACCATGCTCAAATTTAAATGGCAATTCTTTTGCACCCTTGATAAAGCATATGTGTGCCCTAAACAACAAGTGTGCGGCTATGATAAAACGCATAGTCAACTCAAAGCATATGCATGGACAAAGAATCATATGCACGCCCTTTACAACATATGTGCAGGCCTAGTAAAAAGAAAGGATAACAGAGGCTTAAATAGCATATACACGGCCAAAAATTGGTTATGCACCCCTAAAATCATATGCATGACACTGATAAATTTTAACATAGAGGGTGAAAATGTAATCTAACAAGTGATCGGATAGAGAAGTATATGCACATTTTTAGCAACAAATGTGTGCCCCAAATAAAGAAGTGCATGGCTCGACTAAATCTAAACAGAAAGTAAGGCAAGTGCGCATCCTCGAGCATGTATGTATGCCCTTTACAACACATGTGCCTAAATTTAGAGTGTATGCACTCCCCTACCAAAACTTGTGCGTGTGTACAGGATGACGTCAAAATACGGAAATGATGCAAGAAAATCCAAAAAGGTTAAAACTTTGATCCCTTAGCCCAAATTTAACAATAACCCATCTAAATTAAACCCCTAAGCAAGACTCAACACATGCAAAGTTAGTAAAATACCATAAGGAATTCAAAATATTTCACATGTGCACAATCAAGGGTTAGCAAAAATGAGATAAGATCAACAAAGTTCAAGATCAACTTCTATGGACCATGGAATATGGTCCCACCAGTGTGCCATATGTGCTCATGTATAAATTTTCTATGCTAATGAATTGAAACTAAACACCTAAGAGTTTCAAAGAAAATGCAAACCTAACAATGAACCATCAAGATAAGAGCTTATGGAGACTAAACATCCTCAATATGCATGCAACTTTGAACAAAACCAAACTAACATACTAAGATTAATCCCTACTCTTTAGATTGCTAAACTACAAATGAACCTAGTTAGATCCATAGCAATCAAAGGTTGATTGTTTGTTTGATCTCAAGGTTTTGAGAATGGAATCTCATCAAACATGGCTACAAGACCATTTGATTCTTCCCATATTACTCAAATCTTGGATGGTGTTATCAGCTAATTTTGACTTCACAAAATTATAACGTGAAATTTTTTTTTAAAATCGGAAGTGTCCTTTCTCATGATTTATCACCTTCATCATGATCATTTTATTCTCCCGATTGTTTTGGCCTTCGTTTCGTCCATTTCGGATAAGTACTTCTCCTATTTATGTCGTAAACCGTGTTTTAATTAATTAATTAATATTTTACCTTTTTATTTAATAAAATTAATTTTATTAAATTTTGGGGTTTTTAATTAATGAATATTAATTTAATCCTCATAAAAGTTGATCGAAAAATTTGGAAGAAATTTTCTCATTTTCCCGTCATCATGGGCAATTAAAATTTCACTTCCAATTGTCGAGATGCCAAATTGGCTCTCCGCTTCCATTTTTCCCTTTCCTAGAAAAACTTTCATTTTCCCCCACTTGTGGGAAATTCTCTTGTTATTTGTCAACCCAACCTGAGGTCAAATGGAAAAATATCTCCCATTTTCCCCATGTGGGGAAATGGAGGGGAATGCCTGACCCACTTTGCCATTGTCATGGGCAAATGGTTAAATTCTCTGCTATTCTCCGGAAATTAATGCCCACTACGAAGAAATTGGGAATTGGTTAAGAAATTTGGAACCGGTTATTCAACAGGAAGAAAGAAGAAACGGTTACAAATCAAGAAAGCTTCTTGGATCCTCATAACTTTCCTCCGAGGACACTACGACAAAGACGTGCAAGAATAATATTGACAGAGAAGAATTTTTCTTTTTATTATTATTTCCTTTGTGAAGAAACATTTTTGGGAAGTATTTTATGATACACAAATTAGGAAAATCCAAGAGAGGAAAAATTGAATGCATTCAAAGTAGCACACATTCAGAGGCAATTAAAAACAAATATCCTCCACGCCAATGAATAAATATTTCCCACACATGCAGTTATTCAACACACCAGTCAAAGAGTATTTCCACGCATTGGAAAAGACCAACAAGCCAAGGTAATACTAACCACGCATTTGCAAAGGATAAACATGGTCCACGCAGGTTTTAAGAGGTAAAGAAAAGACTATTAACGCATTGCTCAAACAAAATAGCCATACGAAGCCACAGGCAATAAAAATCCATGCAAAGGATTAAGAAATCATTTCCACGCATTTGCAAGCCAAAGAGGAAGCTCACAGCTGTCAAACATAAAGAGATAATAGCCCACACACAGCAATGGAAAATAAAACTGCCCACACAAGCTAGAGGAGACTGTACATGCAAGTCAAAATACGTTGCTCACGCAAGCCAAATCCATACAAGCTCACGCAGTTGTCTTGGAACAAAATCCAACGTAGGCCAAAAAGAGAATAAAAAAACATGCATTGGCCAAGGCAAGCCACACATAGTCAAGGTGAAGGGAAGAAATCTGTCCAAAACGCATTCACCAAGATGGTTAAAGAAAATATTTTCAACGTCAGGGAAGAGAATAGGCCCACACGCACTAGCAAAGGAAGATTCATCACTCCAAAGGTAGTTGTCACGCAGGAGGAAGGTTAAATGGTTATTCAAAACGCCAATCAGAGATTATTTTCCACATATCATTCCAAAATGCACAACCGAGGATAATAATTAAAAACTTGTAACTCGGATATCCCTTGGCTTTATTTCAAAAAATATAATAATAAATAAATAGTCGTATTTTTCTTTGTGCTCATGGTGATTCGGAGACTAAGACCCGACACCATTTTGCGTGCTTGTTTTGTCTTTCCTTCAAATTCGTAATGGTTGAAAAACTTAACAAACCCACATGAAAGTCCAAGAATCCCATAGAAAGGTCAAACAAGTCCGCACTCTGTTATCAGCCAATTTTGACTTCGCAAAATTAATTTTAAAAAAATAAAAATGGAAATTTTGAAATTTTTCAAAAGTGTTACTTTGCGTGGTTTATCACCCTCATGACGACCGTCTCCTTTTCATGATCGTTTCGGTCTTCGTTTCGTCCTTTTCGGGCAGAACTCCTCTCGCCAAGCTTTAAATTGCATTAAAATACATTAAAATTAATTAATTAATATTTAATTAATTAATTGCTCTTTGTTTGATAAAATTAATTTTTAAATAACTTGGGAGTATTTAATTAAATAAATGTTAATTAAAATTCATTCGACAAATTTTTATTTTATTGCCGAGGAAGTAAGCTTTGTGCTTCTTAGCCGGGAATGCCAATTTGGCTTCCCGGGCCCGGATTTTCCCTTTCCTGGCAAAATTGTTTTAAATTCCCACCGTGGGATTTCTTTTCACAATTGCCAAATTAATGAATTGGCAAACGGGCAAAAATCTTCCAGTTTCCCACACGGGGAAATTAAGTGGGATTGCCAACCCGCTTTGCCATTTCCGTTGGCAATTGTCGTTGCTTTCCCCATTTCCCCTCTGGCAATTAATCCCACTACCCGGGAAGAGAGGAAGTTGGATTAATCCTCATAACTTCCTCCATCAAACTCGTTGGAAGAAGTCATGCAAAACTTTCCAAGAGTAATATTTTATCACATCCCTCAATTAATTTCCCACGCATTGGTTTGTGCAAAGAAAAGGAAGAATAGAATTCCTTCCACACAAAAAAAAAAAAAAAAAAATATAGTCTTCCAGCAAATCAAAGCATAAGCCAAAGAAGAACTCCATGCAGGAACTGCTGAAGATCCCACGCAGCCTGTAGAAGGAAAACAACAGGTGAATTAAAAAAAAAGAAAGATAAATGAAGCATTTCCAACACAGGAAAAGGAGGAAGTTCAAGGTTGCGGTTCAGAATTCTCACACATGTTTTTGGAAAAATCACCACACATATTTTCCACGCAGCATGTGAAGAGGGAGAGATAAAATCCACGCATCAGTCAAATAGTTCTCACGCCATGCTTGGGAGGGGAGAATGAAATTGTTTTTATTCATGCACAGCCAGAAAAGAGAACAAAGCTTTCCACGCAACAGGCGTTTGGAGCCCCACAAATACACGCAACCCAAGAAAGAAATTAGTTTTAGCAGAGATAAAACAAAATAGAAACTACTGTAAGCTTCTCCACGTTTTTTTCAGAACAGTCCAAAAGAAAAAACTTTTTTTCCTCTTCCCACGCATTGGGACAACATAAAACTTGAGGAACAATAGTTAAAAAAAAGAAATAAAGCAAACAACCACACATGCAAAGAAGACCACGCTGTGGGAAGAAATCAAGTGTCCGCGCATTGAAGGAGTGCAAGACATCCATTATGCGGGAAGAAGGAAAGATTAACCAGACCAAGCTCACATAGTCCACACTCTGCCAAATAAAAGAATTTGATGCCAGAGATAGTTGTCCACGCAACGAGTCAAACCATTCCTACATAGTCCAAGCAAAGGCCATAGCAAAGGATAAAAACCAGTCCACACAGCCAAGAATCCTTTCCACGTGTGGGGAAGGAAGGAAGAACACTCAGAAGAAATTTGTTTTGTTTTAAAGAAAAGAAGATAGTTTAACAAAAATAGATCTCCACGCATTGGGTAGAGCGACACACTTCCACGCATTCGCAAGAGGAAAGAAATAGTTGTTTTGAAGGCCACACATTCAGAGATCAAGAAACTCATTTCCACACATTTGTATAAAGATATGATCTTCCACGCATCAATCCAAAGATATCAGGCACGCAGAGAAGCAAGGCGAATTAAAATATATATATCGTTTTTATCACGCATTGGTGAGAAGAATTCAGACAAAAATAACACGCATTCAAAACACATTACTGATGTATATCGGCGCAAAGAAAAATGAATTTAATAAAGAAAACGATAGATGCGCAAAGAATGTGACGCGGATTCTATCCGTCGAAGTAATCAATTTTGGAGCTCAATATCTTGAAGTTGAGTGATCGTCGGGAAGAAAGGTTTGATTCGTTGAATTATTCCCAACTTCATGTACTCATTTGCCAAATTTAAAATTTTCAGCACCTCATTTGATATTTTTCACGACCCGAGAAAAACCCAATTTCCTTGTTTTTGTCGTGCGTGGTTTCAATGTGGCGGAAGGCCTACTTTGAGAATCCATATTTTGAGCCCAAATGATCATCAAGAGAAATAGTTTGATTTTTGAATTCGTACCACATTCATGTACTTATTTAAAAAAATTCAAATATACAGCACTTTGTTTGATATTTTTCACGGAGCCAAATAAAATGCAGTTTGCATGATTTCGCTGTGCGCGCAGTTTTCAGCCTGTCAAGGTGACTCACTTCGAGAGTTGATATTTTGAACCCAAATGATCGTCAAGAGAAAATAATTGTTTCGTTCAGTTCTTCCCACCTTCATATGCTTCCTTGCCAAGTTTTAGATGCTCAGGGTGACGTTTGTTATTTTTCCCAGGCTCAAACCAAACGGGATTTTCACAGTTTTACACTTGCATTTTCCTAGCAGTTTAGAAGAGTCAACTTTGACCTTTAATATTTGACTGAAGAATTTGATTGGGAAAAACCTTCTGACACACAAACTTTTGGTGCCTTAATATATTTCCTCATGTAGTGATAACTTCTCAGGACAAGATTTGTTATTTTTCCCAAGGCAGTTTTACAGGTGATTTATGCAGTTTTGTAAGATGGAAGTAATAGTCGGGAAATCACGCTTCTATCATAGTCATGTCATCTCCAAGAAAAATGATGTTTTGGTATAGGTTCTAGGGCATTCTACTCACCTTAACGCTCCATTCAAAGTATGAGAACATCGTCGATACCAACTTGGGACACATTAACATAAGTCGATTCTGCGATCGCATATCAACCGAAGGCGAGTCACAATTTTCCGACGCTTGTTCCGAATTGGTCATCACTTGCATGGATGCACCGCAAAATCTACATAGTGTAGCGATTCAACTCCAATGGCTCCAAAATAGAAGCAACCCCTAACTTCCTCATTATGCGGTATAAGTCGTAGCTATTGGCATTGGTCTCTTCGGAGTCAAAAGTCATTGTTATCGGCAGAGATCGATAATGGGAGAATCTTGTCTACATCAATTTTTCACTTGATCATTGTGGCGGATCTATTCATCGACAAACCAAGACCAATGACAGTGCAATTGTGCGGATCATCAAGCAAGGCCACATCATTCAAGTGTGTCCCTGTCAGCTCTCAGTTAGCAGCGTGCACAATACTTCATCGGCCAATCTTTAAGTTGTTCTATTCTCGAATTGGACAATCGTGAGTGAATTAGAATGCCAACACTTCGGGATGGTGACAAAGACAAAAGACATAACTCTAGGAGGTGAATTGTAATTTTGGCTCTTGAAGATCTTCTCAATGACAAAAGATTAAGAGTTGGATTCTGACAAGCCAAGGTGGCGTAACGACTACAGTCTCGTAACAAATGAATAATTCATCATGGAAGGCTATTCGGAGCATGTGGAGAATTGTGTGTAATTGTGAATGTGAATACGAATGAAGATGAACTTGCTCACACTAGGATGTTGCTCAGACGGAAGGGTGGATGAATTGCTCAAGTTTCAAGCTTGGCACTCTTGTCATTTGGAGGATTACAGAGCACGGTCAATGAGTTCATTCCCATATGACCAGGATAGGTGAACTCTTGGCCAATCTTTAAGTTGTTCTATTCTCGAATTGGACAATCGTGAGTGAATCAGAATGCCAACACTTCGGGATGGTGACAAAGACAAAATACATAACTCTAGGAGGTGAATTGTAATTTTGGCTCTTGAAATATTCTCAATGACAAAAGATTAAGAGTTGGATTCTGACAAGCCAAGGTGGCGTAACGACTACAGTCTCGTAACAAATGAATAATTCATCATGGAAGGCTATTCGGAGCATGTGGAGAATTGTGTGTAATTGTGAATGTGAATACGAATGAAGATGAACTTGCTCACACCAGGATGTTGCTCAGACAGAGGGGTGGATGAATTGCTCAAGTTTCAAGCTTGGCACTCTTGTCATTTGGAGGATTACAGAGCACGGTCAATGAGTTCATTCCCATATGACCGGGATAGGTGAACTCTTGGCCCAATGGATAAGGCACTAATCCTAGGTGTCTTGATCTAGGTGGCGCATTGTTGACTAGGATGTCTATGTGTGCGTCCAAGTCATTTAAGTGAGGTCCACGTGTGCCCATTTCTTTTATGACTTTTTAACTTAAGTGGTTTCTATTTTTAGTCACTTTTTAAAAGTTGGTTGAAAAAGTCAAAGTCACTTAAGTGCCCTATTTAATGTGCATTTAAAACCCTAACTACTTTGTAACCAACTTTTGGGTTATAAAAGGAAGTGAGGGGCTCATTTGTAAGGGTGACTTTGAGAGAGGAGAAGAAAATACTTTTGTGTGCAAGCTTTGTTTTTGGAAGAAACTTTGTGTTCTTTTGTGAGAAAAAATTTGGAGTTAATGAAATACAAATTTTATGTCTCATTCATTGTCTCTGGTAACATTTGATGTTCTTATGTTCATTAGATGTTAGGTGTTTGAATCTTGCATGCAAATATTATCTTTGATCTTATTGTCAACATTATTAATTGGTTGTTCTAGTTCACAGTGATCAAGCTTTGATTATCTACTTGCTCATGTGTGTTCCTTTTACACGTTCTTGTTTGGCTAACTCAAACTCCATTTTATTTGTGTTAGTTATTCATCTTTCTTCTTTGTGTAATATTAGGCTCTGTGTTTACCTAACTCTTGCATGTTCTTTCAATTCATTCCATTCCACTCCTTTCCTTCATTCCATTCCATCTCCCTCATTCAATTTTCTTTCCATTGATGTTCCAAAACACCCCCCACATACAATTTTGAATGTACAAATGTAAATACAGTTTTGGTTTTCAATAAAGGCAGCCTCACCTTCATTGAGGAGGGACTTCGTTCCCACATTGTTGCATGTCATTTGCATGTGTGCAAATCCATATGCTAACAGTTTTTGGTGACTCTACTGGGGATTCAAGAATTGTTAACCAGTGCTTGGTTAAATCTTGATGACTGTCCCCTCTGCACAAGCTCTAGTTCTTCAACCGAACCTTGTGCCCGACGAATATTTCAAGGAGACATTGTTGCCCACCTTCGAATAGTAGCTTGGGAAAACCGTGAAAGCTTGCAGCAATTTGTGGTTATTGATAGAGCCATTGACATAGAAATATACATTGAAGACCTTAGGAGAAGAGCACCCACACTTGTGGCCAGAAGACCTCCTGGACACGTGTTGATCATTGTTCACCGACGTGGTCCTCTTCCACCAAGGTAATAAGTTGTATGAATATTATAGGTAACCCACCTATCTTGCAACCAAATCTTATTTTTGCTAGATACTCAAGAAGACATATCATCAGATTTGAGGCAAGATATTTGGGAAAAGCGCACAAGTAACTATCATTTTCATCTCGCCACATCAGTACTAGATAACGAAGAAGAGAAAGCCACGAGAGTTGCTAGAGCTATTCAGGCACAAATAGCTCAAGAAAGAGAGCGAAGAGAAAAGGCTAGAGCTGGTCAAAACACGCTAGTGATCCCTTCACAATAAATATTCCAAACTAGAAGGAAAGAGGTTTACGTGAGGAGAAAAAGCTAAAGGTCAATCTGACCCCACTTTTGACTTTCAAGGAAAATTTGGTTTCAAGTTATCTCCTCCAAAGAAGAACACACCTCGTAGATCTGCAAGCCTTGCATCAAGTCCTGAAAGAGCAAGCAAGGAAGGAATCACTACCAGTTAGGCACTTGTCCTTGCTCACGTTGTTTTACCTTCGCATACCACCTTTCCCAAAATGGCAGTCAACGTACCATGGGGAAATGCCATAGGCCCATTGGCCTTACACCTCGACATGAACTCCCACGAGGATCAAGAAAGATTCTTCCCAAGTTCAACGGAGATGGGAAGATGTCACCAGATGACCATATTTCTACCTTTTCGCTGCATGTGCTATTTTTCGGTAGAATATGAAGATGTTGTTATTCACCTCTTCGTCGAAACATTGCATGATATTGCTGTATGGATTGGTTTCATCATCTACCCAATGGATGTATCACAAATTGGAATGATATGAAAACTAAGTTTGAAAATCAATTCAAGATGGCAGAAGATGAACATGCTCTTCTTGCCCAACTATCTCAAGGCGAAGAAAGAGCCAACAGAACCCATGAGGAATTTCGTGGCTAAATTCAACAAAATGGTGAACAAAGTTCCGCCAGGATTTTCCAAACCTTGATGGACAAAATTTTTTTCTTTATTAACGCACAACAACCAGAAGTGTGCTATCAGCTGAGAAGGGCTAGGGTGGCTACTTTGGAACTTGCTCAATCTTTGGCCATAGAAATTGAAGATGACTTAATCATGGCAGGAAAATTCAAGAAAAATTCCCTCAAAGGAAAGAGTCAAGAAACTCCCAACGCTTCAGAAACTATACTCACTAAGTTGGCTAATGATGTGTTGGCTTTGAAAAAGCAAGTTGCTCAAAGTAGTAAACCTACTCCTTACAAAGACATCCCAAGAAAAGGATATGTTCCCAACAAAGCCAGGATTGCAGGTGCTCCAACGAGGCTTGTTATTGAAGCAGCTCCCATAACTAATTCAAAATGTGATGTCATTGAAGAAAGCGATGATGAGGTTGAAGTCATCGAGGTTGATGAGGAAGAGCCGGATTCTGAGACATCTGAACCTGAAGTTGAAGATCTTGAGGAGGAAAGTAATAATCATTTCTTTGAGTATCATTTAGAGGAAGAAGATGAATATGAAGAAATTATAGAAGATATGAATAGTCAATCCTTTGTTGTCTTCACACACTCTCAGAAAAAGGAGCAGGATACCACTAAGGCGGGAGATAAAGAGGTTTCCAAGGAAACTCCCAAAGAATCCAAGACAAATGAGGCTCCTAAAGAGTCCAAGGCGACTAAGGTTTCAAAGGTCAAAACTATCTTAAAGAAAGGAGGGCCTTTGTTAGATCAATCAGTTGGTAAACCAACTACGAAGAAAGCTTCTTCTTCCACATCCATATCAACCAAGCCCGAGGCAAAGGTCAAAAGTGTGCCATCATCAAGTTTGAAAGAACTAATATCTGAGACATCAAGTACAATTACTTTGCCTAAATTTGATATCATTGATCATATCAATAAAACAAAAATTTCCATGTCACAGGCAGAGTACTTGAAGTCCAATAAGGATCAACTCGAGAAATTGGTCTAGTTTATCAAAGGTGACTCTATTGTTCATTCCTCCAAAGGAATTTTAAAAATCCTAAATATGGGAAAACCCAAAATATTGTGGCGGCCACTACACCTTCAAATGAAAAGATTGAACCTTTCTTTGTGTCCTTTCTGATCAACGGATGTAAATTAAGTAATTGCATTATAGACTCTAGAGCCTCGGATAATGTGATGCCGGAAAAAGTAGCACATGCTCTTGGTTTGACTTGTACAAGAACATTCGGATCATGCTACTCCATGGAAACCAAGCAAGTTCCTTTGATCGGGCAGATTAAAGACGCCCAAATGGTTTTAGCCCAATTCCCTCAAAAGTGAGTTAAGGTAACTATTTTAGTTGTTGATATTCCCGCCTCGTATGGAATGTTGTTGAGCAGGAAATTTTGCAGAGATCTAGGTGGAGAAATTCAAATGGATTGGTCTCATGCTATGATCCCTATCAGTGGAGAAATGAAGAATCTTATGCCGAAGCTCAAGAAAATTTCATGGTAACTAAAACCGAAGATCCTCACACACAGATCCTTTTACAAGGCTCAAGTATGGGTAATTATATGATGACTGCAGAAATTCATACCCCTGAGATCACTTGCCAAGATTCCAGTGAGATCTGGACTCTTGAGTTCGATGGAAGTTGTTATTCGACGAGCTGCTGCAGTGCAAGAGTGGTGCTCATATCTCATATGATCACTCTTCTAAGATGATTCTTCGGTCTCCCCTCTTCCAGGATTTTTCACTCATGGATGTATCAGTTCATTTATATCATCCTTGCAAAGAGAGAATTTGTAGATTGGGCCACCATCATCAGTGAAACTCTTCACAAGCAGTTGATCAAAGTGAAGATGACTGGGCATTTCTACATGACATCATACCTAACCTATGCGGTGGCCAGAAGAAAGTTATTTTCGAGGTTAGAGATGAAAGGCATCATGGGTCCATCAAATAGTGTTTTCCACTATTATCGTAATTGAGTTTCAAGAATATCTCTCATCACTTCAGGAGAGTTAATGATGCTTTCACCTTCCGCGTGATTAGAAACTTGAATAGGAATCCGGAAGAAAGATTCTCCAAGGATGTCATGGTGGTCATTTCTTAGTGGGGAACATGGTTCATTCAGTTCCCATCCTTTTCCTACATTCACGTGAGTGGATTTGTAGGCACTCCATGGAAGCTTCCCAAGTATGTTAGTGATAAGTGGGCGTTAATGGAGCTTACGTGACAACTTTTCCAAGTTCATTGTCTTCTTAGTGACAAACATTGTTTAGGCATCCACTTTTGAATCCAAATTGGGGAATACCAATGCTTGAATCTCTTTAGTGCACAACTCATGGAGAAGAGTTTTCTCTCATTACCATACATACATTTGTGAAGAGATCCCAATTTGATATCAATGGATACATGTAAAAGGCTCTTGGAGAAAAGTACAAGACAATCCCACCATGGAAGACTTCTAGGTTGCCTTCTCAGAAGAACATGAAGTAAGAAGGTGATAATTCTCCCACCTGACCCTTGCTCAAATCAAGGCCTTCCACATCAGAGATCCTTTAGATTCATTAGTAGATGATGGTGATAATTTTATTGATCCCTCATATGATGTTGTTTCCTTCACTCCATTTCCCTGAGTTGATTGGACCAAGAGAGATGAATTTTCTCTTGATAGCAAGAATCAGCTGATTCTAGAAAGGAGCATAGCTTGGTATGAACAAGAACTTGTAAAGTTACCATCCATCTAATTTCATACCCTAGGTTCACATAAATTTCCAAAATGAGGAGGTATCCATTTAACTAAAACCTCTTCCAAGTCAACTTCCATGCCATCAATTCATACACATCAAGAAATGAGAGAATGATTTCCCAAATCTACTTCTCCAAAGCAGATGTCGCGAGGAGAAACATACAAGTGTCCTATCCCTATTGAAGGAAGAGAACGTATCTCAAGGATTTTCACTTCGAGTAGAGAATCATCTACTCACATTACGATAGTTCAAGGAAGCTCATCATAAACACTACTCAGTCATGTCATGCACAAGAGTCTACTCAAGTGCAAGTGGTCCAAATACCAAATGCTCATGAACCCCTAGTTCACAAAGATGTTTCTCAAGGTCTCCCTGAGGTTCAAGAGGTCGATGTCAAAGTTATTTCCCAAGGATTGTTGTGGAAATAAATCTTGTAGAATCCAATGATATAGGGAACAATGTGAATGTTGCTTTAGAATCCAGGCTTCTATGTGCAGAATTGGTCAAGGAGACCCCTTCTTGGGTTGACTGTGAAGTCAAGAAAAGAAATATGGTTGTCAAGGTGATCAATATTTACTTTGATGCCCTTTCTAAGCTTTCAAATGATGTCATCCCCAAGAATCCTAAAGTGTTCTCGAGAATAATGGTGGATGAAGATGGAAACAAGTTTGTGGAAATTACCATTCCCCAAGTCGAGAAAGAACGTAATGCCATGATGTCTTCTGAATATGAAGTATCTAGGCTTGGACTAGGGAAGTATACATTGGAGAGTTACATGGAAATGGCCCGAGATTCTAGAATGTTGTGCTAAGAAGGATTGAGAAATATAAGTCTCAGAATTCTCAACTCAAGGCTGAAATGAATCGGTTGGTGAATTATGTTCAACATCTAATAAACCCAATATCCTCATCTTTTCCAATACCGATGCATTGGTTTCCCCGAAGAAGGAACACTCAATCTATCAAAGGAGATAAACACTTTGGGCCATGTCACTAAATCCGGCTTTTGAAACTCTCGGCTATGGGAGAAAGACAATCGAATCAGTTGTAAAACTCCATGAATACATTAGTACATACCTAGATCCAATCCTTTCTTTTAAGGAATCTTTTTCTTCTAACATATCAAATCTGGATGAGATATTTCCTATTCTACAAGAGATGATGAGTATGGAATCTAAAATTCTAGCCATTGAAGGGATCCTTGAATTTGAATGTTGAGGGACACACTTTCTTTGGTGTTTACATCTCAAGTCATGGAAGACGCTTCTCAAATATTCCATGATTCATTACGAGAGCATATGCAGTGAAGCCTTCACTTCTCTTGCTTCAATTCATGAGTTCATAGCTGAAATCCCTTGTGATCTTATGGACAAGCATAATCAGAGGCATTCATCAAAACATGTTGAGGAACAATTCTCACAATTGTTCAAAGACATGTACATTCCTTCCATAAATTTCTCCTCTACTTCAATGGAACGTTGTATCAAATTGAGGAACTGTTTGAGAATGATCAATTGAAAATGGTCAATCTAAATGATATGTCAGGTAGGATTTTGGAATTACAGGTGTTCTGTGAGGTGTGCTTTAACCAAGTGAACCTCCTAAAGAAGAGAAGATGTTCGAGACATTGGAAAGGTTCAAATCTTTTCAATTGGCAAAGGCAGTAGATCCTAATTTCACCAATGGGATGAGGAGATAACATTCTGGTATCTAACGAAGTGGGAGATTCCATTTCTCATATGGTTGAGATAGGCAGACCCCACTTTAATGGATAAGGCACTGGGTCTTGTTTTATGTTTTAAAATGGTATTTCAAAGTGATGTTATTGTTAAACTCACTTTTGGTAGAATTTTGATAACTTAAGTGATTTCTATTTTCAAGTTACTTTTTAAAAGTTGGTTGAAAAATTCAAATTCACTTAAGGTGCCCTAATTTAATGTTCATGTAAACCCTAACTACCTTGTAACTAAATTTTTGTTTATAAAAAGAATTTAGGGGCTCATTTGTAAGCGTGACTTTGAGAGAGGAGACAAAAATACTTTTGTGTGCAAGATTTTTTTCAAGAAATAAACTTTGTGTTCTTTTGTGAAGACATTTTTAGAGTTAATGAAATATGAACTTTGTGTCTCATTCGTTATATCTTGTAGCATTTCATGTTCTTATGTTCATTAGATGTTAGTGTTTAAATATTGCATGCGTATAATATATTTGATCTTATTTTCAATGTTATTAATCTGTTGTTCTTTTTCACAGTGATCAAGCTCTGATATTTACTTGCTCATGTGTGTTCCCTTTCATTTATTCTTGTTTAGTTGATTCAAAATCTTTTTTATTTGAGTTAGTTATTCATTTTTCTTCTTTATGCAATATTAGGATTTATTTTTTACCTAACTATTGTATGCTCCTTCCATCCATTTCTTTCCTTCATTCCATTCCATTTCCCTCATTCACACTTCTTTCCATTTGATGTCCCAAAACACCCCCACATATAATTTTGAATGTATAGATGTAAATACAATTTTGGTTTTCAATAAAGGCAACCTCACCTTCATTGAGGAGAGATGTTGTCCCGACTCAAGCATTTCATGTCATTTGCATGTGCACAAATCAATTTGCTAATAGATGGATGAAATGTAATATGAATATGTTATCTCAATTCTAATGGAGAATGCTCAAGATCCAAATGCCTATAATTTATGCTATAGAAAAGGTGTTCTAAGAAATGGTAAAGAGGGTTTCTTATATAGCTTTCCTGAGGAGGTAAGGCTATCAGATTAGTGAATGTGGGATAAACCTCAAAGAGGAAATACAAAGGAAATGTATTTTTCATAAAGTATGTGCACTTTGTGGGAATAGAAAGGGGGTTTAATTAATCAAAGGTGATTAATTAATAGGGGGGATAAGCCTATAGAGGATTTTTAGAGGAAAATTAGAGTGATTTAGCTATAAGAGAGGATTTAAATGCAATAAAATGATGATTTATTGATTAAAATTAGTGGTCATAATTAATTAGGAATAATTAATTACCTTAGGTAGAAGTGGTCACTAATTAACGAAAGGTTGTTAATCGGCATCCTAAGTGATGGAAGGGTTAATCAATTAGCGTAATGTAATTAATTAACGAGGATTGAGGAGAAATGGTGCATTATTAATGAAGTGTTATCAATTTGCGGGAAAGGGGATAGTTAGTGCATTTTAGTAATAAAATTGCTTAATCAAATTATAGGTGTCTACACATAGTTCATGGTTTCAATGGGTTTTTTCCCAGTTTGGGTTTCCCACATTAAATTTGTCTCAGTGTGTTATTTCTTCTCTTTACTGCTTGTGAGTGTTAGTTTAATCTTGATTATGCAAATTAAGTGAATAAACTTATGAGGTAAAATTTTTACAGACATTGTTTCACCCCACATCTCAGTGTCCTAATTTCCAACAATTGGTATCGAGCCCAAGACTACGAAATTGAGCCTAACTTCTTGGAGATGATCCTCGAAGACACAAGCAAGGGCACATCAATGAGTCAAAGCATTGAAAAAGAGGTATGAAATTGCATAAGCTCTTACAAATGAGTTAAAGATAGAAATTGAACTCAAGGAGGCTAACCATTCTCATGAACTGAATGAGATGTCCACATATGTTGAAAATGTATCAAATGATTTGAAATAAAAAGGTGATGCATGTCTCAAACTTGAAGAAGAAATAAAAACTTTGAAGGTTGAGTTGGAGCAGGTTTCAAGTAAACTCAATGGGTTGCTTATCAAAAAAAAATGTCATGGTGACAAGACTATTTTGGAACTCACATATAAAGCAATTCAGACTGAAACAAAATATGAGATCAATCATGAGTTATGTCAAGCATCCATCCAAGACAAGAGTGAAGAATGTGAAAGACTAAGTGCAGAAATAAAGACCCTAAAAGAGGAGCTAGAACAAGCAAAGAAAAGGGAATTAAGAGTTGAATAAAATCACACTTCTTATCAAGGATGTTCTCAATCCAAAAAGGAAAATAGAGAGCACAAGAGGATCTTTAGGAATCCAAATTCAAGGAGATTATCAAGTAATTTTCATGGAATTTTATTTTCATGCAATATTTTTGGGCATAGAGCTAGGGACCGTATAAGTAAGTTTGAAAAAGAAAATCCATGGAGAGATAATAGTATTGAATATGAAAATAATGTAGTGTGTTTGAATTTCAAAGAAAAGGGGCACATAGCCAGGTACTTCCTAGAAGATCCAGTTAATCAATTTTGGGAAGAAGGAGACTCAAGAGGTAGGAACTATCTTGTTTGCTTCAACTATCATAGGCAAGGAATTTTGCCAAACATTGTCTTGAACCACCTAGATTAAGTTACAATTTGAATGCTTTCCAAAGGCAAGACAAAATAGTATTTAGAGAAAAGACAAAACCTAAGAGTAAAACCAATTTGGACATGGTTAAGAGAGATCTTTGGAAAGAAGAAATAAAAATGGATATACAAGATCAAGGAAGCAAAATCATAAGTTGAGATAGCAAAGGATGATAAGAAGATAGTAAGGGATGATATTGAAAAGGCAGAGAAAGCTAAGACAATGACAAGAGAAACTAGTAAAAACAAGACATCGGCAGGTGATGACAAAGGGAAGAAAAATGAAAACGAGTCTAGTGCGAAAAGGATGAGGAATTTATTCCTTAAGCAAAGTGTTAGAGAAAGTGTATGAATTGCAACATATATGTTTATTAGGAACTCAGGTGGAAGATGAGATATCATATAATGTGGTTATCACACCAAGGAAGGCATCTAATAAGATTAACACATTTTTAGGACAAAAAAGGGTTGAGTCATCAAGTTATTTTTATGACTTCTTACTATTTTAAGGTGATTTAAGACTCATAGTTTGCCTTCTTTAGGATTCTAGAAGGTATACTCTAGATGAAGGAAGCATAGTATTCTTTTAATTTTCCCATCAATCAAATGTCTTTCATGATAAATTTGATTGAGCTACTGATTGAAGTCTCCATCCAGTTGCAAAGGTATGTGAGTCTTTATGCATATTTTTGTTACGCTTCGTGTTAATGGTCTAGTACTTGTTGAATATTTTTGTGTCTTTTTAGCATTCAAAGAAAGAGAGAGTTTCATCATTAAATTTCATGGCCTATATTTGTCCTCTTAGTGTTATCAAGAGTGTCTCCAAGAAAGTAAAGCCTCCTTTTGGATTTTTTTAGAGTGTGTTTGGGTTAAGTAGTGTGTCAATAGGTAATTGTGCTTGTAAGATCATCTTGTTTATCCTCAAAGGGTTATTCCTTCATGAAAAAAATTTGGGTGCAAATATTTAGTGTCATAAATAAGTCATGTGTTGACATAGATTCAAAAGTGTGTAAGTCTATGCTTTCATATTGTTCTTAAATCTTGAGTTATGGAATGAGTACTTAACCTCATAAAAGACATGTCAATCAGTCAATGCTCTTATTTTGCAATGTTAAGGAATGGTGTAGATTACAAAGGAGAGTGTTTCATAGTGTAAGTATCTTGATGAAAGCTAAAGAAGCAAAATTAAGTAGCTCAAAGAATTTTGAAACCTATGCAAGATGAGAATATATAAAGTGGTTAGAGATAATAGGTTTAACCCAGATCAGAATTCATGTTGAATTAAGCCTATGATTTGTTCAAAAGTATACAAAGTGAAGCAAGTAGGTGTATGAGATGCTAATGGAGATAGATATCAATCATTTAGGTAAGATCTATACCTTAGAAAGAATGTTAGGGTCTTTCCTATGACCTTTGCATTATGAAGGAAAGAACACCTTTATTGCAAGTATGTTTGAGTTATGCTAGATTTTGTTTATGCAAAGAGGTGTGTCATTGTATCAAGGAGTGAAAAATTGGGTGTTTATTTCCTTTTATGTGTTAGGTGTTTAGTCTCAAGATTTGTGTCATCAACAAATCTATTCATGAGGTGTTTTAGTTGTTTGATATCATACAAGTCTACGTAAAAGTCTTACTTCTAAACCACAAATGAATATGTAGTTTCTATTTCCAATGTCATGGTAAACCAACATAGTTGAGGAAAATCGGGATATAGTGATATCTTTGATAGTTTGACAAAGGATATTGAAGACATAATCGGGAGGTTCTTGTTGTCGCCAAATCACTACACCCTCTGAATGGCCAGGATGTGAATAGGACGTTCGGTGTGATTGGGACACATGGGATCACCTCTCAAGCTATGGGACTTGGGCTCGAGGTGAACCTCTGGAGAAGGCTGGCTTCCTCTTCCTAAACTAAGTGTTGTACTACTCCTAGTGTAACAAAAATGATTATCTAGTCCTATGCTAACATTTTCATGGGGTTTTAGGGAAAGAGATTTATAGAAATGAAACTATACTAGGGACGGTGATGCACCAAATAAAGGGTGTTTCGGACTCAAGAAGGGTTAATTTGAAGAGGGTGTGTGCACCACAGGTCAACTTCACCTCTGATAACTTAGAGAGGGTACAGGATACCACAAACTAAGAGACACGCGTTCCCTTTGTTAAACTTTATCAGACCGAGAAATATACCAGTTTCCCAGTGAAGAAGGATGAACTCAAGAAGGGTGAACAGACACCACAACTCAACTGCATGCAATACTCCACCACTCGATAAGCACAGAACTCCAAGAACCTGCAATAGAAACTTAAACTTGCACAGTGTACCTGCAAGTACGAGAAAGGCACAAAGAAGCATAAAAGGATGAAAGGACCGAGATTAGTCACAAAACACACACTTTTATTGCTTCAATAACATGCACAATGCATCATACATTCAGAAGAGGAAATAGTTGTCATTACAGTCTTGAAGAGGAGGCTTGAAATTTCTCTCAACACACAAGAACAACTTGCAGAAGAGAGAGGATTCTTGAAAAGTATACACTACCTTGAGATATCTAACTGTCCAACTTGTTTGAACTATTGGAACCCTTTGAAATGAGCTTCCAACTTACATTTATAGAAGAATATGTGAGAAAGAAGAGGAAATGTCATAATTACATTCCTAAATTGAAGGTCCATGATGTATTTATTACAGTTAGTTGAACTACCTGAGAAGGTTCCATCATGGGTCATTAATTCCTGATGACCAAGTCTTCTCAATTAATTAAAAGAATATTTAAATAAAATGTTTAAATAATAATAATAAATATTATTATTAAAATATTTTAATAGAAATATTAAATTAATTAACATAATGTTGGGACCCCCTGTTGACCCGTTTGACTTGAAGAGGAGGGGGGTCCATGTGAATAGAGTCTGGACATATCCCAACTTGATGAGCTTCGAGCAACATACCGAACTCACCGAGCTCCCAATCTGCATCGAGCTCTTCTCACCTCTTCTAATGCTCATCATCGGGTCACTCAGACTGTAACTTGGCTCATCCTAAGTCACTTATTTCACTGACAACCGAGCTTGCATCTCTATCGACCAGTGACTCGGCATGAGTTTAGCTTGTCGAGCTCTCTTTGAATTTTCAGTTTGGCATTAATACTTGATGAAATAAACAAAGTTAATTAGAATGAATTACTGAGCAGTTGTATGCTCGAGCTATTCACTCGACTTGGTTCCCATCCAAGCGTTCCCCGACTGACTCACTCGGTGAATGGCGAATGGCTCAACTCGGTTATCTAAATCTTTCATGCGAGCTTTCTCCCGAACTCATTTTTGACGTGAACCGTGTCTTAGGCTTATGCAGATGGATAATGCGGTGAATTCTTTCCTCCGAGGCACTTGACACCTAGATCGGTTCCTCGAGCCATTCCATTGACCTCTTCTTACTTTATGGATACCTCACCGTGCGTAAAGTACCGAGCTCCACTGCCTTCATTCTTAGAGTCGTCCTTACACGTTTGTGTGCTCAACTAGCATTTTTATTCTCGAGCCTTTACCGTTTTCTGTGATGTATCCATGCAAACCATTTTCTACAAATTCTTCGACCTCACTTGCACACTTTATTTTTCATTGGCTCTATAATGATTCTTCTTGATTCGGACTTGGCATTTAATCTGTGAATACTTCACCACAAGATTAGTTTTCTTGTCAATTCCTGAATGAGATCTTCATTCAGCATGGCTCGATCACGATTCTTCTTGATTCAGACTAGGCTATCTGCCTACTACACTCTTAAAGCAAGCTAAGCCTGACTCCATTCGACTTGCTATGACTACCAACTTCTCCTAAGCCTCATCATTTTGGTGTTACTGTAGAACATCTCGTCTGTTCCTCTTCACTCCATGTGAGGTGAACTAAAACAAACATGTTCTGATGAGCCCTCAATTTCTTTTACCGATGAGCTCCTTATTGTCACAGGATTTTTGACTCAGTGAATTCCATTTGAAACTCTTTCAGTGCCGAGTTATTTCCATCGTAGCCCGGCCGACTCGTACTTATCACCTAATTGACCGAATCGCTCCATGTGATTTGGTTCGCCTTCGCTCGTGTCTTACTGATTGAACATGAACTCAAATGTATTGAATTCCACATTGAAACTCCGGAATCGTCTTTATTAATAGACCGGGATACTCGTTTTGAACCCCGCTTTTTCATTCTATCGACGTCTGAGCTCATTTTCTCTCTGCACCACGCTTGTCGTCATGTCCCTCCCCTCGCATGAAGCTTGCGACTCGTCTCTACGAGCCCCGAGTGTTTTCATCGCTGAATAACTCCCACCGAGCCTTGTTTATCCTTACCGGGCTCCATTTCCTCTGAATCGGTGAGCTTCTCATGAGTTTTACCAAGCTCTACGCATCGAGCAGATCTGCCCTCGACTGAACTCAGTCACTAGATTACTTCAATGCAGTTGTGTTTCCCATAACCCAAAGCGCTCTGCGAGCTCATGTTAATGTCACATTCATGTGGCGAACATCAGCTACAAAACCCAACCCATTGATTTGCATCTCGGACACAAGACATAATGATTATATCACGCTCCTGGCCCTGAAAGGCATCTACCGTATTGATATATAAACCTTTTCCTTCATCAAATTTGAGGACAACATCAAACTCTCGGTGCAAACATTTCAGCTGTAGCTTGTAAGGTGTGATAATTCCAACAGAAACCTTTATGCCTGCCAACTTAGTGACTCGTTGAAGATGCTCATATAATTGCAAAGCAAATTGTGCTTCATGAATATTCTGATATGAAACAAATCCATCCACCTATGAGATTCACTTCCATGAGTTACATCATAAAACAAGTAAGGTCTCAATAGAGAATCTTTGTAATAAATTTCATCAGGTCTCTTGGTAACACTCTCACTGTCACTTAATCAATTTTGATAAAAATATCTTGAAGGAAAATCCCAAATTTGAGGATGCATTCGACATCGAGCAGATAACAACACGGTTGGACAACACATTTCTTGAAGCGTTCAAAAGGCTTCTACCATCTGCATGACATATCAACTGCACAGTGCGTGGGAGTTTGCCTCGCGACCACCGAATGCTCAGAGCCCGAACGAGAGTTGGGAGAATTATCTTTGGCAAAGGCGAATCGATCAGTCGAACATCTGTTTGTTGCATTCGGTGAAACAGTATCAACGCTTTGTGAGGAAACCCGTGTCTTCTGTAAGCTGCAATTATGGTATTCCATGAGAAGGCGTCTCTTTCTTGTGAAAGCATATTCCTGGAAATGCAGGTCTGCAATAGTTGAAGATATGTAGACGGGTTTACAGGGATGTTATGCGTGGTAAGCTAGAATGTGTGGAGCCTCCTTCACCTATCTCCGTGTCATACTCGATTTTGGCTAGGCTAGACCACCACGTCCAATCCTATTAAACACTTTAACTGTCTCATTCCCACGTTCCCCGACTTACCTTCCAAGTGACTCGCACAAAGACTCGGATCCTATTTACACGGCCCGTGTGGAAGTCGATTATGGTTTTCCATCCAAATATTTCCATGCTTGGCAGTGTTTGCCTGAATCTCCCCTACGCGGAGTGAACAACTTGGACTGCCATCGTCAAATCTCGACCTTGGCATACCAGCTTCAAATCCCCGCGTAACGGCTTAGCCACATAGCCGAGTTGACAGGTTCTGCGTGGAAAAAGTAGTTTGAATTGCCTTGGTTCAACCGACTTGAATATCCCTGTTCCATGCCAAATCCTCCTTTTGCCAAGTCGAATTGGCATGGCGTTTGTATCAAGGAAGTCCGCAGGATATGTGTGGGGATCTCGGACTTATGAATCCAATTTTCCATACATTGCCTTGGCAAGTCGGTTCCCAATTTCCGCTTCTTGACTTGGTCATACCGCCCCAAATCTCCCCCGCGTGGAATTTATTCTTTGGCTTGCCATCCACGAAAACCCACTTGGCATTAGCCTTCTTGGATTCCCATTTTAAGCAAATAACTCATGAATACCTTAGTGCGGGGTTGAGGCATTATTTATTTACTTATTTATCGACTAGGCAAAGAGTTGAAAATATCCCACGAGTAGAACTTTCATGTTGGCGCTCCACCATAGCACTTCCACCTGGAAATTGGTGTTCATTTCTCCAACTCACGGAAATCTGATTATGGTTTGCCACGGTTTTATCACGCTTGGTAATGTTTTCTAAAATTTCCACATTCTTGGCAAGATGAAACTCGGGGCCCCCCTTTGCGCGGAGACCTTGTGTTGGTTTTCCATTAACTGAAACCCACTTGGAAATCATCATGAACTTTTCCCATGTGTGGAAATATCATATTGGTTTGCCACAACATTATCTCCATCGCGGCTTCAAAGGCATGAAACTCCCTCTTATCGCGGAAACCTTGTCTTGGTTTTCATTTCAACATTTACCTTGGAAAACTCATTTGAATATCCCATGTTGAAGACTGACCCATGGAACCTAGACATCATTTGGCCAATTCGACCAGTAAGAAACAAAAATATTCCCAAGAGATCCCAAGGCTCCATGACATTGTTTAGCTTGAGCAGGTGCGCTAAACTCACTGACTTCCTTGATAGCTTGTTACATGCCAACTTTGAGTGAGTTGACTTTGCCTAGAAACTGTCTTTAATGCATCCACACGAAACGAGTTGCATTGAATTATCCATCATGCTCGATGAGTCCCATCGATAGGGCTCCATCACGTATCTTTGTTTACGCAACGATCTCCATTCATTTTATGGCACTCTTGATGCCTTGGCTTGTGTTTGAATCACCCTAGCTCTACAGAACGTGTCCTAAAAGAAGCTCACCACATGATCTCCAAAATGAACAAGTCGCTAAGATGAGTCAAATTCCTTATTTCTGCCTTCGCTTCCACTGTGGCTTAAACCTTTCAATTCATTGAGACTTTATTGATAGCTCAAACTTTGACTCTCCCTGACTCGGCCTTAACTTCCGCCTGCATCAATCTCTACTGAGATCCTTATAGAGTTCCCTTCATTCATCAATTTTCAACAAGCTATATTTTGCATTAACAAGACCTCATCGAGCTCTTACAACTGAGAGTCTCTACCGAGATGACTATCAATTTGACACTGGGTTCTCTATCAACTTGACCCCAAACTCTTTACTGAGTTGAGATCAACTGGGTGCCTTTTGATACTAGGTGATCTCTCATATGCAATTTAAGAATTATTTTTAATTATTGCATCTCGATAATAACCGAAGGTGGGTTCCTGGGACTATTTTTTCATTTTGAACGTGATAGGACCCCATTGTCCAATCTTGCCATGTGTGCAAAATTGGATAACATTTTTGGCGACCTCTCGGGGATGATTGCCTGCTAAGCATGATTCCAGTAGCCTTAAGTCATCCATTGGGCATGGAGTCTGTGTTGGAATCCTGAAAGTAGTATGATTTTCTTTGACACATCCCGAAATTTCTTTGAGCATTGCCGATATCCTAGACCTCCCTGGAATGCTAAGCATGAAGTATACTAAATCTGTTGAATGCTTGACATCCATGGAACACTGCAAAAATTTGAATGAATCAAATTTTGAACTCTTATGGAAACCTTGAACCTTTCCTCTCCTTGACACCTTCCAATGATGAAACAAAGTGCAGAACAACACAAAACACAACAACAAGGAAATCAAAACAACAACACACAACAATGTGCATAAGCACTTGGAGGAAAACACCTAATTTAATCATATAAGGGGTGGAACTCTTCTCAAAAACAAACTTTGAGATGTATCCCATTCACATGAATGGGTAGTTCTTCTCCATTGAGCCTAGATAGATGGAACAAATTTGCCTCTTTGCAACTTGTGATGATGTATGGCCCACTCCAAAGAGCATCAAACTTGGCATGCTTGCTGGTTTGGCCCTGTCTTCATCCCATTTGAGAACTAAATCTCCCTCTTGAAAACACCGGTTGGACGCCTTCTTATCAAAATATTTCTTAACTTGAGCTTGATGCTGCTCCAAAGTTTTCATAGCCTTGTCTCGTACTTCCTCTAACTCCATGAGTTCAGCAAACCTTATTGTCAGAGGATCACTCTCTATAACTTCAAGTTGATGAGCTAACTCCAAAGAAGGTAACTCCAATGAGAGCGGGAGTTTTGCCTCTCTTCCATATACCAAAACGAAAGGAGAATTTCGATGGCCCTTTTAGGTGTGATTCGATCTGCCCATAAGGTGGTCTTAAGCTGTGTATGCCAAGTCCTCTTGTTAGTCTCCATTGTGCGCTTAATAATCCTTACGAGGTTTTGTTGCTAGACTCGGCCAATCCGTTTCCTTGCGGATAGTAATTGGATGAATTTTTGAGGTATACCCCATTTTTAACAGCCCATTCACTCAGTTTCATACCAAGAAAAGCGGCGCAGCGTTATGCGAAATGACTGTAAATGGAACACCAAACCTCGTCATTATACCCTCCAAAAAATCTAGAAGCGCTTTTTCATTACTCTCTTTTAATGCTACACCTCTCCGTCCATCGAGTAAAATAGTACATTGCAGTAAGGACCCACTTATGTCCATCATTGGATGGAGGATTAATCATTCGATGAAGTCCAACCCCCATTGAACAAAGGGTTGATCCACTTGAATTGGATGCAGTGGAAGAGCTGCCAAACACCGCTTACACTGTGAAAAAGGCACATTCCTTCCATTTCGTTACCCAGAGATGGGCATCCTTGAATAAATCTGGCCAATAGTAGCTAGCTCGCATGATCTTGGTAGCTATTGTTCGTGTGGAATAATGTCCTCCAGATAGGCCATTATGAAATTCTTCTAGTATCTTCTTGACATTGCGGTCCTATGCACCGAAGGAGGACGTCGTTCAAATCTTTTCGAAAGAGAACGCTATCTACCAAAACATATGGGATAGATTGAAGACGGAAAGTTTGTCTTTGGTTTTTATCCATGTTTTCCGGGTATGCTCCCGAGAAGAGGAAACTCTTCATTTTGGATAACCAGTTAGCTTGATCAACATTCTCATCAGTATTTAGGAGTGTCATGTCCTCTTTACTTTTTGATTCCATGTCTGTTGCAAGTTGTTGACATAAACCCTTACCTCTGACAAGTTTAGTGACTTTGATGTGCACGTCATACTCCATTACCTTCGTGATCCATCCAGCACGCATTTTGTTCATTTCTTTGTTTAGCAAAAACTCCTTGACACCTGGATGAGACACCATCAGATGAATCTTGTTGTTGGACAACATGTGCTTGAATTTCTTCAAATCTCGAATAACCGCAAAGACTTGCTTTTCAATGAATGAGTATTTGAACTCGTAGTCTTTGAGGGATTGACTGAAGAAAGCGATTGGTTGCTCCATCAGGTTGTTGTTTTGTTGGGTGAGGATCCCTGAAATGCTCTCTTGACCTGCAAAAGCATAAAGGATAAAATCTTTGTCAAACCTAGGGTTCACAAGCGTGGGAGCTTGAGAAATGGCTGTTTTGATGGCTTCAAAGCTTTCTCGTCCTTCCTTTGTCCATGAGAATGGCATGTTTTTCTTTAGCATGGCTATCAATGGTTTAGCCAATGTCGCGAATTGAGGGATGAATCTCGCACGAAATTTATGGTTCCCAGAAAACTATGGAGGCCCTTCTTGTGACTTGGGAGAGATAAGGACATAATTGAATGAATCCTAGCTGGATCGATTGATAATCCTTCTACTGAAACCACATGCCCCAACAATTTTCCCTCGTGTACTGTGAAAATACATTTCTTGGGGTTAAGTGAAATCCCAAATTCCCTACACCTTTGGAAAACTTTCCTTAGATGCGTGATGTGATCTTCTGCATGCTTAGAGTATACTGATTATGTCATCAAGGTAAACTAGAATAATATCATTGATTAGTCCCTTAAATGCCATGTCCATGGCTCTTTGGAAAGTAGCCCGGCATTGGACAATCCGAATGGCATTTTATTGTAGGCATACGTGCCCCACTTGGTAGTGAAAGCCGTTTTGAATTGGTCAAATTCTTGGACTAGGATTTGATTATAACCTGAATATCCATCGAGCAAAGAAAATCTTTGAGCTCCTGCCACCGTTTAAAGGATCTACTCCATCGATGGAAGAGGATAATGGTCTTTTAATGATGCACGATTCAAATCCCTGAAATCTACGCATAACCGGATCTCTCTGTTCTTCTTCCTCACGGGCACCAAATTAGCTACCCATGAGGAATGCTTGATGGGAAAAATTATACAAGCCTCGATGAGCTTGGTTAGCTCCTTTCTCATTAGTGGCTCAATTTTGGGATTAATTGGTCTCTGTTTTCTGACGAATTGGCTTAGCATTAGGATCCAGTTTGATGGTATGTTGTGCTAGACCTAGATCAAAACCACGCAGATCTTTATAGCTCCATGCAAAGATGTCATGATACTCTTGACAAAGTTTGATGAAAGCTTCTTTCTCTTAGAAGTACACACTTTTCCGATCTTAAGAAATTTTTCATTTGATACTTCAACTTCCTCAAAATATTCTTCTCTGACCACCATGTTAGGGCTTTGTCTTGTGGCTTGGTCATCTAAATTGAAAATGGATTCCAAAGTGACTAAACCTTTTGGTAACTTGTTGCTTTTCAATTGGATAATTTTCTCACCATATGACTCCTGCAACTTATCTTGATTCTTTGTAGCAAACTCCGCCTCTTCTTGTAGGAAGAGGACAATTTGTTTGTCACTATCAAACACTTGCCAACTACTCACATTATCAGGGACTGCTGGTCGAACCACCATTTTAACAAATTGCTGCCCTTCTTTCATGATATCAACTGGTATGTTGTATTGTGAACCAATTGTAAGCAAAGCCTATCGCATCTTGATTTTGATCTCTAGGGATTGCATGGATTCCAAAAGCTTGAAATCTTCAATCAGGTCCCAGACTCGATTCTTATATGATCTTAAAAGATCATTTTTGGATGCACTACGTGCCGAAACTTGATGAAAACTAACTCACTATCTCCAAAACAGATCAAGGCCTTGATTCCCTTCCTTTGGGCTAGCTGAATTCCTTGCACAAAGGCTTTGTATTCAGCAACATTGTTAGTGCAACTGAACTACAACTGGAAAGATGAGAAGTACTTATCTCCCTCTAGAGAAATTAACATAACACCAAGCACTGGATCCATTCTTACTTCTTGAGCCATCGAAGAACAATTGCCACATCCTTTAGAATCACTGGCGTTTTGACAAGTTGTGGTATGATTGTATCTTCTTCATGGATCTGATGGTACCTAATCTGTTTCTTCCAAAACCGAAAAAACCGACTTCTTCTTCTTCGCTAATACATCGGCGTAGGGATCATATCGATTATCTCTACTTACTTCATCCGGCAAAGTATCGGGAACTTCTTCAACAAGGGTGGTTGGTTCATGATCGGCATCTTCCTCTTCGGGATCGTCGATGGTGTAATTTCCATTTATGGGACTAGCAAGTGTAGGGTTCTACATGATTATGGCAGATTGGTTACGCCCTTATAGTTACTTTGGTTCCGTATCAAGTCCACGAGAATCATATGTGACCAATTGGATGATAGGTAACCACCCATCTTGGTTTGTGAAATCCCGTGATAGGCAGATGGCAAAGAGAGAGGGAGATCGATGACCGATATGTCTTGGGTGAATGAAAAACTTGGGCATGCATGAATGGTAAGTTGAAGTCCTTTGATAACCCCAGCAGATCTTAACAATTGTGTGCCATCCGGTGAAACAACCCCTCTTGTGAATCGGGTGCATATTGTATGCCTAGTACATCGTAATTTGTTTTGGCATGATGAGCTACGGCACTGAATCGATCATGCAATTATGTACCAGGTGGTCACCAATGATCAGGGAAATGTAGAATGGCGGTGGTTTGTTTGCCATAGGAATGATTTTCCCTTCCGGTTGACACAAATTTGTAGCATTTGTCACTCCATGGCTTGGTGATCTGCTGGTTGTACTAAAACTATTCAGAGCTTCTCGCAACAGGTTTCTTTGGGAAGGGATTGAGAGTGTGTCCCACATGGTAACGCTCATATTGGTTTTCTTCATTTGTTCTACTATGCTGAAGGGAATTACTCCAACTTTGATGACACTTTTTTGGGAATTGGGGTCCTCCTTTGGAAAATGTTTGTTGGGTACCGTGATGCCTAGAGAACCATCTTTCCCTATGGCGTGGCTAGCTGGTGTTTCTAGTGATTTCTTTCCCACATTTTTATCAACTGCCATTTGTAACCCAAGTTGAGAAGTGGATGCTAGATCAGCTTCGAGAGGTTGAGGCTCCATTGCTCTCTTTTTGGAACGAGTGTTTGTTGCCACTGATGAGGAATCTATATTCAACCCACAAAAATCTTCTACTTGTCAGTTTAGCAAAGCAGATTCTTCAAAGTGTTGTGGTTGATCTGCTGCTTCTTGTGTAGATGAATTTTTGTTAACTCTGAAGGGGCAGATATACTTTGAACCATAAGGGCCTAGCTAAGAACCCCATTGGGACAAATATTTTGATTGTGAGGTTGAGAGCAAGGATAACACCATTCGTAGTCTTGAACTAGATTATTTTGAACAGGTACTATAGCTCTAGATGAGCTAGCTGCAAGAGGGTTCTGAAAGTTCAAAGGCCTGACATTTGCAACTTGACTTGTAGTTTGATTTTGAGGCTGATTGTTTCCTTGAAAAGGAGGACGGTTAGCCTGATACTGCTGATTTTGTGGTTGATACGGACGATTGTATTGAAACTGTTGCCTTTTGAGTGCAACGAGCTCATTTCCAAAATTTTGCAGTAGTGACTTGACTTCAAATAGGTCATTTGAAGAGGTAGGGGAAGATTGAGATGGTTTCTTGGAGTCTACTGGAATAGGAGCAATGATAGGCTGATGATTTGTAAGATCTGGAGAAAAGGGCATTGGTGGTCGTGGAGCTATCTTTCCAGCCTGAATCAAAGAATTCTCTGCACTTATGGAAACTTCGTAAGCATCAGGAAGTGTAGTCCCTCCCATGGACTGGATCATAACTGCTACATCACTATTCAAGGCTCATAAATAGTACAAGAATGCATTATGTGCAGAAGGCTTTACGAGTGCCAGAATCCTATTCCAAGTCCTGTGGAATTGGAAGTTGAAATCACTCATGTATTCTTGGGAAGCTCTCTTTATGGTAGTAAGTTGTTCCAAAAGTGATAGGTGATCACTTTTGTCTTCAAATTGTTTACATAGCTTTTCTCCCAACTCATCCCAAGTGGTTATAGTGCCAACACCTAACCCGCGAAACCATTGAAGCACTTTTCCCTTGAAAGAGGTAGCAAGAAGTCTAACTACAACGTTGTCTTCGGTGATATTATGTACTGCACAGATGCTGGCTACATCAAAGATATGCTCCACTGGAGTAACATGAGTTTCCCGTGTAGAAGGGTAAACTTTTGAGTGCCGCAACAGGTATCGGGTCACGTTGAGCCAACATAAGAGGACTGCTTGCATTGAAAGGGGGAAAAACTTGGTTCCTCGCCATAGCAACGAAAGGTTGATTGTTCCTAGGTGGAGGAAATCTTCCGTAAGGAGGAGTTGAATGACCCCTACTAGGTAAATCTGCAACTGGGGATGTGGAAATGCCTCTTCTTTTTCTCTTTGGAGGAGACAAGGAAAGTTTGATATGCTGATACTTTCCTTTCTTTGAAGAAGCTCTTGTCTAAATTCTTTGCATAAGTTACTGCACTGAGATTTGGAATCCAGAGATATAGAGTCACCAGGTACTTTGACTTGTGTAAGTGAGAAGAGAAGTACCAACTCTCCCACCGGGCGTGCCAAAAATTGTTGTCGCCAAATCATTGCACCCTTCGAATGGCCAGGATGTGAATAGGACGTTCGGTGTGATTAGGACACATGGGATCACATCTCAAGCTGTGGGACTTGGGCTCGAGGTGAACCTTCGGAGAAGGCCGGCTTCCTCTTCCTAAACTAAGTGTTGTACTACTCCTAGTGTAACAAAAATGATTATCTAGTCCTATGCTAACATTTTCATGGGGTTTTAGGGAAAGAGATTTATAGAAATGAAACTATACTAGGGATGGTGATGCACCAAATAAAGGGTGTTTCTAGACTCAGGAAGGGTTAATTTGAAGAGGGTGTGTGCACCACAGGTCAACTTCACCTACTGCAACTTAGAGAGGGTACAGGATACCACAAACTAAGAGACACGCGTTCCCTTTGTTAAAATTTATCAGACCAAGAAATATACCAGTTTCCCAGTGAAGAAGGATGAACTCAAGAAGGGTGAACAGACACCACAACTCAACTGCATGCAATACTCCACCACTCGATAAGCACAGAACTCCAAGAACCTGTAATAGAAACTTAAACTTGCACAAGTGTACCTGCAAGTACGAGAAAGGCACAAAGAAGCATAAAAGGATGAAAGGACCGAGATTAGTCACAAAACACACACTTTTATTGCTTCAATAACATGCACAATGCATCATACATTCAGAAGAGGCAATAGTTGCCATTACAGTCTTGAAGAGGAGGCTTGAAAGTTCTCTCAACACACAAGAACAACTTGCAGAAGAGAGAGGATTCTTGAAAAGTATACACTCACTTGAGATATCTAATCGTCCAACTTACTCGAAGCTGTTGGAACCCTTTGAAATGAGCTTCCAACTTACATTTATAGAAGAATATGTGAGAAAGAAGAGGAAATGTCATAATTACATTCCTAAATTGAAGGTCCATGATGTATTTATTACAGTTAGTTGAACTACCTGAGAAGGTTCCATCATGGGTCATTAATTGCCTGATGACCAAGTCTTCTCAATTAATTAAAAGAATATTTAAATAAAATGTTTAAATAATAATAATAAATATTATTATTAAAATATTTTAATAGAAATATTAAATTAATTAACATAATGTCGGGACCCCCTGTTGACCCGTTTGACTTGAAGAGGAGGGGGGTCCATGTGAATAGAGTCTGGACATATCCCAACTTGACGAGCTTCGAGCAACATACCAAACTCACCGAGCTCCCAATCTGCATCAAGCTCTTCTCACCTCTACAAATGCTCATCATCGGGTCACTCAGACTGCAACTCGGCTCATCCTAAGTCACTTATTTTGTTGACAACCGAGCTTGCATCTCTATCGACCAGTGACTCGGCACGAGTTTAGCTTGTCGAGCTCTCTTTGAATTTTCAGTTTGGCATTAATGCTTGATGAAATAAACAAAGTTAATTAGAATGAATTACTGAGCAGTTGTATGCTCGAGCTATTCACTCGACTTGGTTCCCATCCAAGCGTTCCCGACTGACTCACTCGGTGAATGGCGAATGGCTCAACTCGGTTATCTGAATCTTTCATGCGAGCTTTCTCCCGAACTCATTTTTGATGTGAACCGTGTCTTAGGCTTATGCAGATGGCTTATGCGGTGAATTATTTCCTCCGAGGCACTTGACACCTAGATCGGTTCCTCGAGCCATTCCAATTTGAACCTCTTGCTTAGCTATGGATACCTCACCGTGCGTAAAGTACCGAGCTCCACTACCTTCATTCTTAGAGTCGTCCTTACACGTTTGTGTGCTCAACTAGCATTTTTATTCTCGAGCCTTTACCGTTTTCTGTGATGTATCCATGCAAACCATTTTCTATAAATTCTTCGACCTCACTTGCACACTTTATTTTTCAATTGGCTCTGCAATGATTCTTCTTGATTCAGACTTGGCATTTAATCCGTGAATACTTCACCACAAGATTAGTTTTCTTGTCAATTCCTGAATGAGATCTTCATTCAGCGTGGCTCGATCACGATTCTTCTTGATTCAGACTAGGCTATCCGCCTACTACACTCTTAAAGCAAGCTAAGCCTTCGACTCCATTCGACTTGCTATGACTGCCAACTTCTCCTAAGCCTCATCATTTTGGTGTTACTGTAGAACATCTCGTCTGTTCCTCTTCACTCCATGCGAGGTGAACTAAAACAAACATGTTCTGATGAGCCCTCAAGTTCTTTTACCGATGAGCTCCTTATTGTCACAGGATTTTTGACTCAGCGAATTCCATTTGAAACTCTTTCAGTGCCGAGTTATTTCCATCGTAGCCTGCCGACTGCGTACTTATCACCTAATTGACTGAATCACTCCATGTGATTTGGTTCGCCGCGCTCTTGTCTTACTTGATTGAACATGAACTCAAATGTATTGTCACGGGGCTAGCTTTAAAGCGGAATAAACTAGCCAATGTGCGGCACTGAGACACTACTTTTTTCACTCGCCTTAGAGGATCAAGTTACTCCGGTAGTCCCAGACTACGCCTTTCACCGCTCTCATCCACAACCCATTCCCCAACTGCATCTGCAACTATGCACAAGTGAACCTTTCCAACACCCTTCACAGCTGCCCATACAACTGCTCCAGAAGACCACTCGCCGAATACCACGGCTGCCCATACAACCGCCGGGAGCTCTTAATATGCCTTCTTAGTCCACCTGAGGGAATGCACAACTCACGCCCAAGACTCATCACCGACCAGCCATCTACGCCATTGCCGGCTCACTGTCGAACATCCCACGTTTCGCACAAGGCCACGAGAGGAGCATCATGCACCTATCTGTCATCCATCCATGAGTCTCGAGCTGAAGTTGCGCGGTCACCCGCGTGTGCAGACCGACGGGGAAGTCCTCCTCTCGAGTCCTTCCCGGGTGTGAGCCTCTACTCACCCCGACTCCGCCGACCTCTGTCACCCAAGTCCACACGCACCAAGGATCCCTCGCGGGAGCACTGCTAGCTCGCCATCTTGGTAGACCGCATCACATGCGGGTGAGGTACTCTTCTTCCCTCGGCTCGATCCATCCTCTGATCTCGCCCGATGCCATGGCCACTGACATCGGCGTGCCTACTCTTCGAGACACCCGCTCGCGTCCTGCACCGCATTGACTTCACAAGTCTTCTGCCTTCGTTGTCAGCCCACCACACTGCAACGTATCCATGATGTCCTTGACTCAGCCCACCATGTCACGCATCACCATGTGAACCATCCTCTGTCCACTTCACTGAGTCTCAGCCTCTGCTACCGCACCCACTCCGCATCCGCGCTTCCGGCGCACTCCGATACATCTATGTGAGCACTCGACTCATCTGCGCTGTTTTAACCTCTGCAAGGTTGAGGAGCTCGCCACACTTGGCTCGCTCGCGTCCGAGTTACTTCTCCTCCGTTTCGACCTCCGAATCCCAGTCTCACTCCATCACGCCTCTTGGCTGTTTCCCACATGAACTCTGCTTCTAAGGACGTTGCCACCTTAAAGGTCTCCCCAAGTCCACTGTCACTTAACACTGGAGTCCCACTGCTGATCCACGATGCACATCACTGCATGGACATACTCCGCAAGGGTAGAGTATATCTCCAAGGTCTGCTGAACACCCCATCCTCTGAATGTCCAGTGCACCAAGTGTTCCACACTCCACTTGGTGGGGTTGTGAGTTCCCACTGTTGGTCTGTATTGACTGCCATGCTCACTGGCTCTTTAGGCATGCGCTGCACTCTCAACGCAAGGCCTCTATCGTACAAGGTCTTCATGCTTCAAACCAACTCCCGCTCTGCCACTGCATCGCCCACATGAGTTGCCCAGCTCGCTCCGCGTACACTGGGTATGTTCTTCGCTCCAAGACACCTTGCACTGTTCCTAAGTGCAACCAACTTTACTCACCAACCCGCCTCGGCTAAACCTTGATTCTGAGACATCCTTGGGCTCACAAAGCATGGTCCTTTCATATTCCCCATGCACAACTCTTACTCACTCCATAGCCCTCAAGAGTTGCATTGGTGCGCCACCGGGAACTTCCCGGGAGGTCACCCATTTATGCCCTGCGCGCTTAACTCGCCCAACTGGAGTTATATTGATGTGCCACCGGGAACTTCCCGGGAGGTCACCCATTTTCAGCCTGCGCGCTTAACTCGCCCAACTCGCTGTGATCTTCTCGTCACAAGACATGCATGCGAGGTCGTCAACCCCAACCCATGCTTGGCCAACCGTTTGCCTTGCCGGGATCCATCTCGAACCCGGATAGCGCCTCGTGCACTACCCTGCGCGGATGGGGTCTGCCCATCCTGGGGGAGGCGGTCGCTCTGTGAGCATGGAGACGCACCCCCCTTATATTCTCCCCCACTTAAAGTGGCGACGCCCACGGCGCCGATGCTAGACTTCGCAAGCCTGCGCAAAGGATGCAAGTGTTCGCAACACTTGGACAAAATGTAAATGCACTACTCACATGCAAATACACACGGAACACTTTGGCCATCCGACATAACACAACTCAGTCTCTTCAACATCTCGCTGTGCTAACTCCCTGTGCTCGGGACAAAAAGTGCCAACTCTCAACACTTCTGTCGCTGTAGCTCCCTTCCTCTGAAACTACACTTCACCAAACATCCAACACAATGTCTGATGGGATACCCCTTCTGCAATTCCCACAACCTCTTAGGAATTCTGCATGATGTACAAGCTGCCCTGCCAAGCTCTGAGCCCTTCTTGCACAACATTCACTGCATAACTGGAGAACCGCCAACCTCCATGCCGATTGACGAACCACTGCAAGGTTTCACTGCTGCTGAAACTGGTCACACCACGCTTCCACACGCAACACATGATATTCTCCAACCGATCCAGGGGCCTAACTTCACCGCAAATGCTGCCCTTGTTCAGCACTTCTACCAACACCATACCACCACTGTGACTCTGATGCTGATCTTCTGGCAAACTCTTCACCAGGAATACCTCATTTCACTGCAACTTGACTGATCTACTCACCACCGCTTTCAACCAACCAGCACTTCTGAACATGCAACTCTTGCTTTACTCCGGAATGTAGCCACTGCCACCGTTGCCAACCTGAAATTCTGAGGTTTCACAAAATTCACCACCGTGATTCTGCCAAGGGAGAGCCACTTTTTCCACTTAATGGCTCGAGTATCAACTTGATATCACATCACAAACACTGCAATTCAGCCATCCACAATGTACAAGTCCCGTCTACAACTTCTGGGGAGTCGTCGCGCTACTCAGTGCTTTCGCACCTACCGAGTTTTCGAGTCACTCTGCCACTGCACCTGGACTCTACCAAGTGTTATCCCTTCACCCAAACTGCTAGGAGTAAGTTCTGCACCAGCCTCCACATGAACTGCCCACTGAAGTGACTTACCCAGCCCCATCCTGTATGCTTCCCTGTCGCCTCCTCTACAACTGAGATCTGTTCAAAACACTGGCCTTCTTCTCCCACAAAGTCTCTAGCAACCTGCACTGGCTTACTTGCATTGCACAAGCGCCAACTCTTGACACCTGCACGGGTCTACAACACCCTGATCACTGAACGCCATGCGGACCACCGTCGCAACTGCATGACTCCTTTCTCATCAACCCTCTGGTCTACAGCTGAGAAAGTTCACTGTCTTTCATTCATACCACTGTGACATCAATAAAGCTCCACTGAGCCCTGATACTCCGCTGGATCACTCTGATCTGATGCTGCCCAGGCCCACACCAGTCTTCTTCTTAACTGGAACAACACTGCTCCACTTGATCCAGTTGTGTTGGTGTCCCGCCTTCCGATCGCCAACACCGTTGATTGCCAATCTTCACAAGACCCTCCTGATCCGATTCGTCCAACAACCAACTCCCTCAAACATGTACGACCCTGCATAGCCGCACATAAGGTTAGGCATTTCAATCTGACGCCGCTTCACAAGCACACACCAGTCTACTTCTGCTCCGCCCAACCGCGTTGGTGTCCCGCCCATCCGATCACCAACGATGTTGATTGCGTTGGCTCCCTAGTCTGCCACCCTGTTCTTCAATCAACATCCCACACCGCTGCATAAAGTGCTCTAGGTATCAAAGAGAGCATCACTTCAAATGCACTGACACCAGTTGATCACTCTGAGTATCAAGTACAACATTAACTCAACGGCACTGATACAAGCTGACACGCTACATATCAGGCACACTTTACTCTCTCGCTTGATGAAGCTCTGATACCAGCTGTCACGGGCTAGCTTTAAAGCGGAATAAACTAGCCAACGTGCGGCACTGAGACACTACTTTTTTCACTCGCCTTAGAGGATCAAGTTACTCCAGTAGTCCCAGACTACGCCTTTCTCCATTCTCATCCACAACCCATTCCCCAACTGCATCTCGCAACTATGCACAAGTGAACCTTTCCAACACCCTTCACAACTGCCCATACAACTGCTCCAGAAGACCACTCGCCGAATACCACGGCTGCCCATACAACCGCCGGGAGCTCTTAATATGCCTTCTTAGTCCACTTGAGGGAATGCACAACTCACGCCCAAGACTCATCATCGACCCAGCCTTCATGCCGCCGGCCGGCTCTCTGTCGAACATCCCACTGTTTCGCACAAGGCCACGAGAGGAGCATCACATGCACCTATCTTCGTCATCCATCCATGAGTTCGCTCGAGTTGCTGCGGCGGTCACCTACGCTGCAGACCGACGGGGAAGTCCTCCTCTCGAGTCCTTCCCGGTGTGAGCCTCTACTCACCCCGACTCGCCGACTGACCTCTCGTCACCCAAGTCCAACGCACCAAGGATCTCGCGGGGAGCACTGCTAGCTCGCCATCTCGGTAGACCGCATCACATGCGGTGAGGTACTCTTCTCTTCCTCGGCTCGATCCATCCTCTGATCTCGCCCCGATGCCATGGCCACTGACATCGGCGTGCCTACTCTTCGAGACACCCGTCTGCGTCCAGACCGCATTGACTTCACAAGTCTTCTGCCTTCGTTGTCAGCTCACCACACTGCAACGGTATCCATGATGTCCTTGACTCAGCCCACCATGTCGCGCATCACCATGTGAACCATCCTCTGTCCACTTCACTGAGTCTCAGCCTCTGCTACCGCACCCACTCCGCATCCGCGCTTCCGGCGCACTCCGATACATCTATGTGAGCACTCGACTCATCTGCGCTGTTTTAACCTCTGCAAGGTTGAGGAGCTCGCCACACTTGGCTCGCTCGCGTCCGAGTTACTTCTCCTCCGTTTCGACCTCCGAATCCCAGTCTCACTCCATCACGCCTCTTGGCTGTTTCCCACATGAACTCTGCTTCTAAGGACGTTGCCACCTTAAAGGTCTCCCCAAGTCCACTGTCACTTAACACTGGAGTCCCACTGCTGATCCACGATGCACATCACTGCATGGACATACTCCGCAAGGGTAGAGTATATCTCCAAGGTCTGCTGAACACCCCATCCTCTGAATGTCCAGTGCACCAAGTGTTCCACACTCCACTTGGTGGGGTTGTGAGTTCCCCCGTTGGTCTCATGTATTGTCTGCCATGCTCACTGGCTCTTTAGGCATGCGCTGCACTCTCAACGCAAGGCCTCTATCGTACAAGGTCTTCATGCTTCAAACCAACTCCCGCTCCGCCACCGCACGCCCACATGAGTTGCCACTCGCTCCGCGTACACCGGGTATGTTCTTCGCTCCAAGACACCCTGCACTATTCCTAAGTGCAACCAACTTACTCACCAACCCGCCTCGGCTAAACCTTGATTCTGAGACATCCTTGGGCTCACAAAGCATGGTCCTTTCATATTCCCCCATGCACAACTCTTACTCACTCCATAGCCCTCAAGAGTTGCATTGGTGCGCCACGGGAACTTCCTGGGAGGTCACCCATTTATGCCCTACGCGCGCTTAACTCGCCTAACCGGAGTTATATTGATGTGCCACCGGAACTTCCGGGAGGTCACCCATTTTCAGCCTCGCGCGCTTAACTCGCCCAACTCGCCTGATCTTTCTTCACAAGACATGCATGCGAGGTCGCCAACCCCAACCCATGCCTCGGCCAACTGCTTTGCCTGGCGAGTCCCTCTCGAACCTCGGATAGCCTCTGCACTACCTCGCGCGGATGGGGTCTGCCCATCCTGGGGGAGGCGGTCGCTCGTGAGCATGGACGCACCCCCTTATATTCTCCCCACTTAAAGTGGCGACGCCCATGGCGGCGCCGATGCTAGACTTCGCAAGCTCTGCAAGAAAGGATGCAAGTGTTCGCAACACTTGGACAAAATGTAATTGCACTACTCACATGCAAATACACACGGAACACTTTGGCCACGCCGACATAACACAACCTGGGCCTCTTCAACATCTCACTGTGCTAACTCCTCGTGCTCGGGACAAAAAGTGCCAACTCTCAACACTTCGCTGTAGCTCCCTTCCTCTCGAAACTACACTTCACCAAACATCCAACACAATGCTCGATGGGATACCCTTCGCAATTCCCACAACCTCTTAGGAATTTCCCGCATGATGTACAAGCTGCCCCGCCAAGCTCGAGCCCTTCGCACAACATTCACCGCATAACGGAGAACCGCCAACCTCCATGCCGATTGACGAACCACTACAAGGTTTCACCGCCGCAAATCGGGTCACACCACGCTTCCACACGCAACACATGATATTCTCCAACCGATCCAGGGGCCTAACTTCACCGCAAATGCTGCCCTTTGTTCAAGACTTCTACCAACACCAAACCACCACCGTGCCTCGATGCTGATCTTCTACGGAAAACTCTTCACCAGAATACCTCATTTCACCGCAACTTGACCGATCTACTCACCACCGCTTTCAACCAACCAAAGACTTCCGAACACGCAACTCTTGCTTCACTCCGAATGTAGCCACCGCCACCGTTGCCAACCTCGAAATTACCGAGGTTTCGCAAAATTCACCACCGTGATTCTCGCCAAGGAGAGCCACTTTTTCCACTTAATGGCTCGAGTATCAACTTGATATCACATCACAAACACCGCAATTCAGCCATCCACAATGTACAAGTCCCGTCTACAACTTCTGGGGAGTCGTCACGCTACTCAGTGCTTTCACACCTACCGAAGTTTTCGAGTCACTCGCCACCGCACTGGACTCTACCAAGTGTTATCCTTCACCCAAACTCTAGGAGTAAGTTCTCGCACTCAGCCTCCACATGAATCGCCCATCAAGTGACTTACCAAACCCCATCCTCGTATGCTTCTCTGTCGCCTCCTCTACAACCGAGATCTGTTCAAAACATTGGCCTTCTTCTCCCACGAAGTCTCTAAGAACTCCGTGCACAAGCGGCTTACTTTGCATTGCACAAGCGCCAACTTCACACTGCACGGGTCTACAACACCCACGATCACCGAACGCCATGCGACCACCGTCGCGAATCGCATGACTCCTTTCTCATCAACCTCTCGGGTCTACAATGAGAAAGTTCACCGTCTTTCATTCATACCACTGTGACATCAATAAAGCTCCACCGAGCCCGATACTCCGCTGGATCACTCGATTCGATGCCGCCTGTGCCCACACCAGCTTCTTCTTAATCGGAACAACATCTGCTCCACTTGATCCAGCCTTGTGTTGGTGTCCCGCTTCCGATCGCCAACACCGTTGATTGCCAATCTTCACAAGACCCTCCCCGATCCGATTCGGCCCAACAACCAACTCCTCAAACATATACGACCACTGCGCATAGCCACACATAAGGTTAGGCATTTCAACTCGACGCCGCTTCACAAGCACACACCAGCCTACTGCTCCGCCTAACCACGTTGGTGTCCCGCCATCCGATCACCAACGATGTTGATTGCGTTGGCTCCTCCCTAGCCACCACCTGTTCTTCAATCAACATCCCACACCCGCAATGTGCTCTCTAGGTATCAAAGAGAGCATCACTTCAAATGCTGACTGACACAGCTTGATCACTCGAGTATCAAGTACAACATTAACTCAAATGCATCGATACAAGCTTGACACGCTACATATCGTGCACACTTTACTCTCTCGCTTGAAGAAGCTCGATACCACCTGCCACGGGCTAGCTTTAAAGCGGAATAAATAGCCTAGCCAACGTGCGGCACCGAGACACTACTACTTTTTCACTTGCCTTAGAGGATCAAGTTACTCCAGTAGTCCTGCACTACGCCTTTCTCACCATCTCATCCACAACCCATTCCCAACCGCATCTGCAACTATGCACAAGTGAACCTTTCCAACACCTCTTCACAACCTGCCCATACAATCGCTCCGTAAGACCACTCGCCGAATACCACGGCTGCCCATACAACCGCCGGGAGCTCTTAATATGCCTTCTTAGTCCACTTGAGGGAATGCACAACTCACGCCCAAGACTCATCATCGACCCAGCTTCATGCCGCTGGCGGCTCTCTCTGCCGAACATCCCACTGTTTCGCACAAGGCCACCGAGAGGAGCATCACATGCACCTATCTGTCATCCATCCATGAGTCTCGCTCGAGTTGCCGCCGGTCACCTACGCTGCAGACCGACGGGGAAGTCCTCCTCTCGAGTCCTTCGGGTGTGAGCCTCTACTCACCCCGACCTCGCCGACCTCGTCACCCAAGTCCAACGCACCAAGGATCCTCGCGGGGAGCACTGCTAGCTCGCCATCTCGGTAGACCGCATCACATGCGGTGAGTACTTTTGCTTCTTCCTCGGCTCGATCCATCCTCTCGATCTCGCCCGATGCCATGGCCACCGACATCGGCGTGCCTTCTCTTCGAGACACCCGCCTCAAGGCCTGCACCGCATTGACTTCACAAGTCTTCGCCTTCGTTTGTCACCACCACACCGCAACGGTATCCATGATGTCTCGACTCAGCCCACCATGTCACGCATCACCATGTGAACCATCCTCTCGTCCACTTCACGAAGTCTCGGCCTCTCGCTACCGCACCCACTCCGCATCCGCGCTTCCGCGCACTCCGATACATCTATGTGAGCACTCGACTCATCTCGCGTTGTTTTAACCTCGCAAGGTTGAGGAGCTCGCCACACTTGGCTCGCTCGCATCCGAGTTACTTCTCCTCCGTTTCGACCTCCGAATCCTAGGCCTCACTCCATCACACCTCTTGGTTGTTTCCCACATGAACTCTGCTTCTAAGGACGTTGCCACCTTAAAGGTCTCCCCAAGTCCACTGTCACTTAACACTGGAGTCCCATTGCTGATCCACGATGCACATCACTGCATGGACATACTCCGCAAGGGTAGAGTATATCTCCAAGGTCTGCTGAACACCCCATCCTCTGAATGTCCAGTGCACCAAGTGTTCCACACTCCACTTGGTGGGGTTGTGAGTTCCCCCTGTTGGTCTGTATTGTCTGCCATGCTCACCTGGCTCTTTAGGCATGCGCTGCACTCTCAACGCAAGGCCTCTATCGTACAAGGTCTTCATGCTTCAAACCAACTCCCGCTCTGCCACTGCACGCCCACATGAGTTGCCCACTCGCTCGCGCGTACACCGGGTATGTTCTTCGCTCCAAGACACCCTTGCACTGTTCCTAAGTGCAACCAACTTACTCACCAACCCGCCTCGGCTAAACCTTGATTTTGAGACATCCTTGGGCTCGTAGCATGGTCCTTTCATATTCCCCATGCACAACTCTTACTCACTCCATAGCCCTCAAGAGTTGCATTGGTGCGCCACCGGGAACTTCCCGGGAGGTCACCCATTTATGCCCTGCGCGCTTAACTCGCCCAACTGGAGTTATATTGGTGTGCCACCGGGAACTTCCCGGGAGGTCACCCATTTTCAGCCTGCACGCTTAACTCGCCCAACTCGCCCAGATCTTCTGTCAGCACATGCATGCGAGGTCGTCAACCCCAAACCATGCCGGCCAACTGTTTGCCTTGGCCAGATCCATCTCGAACCCCGGATAGCGCCTCATGCACTACCTCGCGCGCGGATGGGGTCCGCCATCCCGGGAGGCGGTCGCTCTGTGAGCATGGAGACGCACCCCCCTTATATTCTCCCCCACTTAAAGTGGCGACGCCCACGGCGCCGATGCTAGACTTCGCAAGCCTGCGCAAAGGATGCAAGTGTTCGCAACACTTGGACAAAATGTAATTGCACTACTCACATGCAAATACACACGGAACACTTCGGTCACTGCTGACATAACACAACTCAGTCTCTTCAACATCTCGCTGTGCTAACTCCCTGTGCTCGGGACAAAAAGTGCCAACTCTCAACACTTCTGTCGCTGTAGCTCCCTTCCTCTGAAACTACACTTCACCAAACATCCAACACAATGCCTGATGGGATACCCCTTCTGCAATTCCCACAACCTCTTAGGAATTCTGCATGATGTACAAGCTGCCCTGCCAAGCTCTGAGCCCTTCTTGCACAACATTCACTGCATAAACTGGAGAACCGCCAACCTCCATGCCGATTGACGAACCACTGCAAGGTTTCACTGCTGCTGAAACTGGTCACACCACGCTTCCACACGCAACACATGATATCCTCCAACCGATCCAGGGGCCTACAACTTCACCGCAAATGCTGCCCTTGTTCAGCACTTCTACCAACACCAAACCACCACTGTGCCTCTGATGCTGATCTTCTGGAAAACTCTTCACCATGAATACCTCATTTCACTATGCAACTTGGTGATCTACTCACCACCTCTTTCAACCAACCAAAGCACTTCCGAACATGCAACTCTTGCCTTACTCCGAATGTAAAGCCCACCGCCACCGTTGCCAACCCGAAATTCCGAGGTTTCACAAAATTCACCACCGTGATTACGCAAGGGAGAGCCACTTTTTCCACTTAATGGCTCGAGTATCAACTTGATATCACATCACAAACACACTGCAATTCAGCCATCCACAATGTACAAGTCCGTCTACAACTTCTCTCGGGAGTCGTCGCGCTACTCGGTGCTTTCACACCTACCGAAGTTTTCGAGTCACTCGCCACCGCACTGGACTCTACCAAGTGTTATCCCTTCACCCAAACTACTAGGAGTAAGTTCTCGCACGGCCTCCACATGAACCGCCCATCAAGTGACTTACCCAAGCCCCATCTCGTATGCTTCTGTCGCCTCCTCTACAACCGAGATCTGTTCAAAACACCGGCCTTCTTCTCCCACGAAGTCTCTGTGAAGAACCCGCATGGCTTACTTGCATTGCACAAGCGCCAACTCTTGACACCTGCACGGGTCTACAACACCCTGATCACTCAACGCCATGCGGACCACCGTCGCAACTGCATGACTCCTTTCTCATCAACCTCTGGTCTACAACGGTGAGAAAGTTCACCGCCTTTCATTCATACCATGTGACATCAATAAAGCTCCACTGAGCCCTGATACTCCGCTGGATCACTCTAATCTGATGCTGCCCAGGCCCACACCAGTCTTCTTCTTAACTGGAACATCACTGCTCCACTTGATCCAGTTGTGTTGGTGTCCCGCCTTCCGATCGCCAACATCGTTGATTGCCAATCTTCACAAGACCCACTCCGATCCGATTCGTCCAACAACCAACTCCCTCAAACATGTACGACCGTATAGCCACACATAAGGTTAGGCATTTCAATCTGACGCCGCTTCACAAGCACACACCGGGCCTACTTCGCCCGCCAATCTGCGTTGGTGTCCCGCCCATCCGATCACCAATGATGTTAATTGCGTTGGCTCCCTAGTCTGCCACCCTGTTCTTCAATCAACATCCCACACCACTGCTCAATGTGCTCTAGGTATCAAAGAGAGCATCACTTCCAATGCACTGACACCAGTTGATCACTCTGAGTATCAAGTACAACATTAACTCAACGGCACTGATACAAGCTGACACGCTACATATCAGGCACACTTTACTCTCTCGCTTGAAGAAGCTCTGATACCAGCTGTCACGGGGCTAGCTTTAAAGCGGAATAAACTAGCCAACGTGCGGCACTGAGACACTACTTTTTTCACTTGCCTTAGAGGATCAAGTTACTCCAGTAGTCCCAGACTACGCCTTTCACCACTCTCATCCACAACCCATTCCCCAACTGCATCTCGCAACTATGCACAAGTGAACCTTTCCAACACCCTTCACAGCTGCCCATACAACTGCTCCAGAAGACCACTCGCCGAATACCACGGCTGCCCATACAACCGCCGGGAGCTCTTAATATGCCTTCTTAGTCCACTTGAGGGAATGCACAACTCACGCCTCCAAGACTCATCACTGACCCAGCTTCATGCCGCTGGCCGGCTCTCTGTCGAACATCCCACTGTTCTGCACAAGGCCACTGAGGAGCATCACATGCACCTATCTGTCATCCATCCATGAGTCTGCCTGAGTTGCCGCGCCGGTCACCTACGCGTGCACCGACGGGGGAAGTCCTCCTCTGAGTCCTTCCCGGGTGTGAGCCTCTACTCACCCCGACCTGCTGACCTCTGTCACCCAAGTCCAACGCACCAAGGATCCCTGCGGGGAGCACTGCTAGCTCGCCATCCTGGTAGACCGCATCACATGCGGGTGAGGTACTCTGCTTCCCTCGGCTCGATCCATCCTCTGATCTCGCCCCGATGCCATGGCCACTGACATCGGCGTGCCTACTCTTCGAGACACCCGTCTGCGTCCAGACCGCATTGACTTCACAAGTCTTCTGCCTTCGTTGTCAGCTCACCACACTGCAACGGTATCCATGATGTCCTTGACTCAGCCCACCATGTCGCGCATCACCATGTGAACCATCCTCTGTCCACTTCACTGAGTCTCAGCCTCTGCTACCGCACCCACTCCGCATCCGCGTTTCCAGCGCACTCCGATACATCTATGTGAGCACTCGACTCATCTGTGCTGCTTTAACCTCTGCAAGGTTGAGGAGCTCGCCACACTTGGCTCGCTCGTGTCCGAGTTACTTCTCCTCCGTTTCGACCTCCGAATCCCAGTCTCACTCCATCACGCCCTCTGGCTGTTTCCCACATGAACTCGCTCTAAGGACATTGCCACCTTAAAGGTCTCCCCAAGTCCACTGTCACTTAACACCGGAGTCCCACCGCTGATCCACGATGCACATCACCGCATGGACATACTCCATGAGGGTAGAGTATATCTCAAGTGCTGAACACCCCATCCTCTGAATGTCCAGTGCACCAAGTGTTCCACACTCCACTTGGTGGGGTTGTGAGTTCCCACTGTTGGTATGTATTGACTGCCATGCTCACTTGGCTCTTTAGGCATGCGCTGCACTCTCAACGCAAGGCCTCTATCGTACAAGGTCTTCATGCTTCAAACCAACTCCCGCTCTGCCACTGCATCGCCCACATGAGTTGCCCAGCTCGCTCCGCGTACACTGGGTATGTTCTTCGCTCCAAGACACCTTGCACTGTTCCTAAGTGCAACCAACTTACTCACCAACCCGCCTCGGCTAAACCTTGATTCTGAGACATCCTTGGGCTCGTAGCATGGTCCTTTCATATTCCCCCATGCACAACTCTTACTCACTCCATAGCCCTCAAGAGTTGCATTGGTGCGCCACCGGGAACTTCCCGGGAGGTCACCCATTTATGCCCTGCGCGCTTAACTCGCCCAACTGGAGTTATATTGATGTGCCACCGGGAACTTCCCGGGAGGTCACCCATTTTCAGCCTGCGCGCTTAACTCGCCCAACTCGCCCAGATCTTCTGTCAGCACATGCATGCGAGGTCGTCAACCCCAACCCATGCCTGGCCAACCGTTTGCCTCGGCCGGGATCCATTCTGGAACCCTGGATAGCGCCTCGTGCACTACCCTGCGCGGATGGGGTCTGCCCATCCTGGGGGAGGCGGTCGCTCTGTGAGCATGGAGACGCACCCCCTTATATGTATTGAATTCCACATTGAAACTCTGGAATTGTCTTTATTAATAGACCGGGATACTCGTTTTGAACCCCGCTTTTTCATTCTATCGACGTCTGAGCTCATTTTCTCTCTGCACCACACTTGTCGTCATGTCCCTCCCCTCGCATGAAGCTTACGACTCTGTCTCTACGAGCCCCGAGTGTTTTCATCGCTGAATAACTCCCACCGAGCCTTGTTTATCCTTACCGGCTCCATTTCCTCTGAATCGGTGAGCTTCTCATGAGTTTTACCAAGCTCTACGCATCGAGCAGATCTGCCCTCGACTGAACTCAGTCACTATATTGCTTCAATGCATTGTGTTTCCCATAACCCAAAGCGCCATGAGCTCATGTTAATGTCACATTCATGTGGCGAACATCAGCTACAAAACCCAACCCCTTGATTTGCATCTCGAACACAAGACATAATGATTATATCACACTCCTGGCCCTGAAAGGCATCTACCATATTGATATATAAACCTTTTCCTTCATCAAATTTGAGGACAACATCAAACTCTCGGTGCAAACATTTCAGCTGTAGCTTGTAAGGTGTGATAATTCCAACAGAAACCTTTATGCCTGCCAACTTAGTGACTCGTTGAAGATGCTCATATAATTGCAAAGCAATTTGTGCTTCATGAATATTCTGATATGAAACAGATCCACCTCTATGAGATTCACTTCCATGAGTTACATCATAAAACAAGTAAGGTCTCAATAGAGAATCTTTGTAATAAATTTCATCAGGTCTCTTGGTAACACTCTCACTGTCACTTAATCAATTTTGATAAAAATATCTTGAAGGAAAATCCCAAATTTGAGGATGCATTCGATACTGAATAGATAACAACACAGTTGGACAACCTGTTTGCTGGAAGCGTTCAAAAGGCTTCTACCATACTGCAACATGTCAACTGCCTGGTGCGTGGGAGTTTGCCTCGCGACCACCGAATGCTCAGAGCCCGAATGGGAGTTGGGAGAAGTATGCTGGCAAAGGTGAACTGATCAGGTCGAACATCTGTTTGTTGCATTCGGTGAAACAGTATCAACGCTTTGTGAGGAAACTCGTGTCTTCTATAAGCTGCAATTATGGTATTCCATGAGAAGGTGTCTCTTTCTTGTGAAAGCATATTCCTGGAAATGCAGGTCTGCAATAGTTGAAGATATGTAGACGGGTTTACAGGGATGTTATGCGTGGTAAGCAGAATGTGTGGAGCCTCCTTCACCTATCTCCGTGTCATACTCGATTTTGGCCAGGCTAGACCACCACGTCCAATCCTATTAAACACTTCAACTATCTCATTCCCACGTTCCCCGACTTACCTTCCGAGTGACTCACACAAAGACTCGGATCCTGTTTACACGGCCCGTGCGGAAGTCTGATTATGGTTTTCCATCCCAATATTTCCACGCTTGCGGTGTTTGCTCGAATCTCCCTACGCGAGTGCGGCTTGACCGCCATCGTCAAATCTCCGACCTTGGCATACCAGCTTCAAATCCCCGTGTAACTGCTCAGCCACATAGCCGAGTTGACAGGTTCTGCGTGGAAAATTTAGTTTGAATTGCCTTGGTTCAACCGACTTGAATATCCCTTTTCCATGCCAAATCCTCCTTTTGCCAAGTCAAATTGGCATGGCGTTTGTATCAAGGAAGTCCGCAGGATATGTGTGGGGATCTCGGACTTATGAATCCAATTTTCCATACATTGCCTTGGCAGGTCGGTTCCCAATTTCCGCTTCTTGACTTGGTCATACCACCCCAAATCTCCCCCGCGTGGAATTTCTTCTTTGGCTTGCCATCCACGAAAACCCACTTGGCATTAGGCTTCTCGGATTCCCATTTTAAGCAAATAACTCATGAATACCTTAGTGCGGGGTTGAGGCATTATTTATTTATTTATTTATCCGACTAGGCAAAGAGCTGAAAATATCCCACGAGCAGAACTTTCATGTTGGCGCTCCACCATAGCACTTCCACCTGGAAATTGGTGTTCATTTCTCCAACTCACGGAAATCCGATTATGGTTTGCCATGGTTTTATCACGCTTGGCAATGTTTTCTAAAATTTCCACGTTCTTGGCAAGATGAAACTCGAGGCCCCCCTTTGCGCGGAGACCTTGTGTTGGTTTTCCATTAACTGAAACCCACTTGGAAATCATCATGAACTTTTCCCATGTGTGGAAATATCATATTGGTTTGCCACAACATTATCTCCATCGCGGCTTCAAAGGCCTGAAACTCCCTCTTATCACGGAAACCTTGTCTTGGTTTTTCATTTCAACATTTACCTTGGAAAACTCATTTGAATATCCCATGTTGAAGACTGACCCACGGAACCTAGACATCATTTGGCCAATTCGACCAGTAAGAAACAAAAATATTCCCAAGAGATCCCAAGGCTCCATGACATTGTTTAGCTTGAGCAGGTGCACTAAACTCACTGACTTCCTTGATAGCTTGTTACATGCCAACTTTGAGTGAGTTGACTTTGCCTAGAAACTATCTTTAATGCATCCACACGAAACGAGTTGCATTGAATTATCCATCATGCTCGATGAGTCCCATCGATAGGGCTCCATCACGTATCTTTGTTTACGCAATGATCTCCATTCATTTTATGGCACTCTTGATGCCTTGGCTTGTGTTTGAATCACCCTAGCTCTACAGAACGTGTCCTAAAAGAAGCTCACCACATGATCTCCAAAATGAACAAGTCGCTAAGATGAGTCAAATTCCTTATTTCTGCCTTCGCTTCCGCCTGTGGCTTGAACCTTTCCAATTCGTTGAGACTTTATTGATAGCTCGAACTTTGACTCTCCCTGACTTGGCCTTAACTTCCGCCTGCATCGATCTCTACCGAGATCCTTATAGAGTTCCCTTCATTCGTCAATTTTCAACGAGCTATATTTTGCATTAACAAGACCTCATCGAGCTCTTACAACTGAGAGTCTCTACCGAGATGACTATCAATTTGACACCGGGTTCTCTATCAACTCGACCCGAACTCTTTACTGAGTTGAGATCAACTGGGTGCCTTTTGATACTAGGTGATCTCTCATATGCAATTTAAGAATTATTTTTAATTATTGCATCTCGATAATAACCGAAGGTGGGTTCCTGGGACTATTTTTTTCATTTTGAACGTGATAGGACCCCATTGTCCAATCTTGCCATGTGTGCAAAATTGGATAACGATTACATAACCAAGGAAATAATGTAGATTGTGTACATGATACCATTCTTGAAAGTGAAGGGTCAAGACTATTATCGAAAAATAAGAAGGAATAAAATGTATTTGTTCTCAAACCCTCAAAGATTTTACCTTTCTCTTATTGGTAAAAGGAGGAAGGTTAGTGATGAAAAGACTTTCCTAAAGGGTCAAATTGCTGCACACTATATGCTTGGTCATTCAAAGGAAATTTAGGGAAATTTACATGAACGTGAGAACATTTTTTTAAATACTTATCAGTGCTTATTTGGATGAAATCATAACCAATCATAGAGATAGTTGTATCAAATCTTGGGACGATTGTAAAGATATGATTAAGATGCATTAGGAGCATAATTGGGTCTATTTATGGATAAGAGTGTTTTGAAGGTATGAATTTGAAAGATGAATTGAATACTTGTTGAATGTTGGTTCATTTTAATAAAGTATGGTAGAAATTGAATGGGGTTTTCAAGCATACTCTCAAAACTTCAAGGGAGTTCGGTTGATAGTTTTGTCAAGGTCATGGTAAATAGAGGCTAAGAAGCACACAATAATGCAAGCAAGGTAGTTAGTCTAGCATCTTTTTTGTACCTACAAACATAGGAGGAGAAATTTAGATTGGTGTTTAGCTTGGTGAAGTGGTATGATTGAATATGGAGAAAGTAAGTCCAGGGGAGCTATGAGGCTATTTAGTGAAGAAATTCATGCTTCAGTTCAAGCACAAGTGGAAAATCAATAATGTTAATCCAAGGGGGAACTTCTAGAGGTAATATTTTGCTTTGTAAGTGATTATTTTCTTTTGATTTATCATATTCAATTCATGACCCTTTTTCATAAATGTTAAAGGGGAGAGAGTTCTCACGAGAAACAAGGAATAATTATTTGAAGTTTTGGTGAGTATTTGTCATGAAAGGTTTCGAGTAGTTGTCATCAATGACAAAGGGGAAGATTGTTGAACCCTCATCATTGGTGTTTTCATTGATGAAAATTTGCATTGATGGTAAATTATTGAGTGGTGAAGTTAGGCTCTATAAGAGACATGAAGGTTGATTGGTAATGCATTATCGGTGGTGTTTTGAGCATTGAGATTGCTTCTAGATGGTTTCGAGTGCTATGTGGGCTTGGTTAGTGAAGTAGGAGTCTAATGTAGGTTTTATTACTTGGATAAATTTCTTTACAGGTCAGATATGATGTTTCAAGTATGGGAAAGAGCTCTCACAAAGTGTATCGAAGCCATCTAAGTGGCGGTTGTAGTTGAAACCGGCCCATTAAGCCTATTTACGGACCACGATGAGAGGTTGGTACAGGTCATGGATAGGTCATATAATCATGGTTTCAGCCTAGGAATGTTTTCTACGAAATTTTTGAGAAATAAAAATTCTTAGTTTAGCTCCTAGAGGAAAAATTTAAAATTTTACATAAGTTGTCCTTGAGAACTAAGCATAGATCGGATGTAAATGACATAGGATAGAAGATTACATAAATATATACGGTAAATTATCTCATGTAACATGTAGAGGGGTGAGTTTTTTTACTTGAGGACAAATTTCATCGAGTTCTGAGAAGGTATGTGAATGTTATACTAGATTTTTAAAACAGACTTTTTGAAAAATGCATAATAAGGTATCAAGATTCTTAACACTCAAGAAAAAAATATAATTCCTCCTTCAAATAAATCATATAATTAAGACTTTTAGAGAATTATAATCTTGATATATTACAAAAAAATAGGTGAAATGGATAAGATTTAAGGAAGTTATGAGCATTTTTCAAGTTATGTTTTCTCTCTCTCTCTCTTTCTAGTACTTTCCGAGTCGAAGCTGAAAAAGTTGGTTGTTTGTCCTCAAATCACTTGAATAAGCTTCTTAAAATTTCTCCATGGTCTATTAATGATGTTTACATTTTTCTTGTATTGTCATGGTCTTCAAGTTTGTTTGGTTCAATGCAAGGTCTTCTCAAGGCATCAAAGTTGTATGTCTATAGGGTTTGTGTGAGACAACAAGACTATGAAATTTATGGCTACATCAAATTTTGAGAATGGAATTGAATTTTTCTTCCCCTAAAATACTTTCTATATGGGATAAAGGTTTTTATATGGAAAATGATGGTATGTTCGTTATTATCTCAAACTCAACCTCTAAGAGCACTTCGATGTTTGAAGCCTCGGTGACTAGGATTATTTTAAAATATTTGCTTGTGAATATCGAAGAATTTGAAATGGAATGGTGGTCCTCAATTATTATCTTCTACCACCTAAAATCATGTATTATGATAGAGGTCTCTTGAAGGGCATTAAACTTGTTGTTGTAACTTGTGCAACCAATATCCTTTGTTTATGGTTAACAAGTGTGTTAGAGACCTTCTTTATGGAGTTTGGATGGTTGTTTTTCTTTGCTACAGAGAGTAGGATACTCCAATTAATCCCTTTAATCTCTATAGGACCTTTAATCAGACCCTTATACCACAAAATGAAAATTTCCATCATGACTCACACTTTGTGTTCTACATTTTTTAATTCGGAAGTGAATTTGGATCAATCAATCTTGCTAATCGATTGAAAACAATGAATAAGGGTTCTAAAAAGTCTTGGACTCTTGAATTTCTAAAATTCATCAAATTTGGAGTGGGAAATCAAATTTTAACTATTCTCGGGATACTACGGTGAAGGAAACCACGAGTCTCGGGTTTGAGGAACTATTTTGATCGAATATCAAAAATACCCAACCAAATTGTCTAATTTTTTGTGGAAATCTCTGCAGGTGATGTTCATGAGCCTTCTGCAAAAAGAAATAATGGATTCCATTAAGTAAGGATCAATATTTTATTGAAAATGTACAAATAACTTTGTATAATTGGTTGTAAGAGTTATAATTTAGCATTGAAATGCCTTGAATTGATTTGAAAAGCTAAAATTACCTAACAATGGTGAAATTTGGCACACGGTGTGTTTGTTCTCTATCACGGTGACTACAAAATGGAAAGCTCCTTCAATCAAAGGTTGAAATGGTAAAGGCTGCTCCAAGTGACTTCAAAGTAATTTTGATGAAATTTCCTTAGACTTAGCAGTGTGTGTCTTATGACCAGTCCTTGTTGAACCAAGTTGTGTGGTCTAAAACATGATTTCTCACCATATGAATGTGTGATCCTAAAAGACTCAATGGGTTATACATTATATGTTACTCAAAATGAAAATAATGCCAAAGGTCTTCTTGTCGATTAAAAACTCTATTTCCTTTCAACTAACACAAACTAGAAGGTGAAGATTTTTGTCCTACACAGTCTAGTGAATGAGTCAAAAGGATTAATCTTAAGAGTTGTAAGCTGAAATGTCAAGAAAAAGGCATATATGCAAATTTGAAGAAGAGAGTGTAAGATGTGTGGTGTGGTTTGAAGTAGATGTTCTTGGTAAAGAACATGTGTCTAAGTTAGAAAGACAAGAATATATTAAAATGATAAGTTGATGTTGTTAAAACAATGAAGAAAATTCCAAAAGGTATAAACCTCAAGTTGATGGAATTTGGAAAGTGAAAGGTTGAGAAATATTAAGTTGCAAATGTGTGCATACTGAAAGAATAGTTCACCTTATTGAAAAATAAGGAAGTGATCGAGATAGTACGACTTTTTTAAAGCTCGAGCTAAAAAGACTGATATGTGAAAAAAATCTAAAATACTATAGATGCAATGATAAGTACTAATAGAAGAAGTGTAATGAAAGTGAATACCATTTTCTTGACTTGAATAATAAACTAAGAAGATAAAAAACATGTGAAAAGATAAAAAGGCAAAGTGAATGAAAGGACAAAGTGTTGCTTAATATGAAAAGAGTGTAAAAAGAATATGTAAAATGTGTGATGGTCGATTATGAGAATGAACTAACAAAGTTAGAAAGGTGTGTACACGAATGAAATAGATAATGAACTCGCGAGATACATTAGGACATTTGTAACTATGTGTGTGAAGTGTAGAATGTAAAATATAGTGAAGTATCGGGAGTAATAGTAGGTGAAAGATTCTATAACTAAATCCGGAATCCTAGATACGATTAAAGGGGTCTATGATTCAAATCATGTTATGTTGAATAATTCAATGCTTATGTAGAATGAAGAGAGTGGATTGAGATAGAAACTTGAATACATGGGAAAATACATAGAATGTGATGGAATGAATAGTGAAAAAGTGTAGAAACATGGAAGTAACAAACTAGTATGATTGGTAGATTAATTTTGGTTGTTGCATACATGCTCTCTCGACCGAGATAAATAGGTTGAAGGTCCTTGAAGATCAAATTAAATCAAGTGATATCCATATGAATAGTTTGAGCATTGAATGAATGGAGAATTGAATTGGTAAGTCAAGTAGAGTGAGTGAATGCACCAAGAGACTAGATTGTACAAGAAAGGTTTTCAAGGGCTTGACATATTGATGAAAGTGTAGGCAAGAGAAGAAGAAAATTTTGCAAATTTAGGGTTACAATGAGGATGCAAGTAGCAGATTGAAGAAAGGAAACTAAGAAAAACATGAGAAGTGATCAAATCTAGAGGTTGTTATTAGTTGTGAGAGACAACAACAAAAATTTGACCAAAACTCAAGAATAGATCTAAGTTGCATCTTAGCATATAAGGGGTTACAACCTCCTTGTAATTAGTGACTTACTAAAGATCAATTGAAGTTGGTTAAACTACAAGGGGTTAAATCCTCGAATCGAGTAGCATATTGGTAAAACTTAGGAGTTGTAGCTCCAGGTTGAGTAGAAGCTCAACCATGAAATCCTGTAACACTTAAAGGGCATTTAATTCCTAAGCATAGTTCATGGTTTTAGTGGAATTTTTCCCATTTTGGGTTTCCCACATTAAATCTGTCTCAATTTGTTATTTCTTCTCTTTACTGCTTGTGGGTCTTAGTTTAATCTTGATGATGAAAATGAAGTAAATGAACTAATGGTGTAAAATTTTTAAAGACATTGATTTTCTCCCCCTCTCAATGTCCTAATTTCCAATAGGCTCACATCAGGAATTCAAGCATGAGTTGAGGATCTTAGGTTTCTTTTGAAACTCTTAGCATATCTTGTACAAATTCTTATTTCACACCTTTCAAAGTTTTATCACAAGTTTTCCTTTCTTCTTCCTGGATGAAAATATTAATATAATCTTCATCTCCAAATGGGAATGAGAACACTTATTCATCATGGATAAACACACTGTCTAATTTTTCAGCTTGGTACTCATTAAGAACCATTTCATCTTCCTCATGGCTTGCATCATCCAAGCGGCAACTTGGGGCTGCCCTCTTGCAACTCAATATTTATCCACTCTCCTTCATGATCAATATTCAAATGGAAAGGAATGTTTGGTCCTATCAAGATAGGAATTTCATCCTCCTCTTCAGATGTTATGAAATAATTCATATTCCCACTATCTTGGTACAATATGTTAGCTATTGGATCTCCGACTTTTGAATTGTATATCTCATCTTTTTCATCGAAAGTAATTTTTCTTTTCTCCCTTAACCGGAATGGTTGTATAAGAGAAATTCATCTAAATTTTACCTCCCAAGTCTTAGAAGAAGCTTCTACTTAGCAACATTCTAAATGATTCTAGAATTTCTACTACCAAGATAGTCAATGACACCTTCTTGTCGCAAATTCGGTGAGAGCCACTGTGCATCCTTGATCTTCCCTACAAGTGGGAATTAATTTGACTACATGGATTAACAAGAGCCACTTTCCCATATTAAGGTGAGTCTAAGAGCATTAGAAACCTTTATAGGTATTACATTGTCAGAATCACCTAAATCTATTATACAATTATTCAATTGGTATCTTCCAATAAGAAGGGAGACATAGAAAGGATCAATCTTATCAGTATTTGATGCACTCATAGAAATCATGTTCTATGATGGAGGTGTAGGTGGGGTTGGTAGTAGTCCTTTAGAACTAGGAGTCACAGTATTGGGCTTCAAATACTACCCTTGATATGATGGATAAGCTTCTCAAATTGTTCTAGGTGAGTCCAAAAATATTCATATTTAGAAATCTGCACTTTAGATTTTTTCACATGTTCTATGATATCAAAAGAAGTAGATGCAGATAGGGGGATGAAGACACTACTTTTGAAGTTAGAATAGGATTAGAAGTGAGAGTATATGTTTGGGAATAGAGGCTGATTTTGAAGGTACATTAGAGACTCTTGAAGGACTAGATTTTGTAGAAGAAAAATTAGAATTAGAAGGAGCATTGGGATACTTACTTGGAATCACATATGACCTCTTACTTTCCATGAGATCCATTTTCTCCAATGCAGACTCCATGGAGGGTGGAAGTGGAGATCCTCGACTAATTATTTTAAATTGTATATTCGCCACAAGAATATTTTCAATCTTATTATTTTTCGCGATATCGGAGGAAGAAGCCCCTTTTTTAGGCGAGAATGGTTGAATATTACCACGATCTGGGTGTATCTTTGTATCGTCCTCTTCACTTCCTGAATATTCATAGAATATGATTTGTACATCATTATCTACTTCTTCAATCTTTAGGAATCACTTTCTTCACTTTCTTTTTTAAGTCCTTCTTCATCTTCTTGATATCTAAAAATTGCATTGACATGCGGAGCCTCAAGGCAAGGCAAGCCTTGATCGAGAATGAATAATTATATACCAAAATCCACTAAAAATCATTGTCTTATATTAATAATTTATCAATTTAACCTAGCACTTCCACTTCACTCCTCGGTCTCACAATAATAATAATAAAAAAATTTTGTCTCGTTGTATAACAACTCGCATAAGTAGCTAAGTATAGATCAATAGTCTATGAAAAACATTAGCAAAATCTAGATTACCAAGTCATCCAATCTCGTGAGGGATCATCCTATTTATATAGGATGGGTGAGTGGTTATACCACTTCACTCTTTTCAAAGCTGTGAAGACCGACTAAGATTATTAAAAATAATATTTAAGAGGGGTTGTCTAAGTGGCTATCCCCACTTGACATTAACACCCCAACACTCCCCCTTAATGTTAAGTGGGAAAACAAAAAATAGACATGCCAATTTAACCTTTTTCTACAAAAGGATTTACAGATCCTTGAATCAACAACAATGATTCAAGCTAGCATGCAAACAAGGGAGATCAATTGATCTTCCCATACAAAAATTCTTAAGAACAAGTGCTTTACTTATGAAGACTTACATCAAATTATGGAGCCTTTTATAAATTAAGGCATACCCACAACTAAAGCTTGTTGGGATTTACAAGTAACTTCACATAGAGTGACACATTTACTTATTACAAAGTGGAGGAAGTATTGGAAGTTTACAACAACCATTAAGAGGTGGCATTGTCATGCACACTCCCCTCAATGGAAACTCTGATAGGCCCAACAAGGCATGAAACTTGCAAAACTTCACAACACACAAAGGCTTGGTGAAGATATCTGCAACTTGATCTTTAGTAGAATAGAACTTGAGATCAATATCACCATTTAGGACTTTTTCTCGAATAAAATGCATATGAACTTCAATATGCTTGGTCCTTTGATGTTGAACTAGATTCTTTGCAAGAGAAATGCACTCTGGCTATCACATAGAAGAGTAGTGCTCCCTTTGATGCCCATGTGCAACTCATCCAACAATCTTTTCAGCCACATAGCTTCTTTGGAAGCTTCCATAACACTTCTATACTCTGCCTCAAGTAGAAGATATAGACATTGTTGGTTGCTTCTTGCTACTCCAAGTGATGACACTGCACCCAACTTGAAAATATATCTAAAAGTAGACTTTTCTATCTGCAACATCACCAACATGATCAGAATCACAATAACCAAATAATTGTGCATCATTACAAGAAGAATAAAAAGACCATAATTGATTGTTCCTTTAATATATTTCAAAATTCTCTTTTCCATTTTCCAATGAACCTCATAAGGTTCTTGCATAAATATTGAAACTACTCCTACTGCATAAGAAATATCAGGTCTAGTAATGGTCAAATAAATTAGACTACCAACTAGCTGCCTATACAAAGTAGGATCAAATTTAGCACAAGTTGGTTTAGGGTCTAACTTAACACCAACTTCAATAGGAATGAAACATGCTTATATCAATCATGTTAAATCTTCTAAGAAAATTCATAGCATACTGAGATTGAGATGCAACAATAGACTTATGATCTTGAAATATAATCATGCCAAGAAAATGATTTAATAAACCTAAATCAATCATTTCAAAATGTTGTTTTAACTTTTCTTTGATTCTAACAATTAGATTTCTATCACTTGCTAGTAATCAAAATATCATCAACATAGAGAACAATAATGATAATATGATTGTTATCAAACTTAACAAATAAATCATTATCAGAACAACAATTAGAAAAACCAAGTTCTGAAAGAACCTATTAATTTTAGCATACCAAGCTCTAGGAGCTTGCTTAAGACCATACAAAGACTTTTTAAGCTTATAGACATAAATTTATTTACTAGGTTCTTCAAAACCTTTAGGATGACTCATATAGATTTCTTCTTTTAAGTCACCATTTAAGAAATCATTTTTAACATCCATTTGGTGAATCTCCCAACCATATTGGGAAGCTAATGCAAGAAGAACTCTCACAGTGCTCATCTTAGCAACAGGAGAAAAGGTCTCAACATAGTCTATACCAGGTTTTTGAGTGAAACCATGAGCTACCAGCCTTTCCTTGAACTTTCAATCTCTCCTAGAGAGTTATATTTGATTTTGAACAACCACCTAGATCCTACAATGCTTCTTTTAGAAGGAGGAGGGACTAGTTCCCAAGTGTCATTTTTATTAAAGCATTGTATTCATCCTTCATAGCTTGAATCCATCTATCATCTTGAGATGCTTCTTCAAAGGATTTTGGTTCTACCTCATAGAGGGTCATCAAGGCATGATAAGTATGTTGACTTCTAGTTAGCTTTCTAAGATTATCAAGTTGAGAGTTTTGAACAAGACTTTGAGCCCATTTAGGAATCTTAGGTTGCAAGACATTTTGAGATGACTCCCCCTCAATCTCCATCATATCTAGATCAAAATGATCAGCCTCTTGAACTTTTTGTTTCCATGGGAGAAGAATTATCAGGCTCTATCTCTAGAGAAGCAAGAGGAGGGTTCATGAGGATCATCAAGAGAAAGTTCTTTCTAAGACTTGAACATTTTTATTTTTCAACAATGTCATGCTTGAATGGATCATAAACTCTCAATCCTTTAGTTTTACAGCCATAGCCAAAAAAAATACAAGAAAAAGAGGTTGGATCAAGCTTCTTCCTTTTGGATTTTGGAATGAAGATAGAAGTAGGACTACCAAATATTCTTAAGTGAGAAATATCTAGTTTTTTTGCTTTGTCCAAACTTCATGAGGAGTTGCTTGATGAAGAGATTTAGTAGGAACTCTATTAAGAATATAGAAAACAATGTTCATAGCTTCATCCCATAAGAATTTAGGCACATTGGAAGCATGAATCATAGTCCTAGCCATTTCTAAGACAAGTCTATTCTTTCTTTCTGTAATGCCATTTTGTTGAGGGGAATAGGGAGTAGTCAACTCTCTTTGAATCCCACATGACACACAAAACTCATCAAAAAACTTTTTGCTGACATATTCACCTCCATTATCAGTCCTAATTCTCTTAATTTTCAGATTAGAAGCATTCTCAACTAGAGCTTTAAATTCCTGAAACTTAACTAAGACATCAGACTTCTTCTTAATGAAATAAGACCAAGTCATTCTAGAGTAATCATCAATAAAAAAACAACATACAAGGCTCCACTGAGAGAAGGAACCTCAAGTGGACCTCTCACATCACTATGAATCAGTTCTAATAACTGAGAGGAATTTGGATCATGATGTTTGTGAAATGGTTGAGCATGTTGCTTACCACGTAGGAAAATTTCACAAGTTTCATGACCTGTCTTTATCTTAGGAAGACCAACAACAAGATTCAGTCTAGACATATCATATAGGATTTTGAAATTTACATGACCAAGTCTTTCATGCCAAAGTTGAATATCATTCCTAGAAGAGGAAGAAAAACAAGATTCAGACACAAAACCATCAAAGATATACAAGCCATTTTTTTGAATGCCAGAAGCAATAACATTTTTAAACATATCTTTGACAAACCACTTATCTTGTAGTAAAACAACTTTATAGTTTTCTTTAGTTAGAGAGAAAAAAAATATTCTTTTTCAATTGAGGAACATACAAGACATTCCTAATTACACCATTTGAAAGCTTAACATTGCCACAACCTTTTGATCTAATGATTGAGTTATCTCCTAGATAGATATTCTCTTCACATTTAACTACATCTGAGAGGATACCAAGAGTACAAGTCATGTGCCTAGAGGCACCACTGTCAAGAATCCATTCATTTTCATTTGAAGCTGAAAGGGTAAATATACAAAGCAATAGATTGCTCAGCCACATTTTCTTGGGTTTGCTTTTGATTTTTCTTATGGTTATTAGGCTTGTTATTCTTAGTATTCTTAGCTGATTTGTTAGTCTTCACCCTAAAATCAGACTCTTTATGCCCAAATTTTCCACACTTATTACAAGTACCATTAAATTTGACTTTAAAGTTCTGATTGTTCTTAGAGTTAGTCTTAGGATTTGATTTAAATCTAGATCTTGATATTAGGCTTTTGACTATGATTGTTGTTATTTCTATTATGAGAAGACTTATGACTATATGAGAACAAGAGCTTGAGAAGTAGTCTCTTTTGAATCAAATTTCTCCATGACTCTCTCTTCTTGAATCAATAAAGAAGACAAAGTGTCTAGATCAGGCAGATCATTCTCATTCTGATACTTAGAATTGAGAATTGAGATGTAGTTTCTAAACTTTTCATGAATATTGATTTGAATTATGAAGTACAAAATCTTATCTTGAAATAATTCATAATTTGCACCATCTAATTGAGCTTTGATGTTCTTAATTTTAGCCAAATAGTTGAAAATTTTCTCATCCCCCTTCATGGGTGTTGTAAACAACTCTAAAACTAGTTTAATAATTTTAGACAACCTACTGCCTTCATGCATGGTCTCTAATTTCTTCCATGCATCTGCAAGTGAGTCCATATGACCTATATGCATTAAGAATTCATCTCTAATGCTTTGCAATAGGATGGACAGAGCTTCCTGAGATATTTGAGAGAAGGAGCTAAGGTTTTCAAGGGTAGCTTGTCTCCCTGTGGGACATTTTTCAATACCAAGTCACAAGATCCTAGAGCTTTCTAGCCATGAAACAAGATTTTAACCTTACCCTCCTAGATACTATAGTTCATTCCATTTAAAATTTGAGACTTATCCAACAAAAAATTGGAAGAACTGGCCATTTTTAATGCTCGATGGAAATGGAAACAAATTCAAGCTAAAAATGAGTCAAGGAAGCCAAACAGAGACAAAAAAACTAGCTACAATATTTTTATTAGCTATATGAATGCAATCAACTCAAATTTAGTCAAAAAACAACTTGATTTGGTCAAATTTAAGATCAATTTGACAGAGCTTAGTCGGGGTTGAGTTTATAGTGAGCTAACCGAGCTCGAACTAAGTCGGGCTAGAGTAGCTTGATGAGTTATTTAGCAACTCAATGGGGTGAGCTAAAAAATGAGCTACTTAATAAATAAAAACAAGTTAAAAAATAGATCCTCAAGAGTGGATGTGAAACTTTAAAAAAAAATAAAGTTAATGCTTTTTTGGGTCCGTGAAAATAAAAAAAATAGACACACGTCAAAAAACTAAGACAAGACTAACAACAAGAAAAAACAAATATATGTGTCACTTTTCAATTAGCTCGCATTTCACAATGCAGCTAATAAAACAAAAGACAATTAATTAAAAAATAAAACCATATACACGTGTCTTAAATTAATTGGATCACTTTTTTCACACTCGACACAATGTGAAATCAAAGTCTTAGTCAAACGAGGCCACTTGTCAAAAGTTTAATGGCTAAAGAAAAGACACTTGGTGGATTTTTTTCACCAAACTTTAAATAGATAGCTTTGAGTGGGCTTAAAGTCCCGAAATAAACCAAACTTGAAATAAAGTTTGGGTCGAAAAGGTATAAGACATGTGTCACAATTTAAGTGGCTAAGCCAAAGAAAATACTGACACCCTGACACTTGCGAAAGGCTAACACAATTAAAATACGTGTCAAAAAAAATTGATTCACGCTTCACAAATATGACAAAGACAAGTCAAAAAAGAAGATATGTGGAGCCTTTTAAATGGCTCACACTTCACAAATGAAATGAGAGAGATAAAAATGTGAAAAAGAGATGTATGTGTCCAAATACTATTGGTTGCACACAAAGTGCAACCAAAATGACTAAAGAAAATTGAGGACATGTGGAGCCTTTTAAATGGCTCACTTTTTGCAAGACTGAAAAACACTGACAAATGTGAAAAGATGGAAAATTTTAATTGGATAACAACTGCCACAAATGAAAAGATTGAAAATGTGAAAATGTGGAGCAATTCTATTGGCTCGGATTTCACAAATCATGACAAGTGTGAAATAAAAGATACTTGGAGAAATTTTATTGGTTTTTCCTTCGCATATGTCAGAAGAAAGTTAAAAAAAGACTGAAAATGTGAAATATGGAGCTACTTGGAGCAATCCTATTGGCTCAAATTTTATAGATGACAGAGGAAACTAATCCAAGTATGACAACGTGAAGACATGTGTAAAGCCCTTATTGGCTCATGTTTCATGACTGAAAATAGATAAACAATATTACTGACACAATGAAGCAAGATGGAGCCTTTGATTGCTCTTGGGCTTGCAAAAAGCGCGAAATGAAGCTGAAGCTAGCTAGAGCAATATGATTGGCTCAAGCTTTGTAGTCAAAAGAATATAGCATAAACAAAAGAAGTCAAATAAGATTGACAAGGAAAAGCCAGATGGCACAAAATGATTGGCCCAAGCTTCACAAAGATAGAAGGATGTCAGATTGAAGCCACTTGGCACTCTAAGAGTGGGTATGACTTTGCAAACATGAAAAAGGACAGTGAAGCTATTTGGAGCAATTTTATTGGTCCAAACTTCACAAAACGACAAAAAAGAAGCTAAATGGTGAAAAAAAATATTGGATCGGGCTTCACAAAAGTAGATCTAGCAAAAATAAAGATTTATAAAGACAGGGTGGATTTAAATGCTCTGAACTAACTAGATCTAAGGAAATATTTTGGGTCCACAATAAAAAAATAACCCTAATGGCTATAAATGACGTGAAAACTTAAAATAAGCTCGCAGATGATGGATTTAAACCATAAACAACTGAAACTAGATGTAGAAGAAAAGATCAAGCATACAAACAACTCTAACAGGATTTAAATAGTCAATCGACCAATATCCAAGTAATTTTGGGATGAAAATTAGAACTTTGCACCTAGTTTAGCTTGAAGTTGTTGGCTGAATTTTTAGGGTTTCACAGATCAAACAATCTTCAAGCTTCTTCACTCTTGCAAGCTAGAAAACATCCAGATCTAGCTCTACACACACATAATCACAAGCTCTGATACCATGTTAGAACAAATGGGAAGATATAATTGAAGAATTATAGATCCATAGATTAACAATTGAGGATTATAGATTATAATGTGCAGACATTTTAACTAGATGTTTTACAAATGCATATAATAGTTAACATATGAATGAAAAAAATATCAATAGCTGAAAGTAAATGAGACAAGAGACACCAAATTTAAGTGGAGAAACCCATAGGGAAAAAACTCCATTGAAAAGCATTGTCTTATATTAAGAATTTATCAGTTTAACCTAACACTTCCACTTCACTCCTCGGTCTCACAATAACAATAACAGACTTTTGTCTCATTGTATAACAACTCGCATAAGTAGCTAAGTATAGATCAATCGGTCTATGAAAAACATTAGCAAAAGCTAGATTACCAAGCAATCCAATCCTATTTATATAGGTGAGGGATCTGATGGATTCGAGATAGTAAGAGATAGAACCATTCCATTTCCTTTTCTTGTAGAGATTCTACAAATAATCTCACAACAACATCTTTGTGTTTAATTCAAGAATTCCACATGAGGTGATGAAGGTAGAGATGTGTTCTTTGGGAAGTTGTGTGTCATCACCTTTGAACTTCATAAAGTTCTTGTGGGAACCTATTAATAGATCATGAAGAGGAGGTGTAAGAGAAATTGGACTCGTATTCCTTCCCCATGAAATAATGGGTAGGGGTCTTTCTCTCTCTTCTTCTATTTCTTCTTCTTCTCTTCCTTCTTTTGAAAATTCAAAGTTCAATACCAGGTGGAAAATAGGAGAATCAAGAGGATTTTCAGGAGTATCAATAGGAGTTTGGATAGGATTTCTAGGTGTACCACTTGAAGAATCGGATGGAGATGAAGCTTGAGAGAAGTAATTATTATCCAATTTTACACACATGGAAAAATTGGACAACGAGGTCCTATTATGTTCAAAATGAAATGTTAGTCTTAGGGACCTATTTCCGGTCGTTATCAAGATAAAATAATCAAAATAATTAATTGATCAAAAGGTGATGAGGAGATTTTCCATGTCTCTATGATCCTCAGTTTCCAAAAGAAACTTAGGGAGATCTTAAGTTTTAATAACAAGTGGGGAATGCTCCAAAAAGGGACTATGAGCTCAAATAGCTCACCAAGCGGCTCATGGAGCTGATATCTTGTAAAAGGTCGGAGCTAGGTTGTGTTAGCTCGATCGGGCTAATTAACATGGGATTGTATTAAGTTTGATGTGACTGAATCATGTCATGGAAATAGATATTAAGCCTAAGTTTTAAAATTTCATGATAAATTTGAGACATAGCTCGGTTTAGAGCTCAGCCCCACCGAATTACAAACTAAATATCTATATCACTCAGTGGCATATAGGCAAGAACAAAGGGAGTGGCTTGAACCATAGATTAACTCGGTGTCAAGACGAGCTAAAATGAGCTTACAAACAAGCTTGTATGGCTCAAGGTTTTGTTACATGGAGATATTGTGAAATTCACAGGGGACGGTAATGAATGGCTCGGATCATCGAGTCATGGAGTGAGTAGAGCGAGTTGCTCAGGCTTGAGGATCTTGAAATCATATGAAGTGGTGAAATTATGGGAAAAGCTAACTTGCTCAACAAGCTAAATACGAGGTCGGTGAGGTGAATTAAACAAATATGGGTCGGTTGGCTCTTCACAACCAAAATCTATGTAAGGAGTGGCAATTTACTTGTCCGAGTCATTCGAGAGCTCTTTGAGTGGAAGGAAACAATAAGTGGCAAGGTCAAAGCTCAAGATCAAGTAAATGTGTAAGTGCCTCAGTGGAAAGCTCAAAAAAATAGCTCACTCAACCGAGCTAAGATGAGTTGGGGAACATGCTTAAGTTAATCCACATGGGAATTTTGGGGATCTGACCAGGCAAGACATTCCAAGAGCTCAGGCCTTTCGATGAGATCTTCTAACAAGCAGGTAGCATGGTGAAACTTGTCTAATGAGCTAATTTGGGGTGTTTTGGAGGTCTTCGTACATGGCATATTTGAGGTAATTGGGCCAAAATGTTTGGGGCTCCAATGTTCGAAGGAGCTCGGATACGTCGGGAAAATTTTCCAATAAACGGGTAATGTTTTGAAATTCATCCTATGAGCCGTATCGTGGATTTGAGAGGAACAGAGTTGATAGAATGTGGCATATAAGTAACCTAGGCTAAGTGTGATGGATAATCCCTGTGCTTAGACATGGCATGGGAAATACAGGAAACTTTGGGTCCATAGCCTAGTCAAGTTGGTAAAATGGTGCCAAACTCCCACACTCTCGTTTTGCCGTGGAAATTTAGGAGAGCATTGTCATGAGGCGATGTCAAAATGACAACCAAACAAAATATTTCCACGTACATGAAGAGTATGAGTCAGCAACAAATTTATCGGGTGATTCGCTAGGTGAGTCGGAGCACATTGGAGTGAGTCATGAGAGAGCCCAATATGATCGGTGACATAAGAGGAGGTATGGTGGAAACAAGGTAGCCGATTTGGTCACCGAGTTGATAGGGCAACGGTTACCTTCCAAGTTGGATGTGAGTAAAAAATTTCTTATGGAGAATTCATCACCGTCATTAGAGAAGATAGGAATGAGACATTTTAGGCTTATCGTGTGCTTGTGTGAGAAAGAAATGGTGAAATCTCAACTCGTTTGGAGTGATGAGCTCATAAGAAAGTTCGGACAGCTAAGACATTTTTTCAAGCTATGAGGAAATCAGATCATTGATTGACGGAGAGCTCATCAGTGAGCATGGCACGGGGTGGTCTATTCTAGGTCGAACTCACAGTGAAAAAGGTAAAAAGAGCTCACTACGAGCTGAGCATTCAACATCAAGATTTGAGTGAAGAGACGAGATGTTCATAATGGCTTGGTGGAACACATAAGAACTTGGACACCATCACATGAGTCGAGGATAGCTTGTGTCTTAGAAGCTTGCAAGATTCAAATAATGATTTGATTCATTCATCGAGGAGAGGTCGGAGAGTTCTTGCATGGAGGACAAGTCGATGGACTCATGAGGAAGAATTGAGTTGGTGAGTAGCTCGAACCGAGCTCGCTAGGCCCCGTTGACTTGGTTGTGAGGTTTTAGGTGCCAGGGGAGAAATGTTAGGGTTGTTTGACCGAGTCGGTTGTTAGGCTCACCGAGCACGAGCTTGTTGCATAATGGGATTTGGATCAATCTGAGTGGTAACCAACTCGATGTTGGCTTGGCGGTCATACAGAGGAAATGAACTCGGTGGTAGAGAATGTTGAAATCATTAGAGTCAAGCTTTTCATTAACTCTTCGGGTTTCCTTGCATTGTAAATAAGTTTCTCAGATTGAATGACTCAAGCTTGGTTTGATGAGCTCAATCATGGTGGATACGGGCAAGTTATGGTGATGTGGAGGATATCATTCGACAAGGTCGTGAACTCTTGGTTGGAGCTCGGTGTAAAGACGAAGCAGCTAGTTAATGGCAGCTCAGTTTGATAGGTGGAGCTTGGCACATAGCTTGGTGGATGGATTTGGGTTTGTATCTCGGTAAATTTGAATGAGTCAAGGCCTAGTCAAACAATTCCTAGCTCAATGTGATAAAATATGAGCTCGAGAAAGATTGGTTAAAGATTCAGGGATGATTCGATCGGGTCATAGCTCGGTTGTGGTGGTGGAGAACCAGCTCAATGAATGGGGAAGAGACAATGCGGCGAGTTGTTGAACATAGAGCTCGACTTTCTATACAATTGGGGGCGCTTAATACCAAAGGATCTCATGCAAATTTGGTAGTGATCTTGATTCAATGAGTAGCTTAGTCGATGGAGGAGCTCATTTCAATGAGAGCTCGGTTACATGGAGCGGTGGAGGAGTTTCTCCCGGGTGAGCTCATTTGGAAAACTGATTAGCTCAGTCAATGTGATGGTGTGGAGCTCGGACCCAACTTGGTGAGTTGGCTCGGTGAGCCAACCACCGAGTTGGGCTCTTTTTTGGCCTTTTCCTCATGATTCCCCCTTCAGCACAAACCAGTCAACAAGGGGGCCCACAAAAATAGTAATTAAATTAATATTTTATTTTAATATTTTATTAATAATATTTATTATTATTAAAAAAATTTAAATATTCTTTTAATAATGTTATCCTATAAAATTGACAAGGGCAATTTTGCAAGTAACCATACCAAAATTTTGTTTTGGTTTCCCGTTGAGGTCCCTTAGCGTTCGGAATGGCCTAAAATCCCTTTTCGGATAATCTAATTTTTCAAACTTAGTCATTTCGGTCCTTTTTTGGCTCGGCGTAGATTTTGTTCATGCAACATCAAATGTATATGCGCCCTCCTCTGCGCCTTTGGCGCACTCTCTGTCGTGTCACAGCAAAAATGTTGCACCTCCCCATGTTACGCCCTTTAACTGCGCCATGACACATGCACCCCACTATTAACTCTAAAAATGTTGCCCCTTAAGCGCAGTTTGCCAAAGCGCTAAAAACCCCGTCTTGTGATCCCGAATTTGTGCAAAGCGCAAGTAATTTCTTCTTTGAAAAATGCATAACCGCACCAAAGGCGCAAGTAGTTTCATGTTGGCATGCTATTTTGTGTGCTCTTTAAAAATGGTTGGTGGCACATTTATCATGCCTTTTGCTATAAATAGGTGCATCCAACCTGTCATTTTCACGATTGAAAAACACATGAAAAGTTTATTACTCTGCACTGTCGGTAGCGCTTGGTCATTCTGTGTCGCTTCACGTCGCATTCATGGGCCCCGCATCGTTTCTTCCAGTCTATATATCCCAGGTAGGTGGTCCTTACTTTTCTTGTGGTTTTTGTTTTGGTTTGGTTGTTTGTGGAATAATAATAAAATGAATCTGAAGAAACCATAAACCCCTCCAACCCGTTTTGCAATCTTCTCTCTCCCCCAAACCGGTTTTACCCTCCTTCCAGATCTGCTGGCCTGGAGGGCTTTGTCTCGGAAATGGACCCAAGATCCTCTTCGCACTGTTCCCCTTATTGTCAAATCCATGTTAATGAGGCCTGAAAACCACAAACCTGTTAGAGAAAGGGGAAAATTTAAGGTTATCACAGATCGAAACCTGCGGTTTTCCTTTGGCGCAAACGCCATCCCTGTTGCATAAAACATAGTCGCGCCAAAGGGCGCACTTGCCCCTGAACCTGTAGCATGCACCTTCCTGTGCCCTTTGAAATTCTTATAAACCTAACGCATGGCGCCAGCGCAATCCCGCCCACATCAACACTGAATGTCATGTAAACTTTTCATGTGTTGTGCCAAAGCTAAAAGCCCCTTGGCGCACCTAAAGTTGGTGATACACCCTTTAATCCCACACCATTTGGCGCACCAAAACTATTTGCAACATGATCAATACTTGTGCCATTGGCGCATCCTGCCGCCATGCAACACAAAAATTATTTACGCCCAGTTTAAACCCTACACAACGGCGCAGTGCAAATCCTTCTGCATCAACACTGAATGTTGTCTGTAGCATTCCTGTGCCCTGCGCCCTTTGGCGTTGTTTTCTTCCTTGCAACACTCTGCATCAGTGCACCTTGCTTTTCTGAGCCTACAGTCTATAGTATTCCCTGTGCCCTACACCCAGAAGCTTTTAAATTGCTAACTCCTCATTTTGTAAAGCTTTGATGGACAATCTAATAGCTCACATGGCTCTTCTGCGTTGGACTTCACTCCTTCTTGCAGATCAGTAGCTGAACTCAAAATCACATATGTCTACATCAAGTAAGAGGCCAAACAAGTCAAAGGGTAAGGCCAAACTCATAAAGGAAGAAATGAAATATAAGTATCAGAGGGTCAAGATGCCCGAGTCCCATGTAGAATGTGACTTGGACATCAGAGATGTTGAACTTGGCCATATAGACATGGAGGATTTTTGGGCCAGAACCAGAAGGGTCACAGGCAGTCCTTGGATGGACAAATTAGTGGGTAGTGGTCTACACTTCGCTTGGGGAATCCCGTTAGCGCGGTGAATAATGAGTTCATGATGGTGGTGGCCCGCTGCTATAACAAAGACACCAGGTGTGTCGAGAACGAAAAGGGCGAGGTAATAATCAACCTCACTACCCAGCACTTCAAAATCATGCTGAGTATCCCCCACCACTGTCACTTTGTGGCTGTGAGTTAGGAAGACTGCATTAAAGCATGGGATGAAAATGAGGACAAATGTATACAACTCATGAACGAGGTTTATCTAAAGAATAAGAAGGTAATAACCAGGTGGCCCAGGTTATTCATCGCAGCGCCTTTTTGGAGGAGCTGAGCGACACCATTACCTTCCTGAGTAGGATTTTTGGGCTTCCAGACGCCCATTACTTCCACAAATGGATGCTTAGGTATCTAGAAATGATGAATAAAAATGTACCTGATCAGCGTTTTACGTGGGTAGAAATCATCAGCAGCACCATCTCTTAGTAGTTCCAACAACTCTCAACAACAGGGAGGTTCTACATGAACTCCTACGTGGTCTATGTTATTGCCCCTGAGAGAGATTATCCAGCACTGAGCCGATGCTGGGGTATGGTCCCGAGTAAAAATATACGAATATTATCCGAGTTGGCGGAGAAAAACATTCGTGCTCAGCAAGATCAACGATGCCTTCTTCTATGGCATCATCTGCCTATTGAGGCCAAATATGACTCACGGTCGAATGACCAAGAGCATTGTGACCGCAATAAAGAAGTGGGGGCATTGTTTACGCAATTCCCCACTTTTACTTATCTCAGAGCTGCCAACTTCTTGGGGGAGCCCACCAAGTTGCCAAGATATGCAGGCCCTAAGTTAATCCTATTGGAGTTGTCCAGATAGCTCATCACGTATCATGAGAAGTGCCTAAAGAGAAAGAAGGGTGGAACTCCATTCCCCCTCACGGTGGGTAGGTACACATGCACTTCTCACACCAAAGCCCGGGAAATGTTTGCAGAATTAGAGCTGCTCAACTGAAGCACAATTTCCCAACAAGGCCAACCTTCGATCCACGAAATTGCCTCCCAAAGGAAAATCTCGATCCAATCCATGTCCCACAGATCGAGGATGTCTATATCGATCTCTATCATGAGGTTGAGCTTAGAAGAAAGGATCACTCCCACCTGGCCTTAGCAGAGATCATCCAGTATGGTGTGGCCATTGTTCCAAAAGGTTTCAAATGACTGATCAAGAATTTGATCAAGTATATCTAGATATGGACGGGGACAACTAGCCATTTGCTGAGATAGATAGAACAAAGGCACCCCAGACTATTGAGGAGAGGGTAAAAGGAACTTTACCATGCACAGAATATTGGTGCAGGTTTAATGGTCTCATCTACCTTGGGGTGGACTTCACCACGTCTCCCTTAGGTAATGCACCTACCAGGCCAAAACATTTGCCAAAGGGAAAAGGAAAAGACAAGGAAGGGGAGTCAAGTTCTACTCAGGAGAAAGCTCCGAGAGTCCTCCTTCCACCGCTCGGGAGCAGATCATACGCCCTGCCTCCCCAGAAAAGGAAGTGGTAGTAAGCATTCCAACGGGCACATCCACTCAGGATGTTGCCCTTTGCTACAACCGTTGAAGTTCCCACCGTTCCTTCTCCTCCTTCCCCTCCCGAGGTCACTCAAGGAACCATTCCTTTGATTGTGTCTTCTCCCCATCTTCTATTGTTCCCCCTTCCTCTTCCTCCATCTTCTCTTCCCTCGCGGAGCTGTCCCCCAATATTTCTTCCCTCATCTCTCAGCTCCCTTCCGCCCCCACAGTTTCCTCTCCTACAGTAACTCCTACCCCTATGAGCGTTGGAGGTTCGGTTTCTTTATCAATGCCGCCAAGCATCTCAACCCATTTCCCGAGTACACTGTAGTTGCTCCTTCTTCTTCTGCCATTCCCTCTTCTCCCGTTGGTCCCACTCCCTTAAGTCTAGCATGGATCTCCCAACACCTGAGCCAACACAAGAGGAAATTCCCCATTGCACCTATGGACTTCTCCATCATTCCAACAAAAGGAGCTAAGAAGAAAAATCCAATAACCCGCTTCTCTCATAGCACCTCAGGTGAAAGAGTAATGGAGATCGCGTATCCCGATCCCACAAAGGATAAAAAGGATCTGTCTCCTACAGATTATACAGTGACACAGGTCACAATGGGAACATCCTCTGAGAGCCTACAAGGAGGCCCTATCTGCAGTGGATGCCCTTTGCAAGAAGCTTCAGGAAGTAAAGGAAGAGAAGAGGATACTAAAAGAACAAAATAAACATCTTCTCCAAGCCCTGCAGAAAATGGGCAGTGCACCTCCTACAACTGCCACTGAAACTCTTGAGGCCCTTAGTCAGGATAAGATAAATGAATACGCCAAGATTGGTGAACAAGGCATGGCAGTATCCACCTGGAGAGACCAAATCCTCAAAGATAGTGAGGAAGTAATCGTCAAGTTCACCGAGCTATATCAGAATATTGGTCAGTGAACAAGGAACTCCAGGTGATTGCAGGACCTATCTCGAAGAGTTAGACCATGCTAGGTTACAACATGAGACATTCCAGAAGATGCTCATTGCTCAGTGATGAGTTGGTTAAATTCGGCATCTTCGATCACCCTGAGCACCCAACAAATTCTTTGTTGCTTTCGACTACTGGGTCGATTAGATGGAATTTGTCCTGGAGAAGATTGACAAGGTCAAAGAGGAGGCCTTGGATGCAATGCATCAGATGGAGAAAATTTTCCTAAGAATGTCTCTCGGGCTTGCTCACTCCATCATTCACCTTGAGGAAGGCTAGATGAAACCATTCGGATCTTCAAAGAGATCATCTCGCAAGGGTTAGGGCCAGAAGCTACTTTTGACGCTGAATCCATCAACAACCTTCTGGCCTACCGCGACTTTGTGGGATACCTGATGGAGGTAGGTAATGAATACTTCAAACTCCTAGAAAAACTCAGAGATGAATGGGAGACTTGTGAAGTCATTGGCGATCACACCAAGGGTCCTGCAGGATCAACTCCAACCAATGATCAGAAAATTCATGGAGTACTGGGCCTAATTCCACATTGCCTCTCTGAGCAGAAGTAGGATACTCCCTTCTAGCCGTGAGACGATAATGAATAGCCTTCCTCTTCTTGGCTTTATTTTTGTAATATTTAAAATTATGTTGGCACAAATGATGACATCATCCATGTTGCACCATGGGATGTTGTTATCCACCAAGTTGCCCAAAGTCAATAGTTGACTTTTAGATATTTTGTAATTAGTGGTTGGTTTCTTTTTGCCTTCTCTCTCCTTCTCCTTCTATATATACTTGAATACTTGTTGTATTCAGGTGGTGGACACTTTTTAGATGAAAAATAGAAGTGAGAAGAAAAGGCTTTGTACTTTTGTAACAGAAGAAAACATAATACAAATATTAAGACTTTGTGTTGAATATGTGTGTCATGGGCATCGATCTTTCTTATGTCAAATCTACGCATTTATTACATTGGACCTATCTCTACTTTTTTCATTTGTTCATCAGTATTGCTTTGTTTGTTTATGCAAGTAGGTTTGGCTCTGTTTACTACTAGCCCGAAACATAAACACTCCGACCTTTCTGCTTTGGAATTCATTTCTTTTCTCCCTTCAGATCTATCCTATCTCCTCTCCCCACTTCATTCCCTTCTTTTCACAGTCAGAAATACCCCAACTGGGACAAGATCCCAAACCCCTGAAGGCGTAATACTATAGGACTTGCACTGATTCCTGCTGGTAGAATAGCAATAAACCAGTTTCGCTTTGTTGTCTCAAAGAGGGGCTATGCCCTGCACATTGTTGGCTCATCTATCCATAGATCTATCCACCCGACATATTTTCGGACCAACAGTTTTTGGTGACTCTCTGGGGATTCGAACCAGATCTACAGTTGTGGTTTGTCAAAAAATCAATAAAACCATAGAAACCACTACCTGTTTGCAAATTTTAACTTTTTGCTTAAAATCCAAAATTTTTGCAAAAATGCTCCAAACTGAAAATTTTCTTTAGAGATCCATAGATCTAGACTAGTTAGAGATCTTTAGTTCACTGAGTTTTTACAAAAACCTGTATTTTTCCGTAGATCTGAGATTCTAACAGTTTACAAAAATTTCAAACCCACGTAAAAGTCAACTCTAAGATCGAAAATCAGCTCGCTAATTTAACCACCATTTTATCCTCGTTGATCTTTGTCATTAAACTACAATCGGTTTTCAAAAGGGAATAAAATTTAAAAAAAAGTGCATGCTGCTGATTTTTGTCAGAAAAGTCAGAAAATCAGCAAGTACAACCAAAAAGATTTTTTAAATCTACTCCAAAATATTACAGATCTGAAAGATACACTGGCGGGTGAACCATTTACTCATAGCAGGAGAGCTCGTGGAGAAGTTGATCCTATTTTCGATCTACTTCAAAGGCACAACTTCAATATTACACCAGCACTCTTCTCATCACTGGGTTCAACTGATCAGTCAGCTAGAAGTGTCTTGCCTCCACGAAAGAACCAGTTTTCATCGAGGATCCTCCTCATACCTTTGCGAGTGCTCATTCTCGAACGGAATCACTCTCTCGGATTGCATCCTTTTTCCAGATTTTTAGATGGTAGTACCATGGGGAAATGCTATGGGACCTCTTGTTTTGCCACATCCGGTCCACGCACTCCCTCATGGAAACCGAAAGAATTTCCTAAGATTTTATGGGAGTGGAAATCAAAGCACAGATTCACATATATCCGTATTCATCATGTCATGCAACATCCTAGACGTGACCCATGAAGATGTATCAGTACACCTTTTCTAGAGACTTTGCAAGAACCCGCAGCAGAATGGTTCCAACATTTACCGGCCGGATCTATCACTAGTTGGGCCACATTACGAACTGCATTTGAAGAAAGATATAATCCTTCAGAGGATGCGTTTGCATTACTGTCCAAGATCACTCACCTAAAGAAGGAAGTCAATGAAACCATGTGCAATTTTATCACTCGTTTCAATTCACTAATTAACCGTGTGCCTCCTACCATGCTGCCAATGCCAGAAAATCAAAAGTGTTTCTTTATGAACGCCATGAGCTCAAGAGTGAGTTTCTTACTCTTACAAGAACAAATCACCACCCTGGTTCTAGCTCAGGCTGCGGCCATTCGGATAGAGGACAACCTACTTATATCTAGTGAATTAAAATGTGAGTCATCCAAGCCTAAAGCTTCAACCCCTTCTCAAGCCGCTTCATCAGATCCGGCATTCCAGAAGATGGAAAACGACTTGCTCGCGTTGAAGAAGCAATTAGCTCAAGCTTCTCCTAGCACTTCATACCGGGATATCCCATGGAGAAATTTCACTTCCAACAACGCCCCACAAAGGCCACATTTACCTGTAACTACTCCACGGTTGGCACTTGAGGCTCCTTTGGTCAATTCCTAGTTGAGATTGAAGAAGAGGAACAAAACTATGAAGAACCTTCATCCCAAGGTGAAGATGATCAAGATGTCGGTGAACCGACTGGCGACTCTACAATCGGGTATATGGAATTTGAAGATGAAGAATCTGATGAAGAAGAGGGCACTCAAGGGTATGCAAGTGGGTAGTCATATGTTGTTTTCACCCGCTCTCAAGGAAAAGAATCAGAAGTTGCTGCCAGGACACAAAAAGAAAAGGTTGCGTCTAGCACGCCTCCAACTATTGCTAAAAGAGGTAATCCTCTTCCTGCTCAACCTCCTATTAAGTCTTTTACAAAAAAATATTTTCCCCCATCTCTCCTCCAAATCAGCCTTCTCCCATTCCCACAACGACCAATAATCCTACCCCTCCGTTGTGAAGTGAAGGACTTATTCCCTCATCGATGCGAATCTTGGTCGCATTCGACATAATCGACCATGCTAAAAAGACCAAGATTCAAATGTCTGAAGCTGAGTACCTTCAGTCTAACCCGAGCAGCTTGTTAGATTAACCAAGTATATTCAAAGCCAAGCTACCGTAGTCTCCCATGTCTCTCTGAAAGGAATCCTTTCCACTCCTCCTACATCTCGCATAAATGTGGCCTTGACTTCCGTGTCAGGAAAAATTGAACCTTTTTATCTCTCCCTCCTAATCAATGGTCACAAGCTAAGCAACTGCATAATTGATTCTGGGGCTTCCGATAATGTCATGCTAGAAAAGGTCACCCATGCTTTGGGCCTCACTCTTACCAAGCCTTTCGGTAGATGTTACTCCATGGAAACCAAACAAGTTCCATTGATTGGTCAAATAAAAGATGCACAGTTCACATTTGCAGCGTTCCCAGAGAAAAGGGTAAAGATGACCATCCTCATTGTTGATATCCCAGTGGCATATGGAATTCTACTGGGAAGGAGATTTTGCAAAGAAGTTGGTGGAGAGAATCATATGGACTGGTCCAAAGCTAGAATCCCGTCAAGGTGTTTATGCGGAACATTGGAGCTGAATCATAAAAGAAATACCTGGTCACCAATTAGCGACCCCAAAGCCCAAATTCTTTCGAATCATCGGGGATTGTGAACTACTTCTTATCTACCGAGTCGGCTGAATGGACGTTCTTGTCTAGGAAGAAGACCTTAACAAGGTTTGGACATTGCAGTTTGATGGCAGTTGTGCAACTAGTGGATGGGGTGTTGGAGCTGTGCTAATATCTCCTGAGGAGGAGATTTTCCTCTCTCTTTCAAGTTGCATTTTTTCAACACGAATAATACTGCTGAATATGAATCTTTGATACTTGGCATGCAATCCGAAAAAGAGAGGGGAATCAAGAACCTAAAAGTGCAAGGCGATGCCGAGTTGGTCGTAAATCAAGTAAAAAGGATATATCAAGTAAAGAACGAAAGGCTCAGGTATTACCGCAACGTGGTATGGGACAGCATTGAGGAATTTGATGCCTTCTCAATAAAATTCGTTCCGCGAGCTCAGAACGATATGGATGATTCATTGGCCATCTCAGGGTCCCACATGCTACCTCACCCAGGATTGAAGACAGACACATACACCATTGAGGTAGTTTTCCGCCCAAGTGTGCCAGACAATTATCAGCACTGGCAGGTATTCAATGATGACAATCAACTTTTTGCCTTTTTGGAGAAGGCGAAAAATTTCAGTGAGCTTCATTTTGAAGGATCTACTTCTGCATGCCGTGAATCCGTCACTAATCAATTGGATGAATCAAAAGGAAGTGATGGCATATGTCAGCTCAAAGGAAATAAAATTCCAAAAGGTTTAGTCTCTCTAGAATGATTGTTTGACAAACATGATCGTTTTGTCAAGAAGAAGCGGCGAGATGATCCTAACTCCTCTCCAGAGATTGAGCCAGTCAATCTAGGTACTATGGAGCGTCCACAGTTTGTAAACATTGGGAAGTGTTGCACACCCAAAGAAAAGCAGAAGTTTTTCAAATTGCTGAAGAAATATATGGATGTATTGGCATGGTCTTATGCCAATCTAAAGTCTTTCAAGCTGAAGGACATCCAGCATGACATCCCGTTGAAAGAAGATGTCAAACCCTTTCGCCAGAAACAGAGGCACTACAATCCCAAGATCTTGGGTACCATTCAGGTAGAGATACAGAAGATGTTGGATGCAAGGATCATTTTTCCTGTCCATCACAGTACTTGGGTCACAAACATTGTACCAGCAAGAAAAATGGTGAGATACACATATGCATAGATTTTCGCAACCTGAATCAAGCGTCCTTGAAGGACAACTACCCACTACCTATAATGGATCAGGTTCTACAGGTAGTAACTGGTTCATAAATGTTGTCCATGCTTGACGGTTTTCGGGCTACAATCAAATAAAAGTCTCACCTAGAGATCGATTCAAAACAACATTCACTACTCCCTAGGGCACATTCACCTATAGCAGGATGCCTTTTGGCTTGACCAACGCTAGTGCCACCTTTCAACGAGCAATGGACTTCGTGTTCAAAGGTATGATGGGAAAGGTTATCGTAGTTTATTTGGATGACTTGACTGTGTTCTCTAAACAGCAAAGTGATCATTGTGATCATTTGGAACAAGTATTGAATAGATGCCGAGAACACGGATTTCTCTAAACCCAAAAAGTTTATTTTCGGGTTCACTGAAGGAAAATTGCTAGGGCACGTTGTAAGCAAGGAGGGTACAAAGATAGATGCCGAAAGGGTTAGGGCTATTCAGAGCCTTACTTTACCCACAAGCAAGACCGGTGTTCACTCCTTCGAGAAAAGTGAATTTTCTCAGGCGCTTTGTTCCCGACTTTGCTGAAAAGACTCACTACATATCAAATATGATGAAAGGGTCACAAAATTTCGGTGGAACAAAGAAGGAAAGATGTCATTTGAGGATATAAAAGCCTCCGTGGCCCATGTGCCAGTCCTAGTATGTCTCGATTTCTCCAAGGATTTTATCATGTACAGCTATGCATCCGAGCATCTTTGTATCGGCCATCCTAATGCAAAATAATTCTAAGGACGTTGAATCTCCAATCATGTTCATGAGCTCTCCCCTCAAGCCTCATGAATTGAAGATGTCTTAGTTGGAAAAGCATGCTTTCACCGTTGTCAAAGTAATCAAGAACTTCGGTATTATATCCTAAACTCTCATACAGCAGTGTTGGTTCCTGACACGGCAGTCAAGTCAATCTTAACTCAACAGGAGTTAGGAAGCTTGCGAGGGAATTGGATCGCAAAGGTCCAAGAGTATGATCTAGATATAAAGCCAACCAAGCTGGTAAGAGGCAAGGGCCTATGTCAGCTTATGGCTGAAAACAAAGATTATGAGGGCCCTGAAGAAAAGGATGATGGCATCAATGGGACACAAGGCCAACTGGAGAAAGCTGAATCTCTGCCTATGGTTCTATTTATTGCAACTAGCGACGAGTGGTATTCGATATCACTTTATTTCTCACTTATGGTGAGTGCCCAGCTCATTTAACTTCAAAAGAGAAGTGTAGTGTAAAACTCAGAGCAGCTAGATATGTCATCTAGGATGATGGTTTATACAAGCGTGGAATTGATGGCATCTTCTTGTGATGCGTCGACAAACCACAACAGGTAAAATTGCTAGAAAGTTTTCATGACTCAGGCTGCGGTGGTCATTTTTCCTCTTCCATGACAGCACACAAGATCATCCAGGCCAGGTACTATTGGCCAATGCTATTTCGAGGATATAGCCACCTGGGTAGCAAAATGTGAGCTCTGCCAACAATTTGTTGGCAAACCAAAATTGGCTGCTTTTCCCCTCAGGCCGGTCATTATTGACAAGCCCTTCAAGCAATGGGGAATTGACTTTATCGGAGCACTACATCCACAATCAAGTGTTGGACATAGTTATGTCCTAACAACAATAGATTACTTCACCAAATGGGTGGAGGCCATACCTATTAAGAATGCCACCTCTGAAGTTGTTTGCAATTTCATCAAAGAAAATATCATTGTGAGGTTTGGCATTCCAAACAAGATTGTTGCTGATAATGCTTCCAACTTCTCCTCATGGGAAGTTATCAATTTTTTCTATGAATACGGGATAACCTTGGCCCACGCCTCAGATTATTACCCCCAAGGAAATGGTCAGGCGAATCCAGTAATAAAAACTTAGTGACCATCATACGGAAGTTAGTTGATGAGAATCAGCGGTCGTGGCACAAGTCATTGTATGACGCTTTGTGGGTAGACCGCATTACTCCAAAAAGGTCTCTCGGTATGTCACATTTTCAAGTATTATATGGAATCGATGTTGAACTTCCCATTTCTGTGGAACTTCCTACTCTGCGCTTGGCACGAGCGATCGAAGATGAAACTTTCCAGAATTCTCTTGAAAAGAGGGTCATGTACCTGACAGAGCTTGAAGAAAAGAGAGTAAAAGTGGTCGACAAGATCACCGAACATCAGAATCAAGTCAAGAGACTATTCGATAAAAAGGCCAAGTAGAGAGATTTCAGGTAGGAGATCTCGTCCTTTTGTGGGACAAGCGAAGAGAGCCAAAGGGCATGCACGGGAAATTTGATTCTCTATGGAGAGGACCTTTCAAGATCAAGCAACTCAACGAAGAGAATAGCTTCTATCTCTCGTATCTAGATGGAACTAATCTCCCACTTCCCTATAGCGGGCAGCATCTCAAAATATTCAGGAAGTAGAGCTTGCTCTCTTCTTTGTATAGTTTGCTTTATGTTGTGTGTTTATTTTTTGTCGTGTGTTTGCTTTTGTCAGTTGTGTGTTTTCCTTTTTCGTCACCCTTGTTTTTGACTCTGTAACCCAATGGATAGGCACATGTTGATCTAGGGTTCTCTACCCTTAAGCTTCACTCAAAGATAGTCCCCAGAAAGAGCCAGTTGTTATCCTGTAAAATTGACAAGGGCAATTTTGTAGGTAACCATACCAAAATTTTGTTTTGGTTTCCCGCCGAGGTCCCTTAGTGTTCGGAATGGCCTAAAATCCCCTTTGGAGAATCTGGTTTTTCAAACTTAGTCATTTCGGTCCTTTTTGGCTCGGCGCAGATTTTGTTCATGCAACATCAAATGTATATGCGCCCTCTTCTACGCCTTTGGCGCACTCTCTATCATGTCAATAGCAAAAATGTTGCACCTCCCCATGTTGCACCCTTCTAACTTGCGCCATGGCGCATGCGCCCCACTGTTAACACTAAAAATGTTGTGCCCTTAAGCGGTGTGCCAAAGCGCTAAAAACCCCGTGTTGATAGTCCGATTTTGCCTGAAAGGCGCAAGTAATTTCTTCTTTGATAGACGCATGCCGTGCTAAAGGCGCAAAAGTTTCATGTTGGCATGCTATTTTGTGCGCTCTTTGAAAATGGTTGGTGGCGCATTTATTGCACCTTTTTCTATAAATAGGTGCATCTCGACTGTCATTTTCACAATTGAAAAACACGTGAAAAGTTTATTCCTCTGCACCTGTCAACACTCCAGTCATTCTCGTGTCGCTTCACGTCACACTCATGGGCCCCGCATCGTTTCTTCCAGTCTATATATCCGGGTAGGTGGTCCTTACTTTTCTTGTGGTTTTTTTTTGGTTTGGTTGTTTTTGGAATAATAATAAAATGAATCTGAAGAAACCATAAACCCCTCTAGCCCATTTTGTAATCTTCTCTCTCCCCCAAACCAGGTTTTACCCTCCTTTCAGATCTGCTTAGCACTGGGAGGGCTTTGTCTCAGAAATGGACCCAAGATCCTCTTCACACTATTCCCCTTATTGTCAGATCCATGTTAATGAGGCCTGAAAACCACAAACTTGTCCAAGAAAGGAGAAAATTTAAGGTTATCACAGATCCAAAACCCGCAGTTTTCCTTTGGCGCAAACGCCATCCCTATTGCATAAAACACAGTCGCACCAAAGGGTGCACTACCCCAGCCTACAGCATGCACCTTCCCTATGCCCTTTGAAATTCCTATAAACCTAACACATGGCACCAGTAGCAATCCCACCTACATCAACATTGAATGTCATGTAAACTTTTCCTGCACTGCGCCAAAGCTAAAAATCCCCTTGGCACACCTAAAGTCGGTGATACACCCTTTAATCCCGCGCCCTTTGGCACACCAAAACTATTTGCAACACAATCAATACTTGCACCATTAGCGCATCCTACCACCATGTAACACAAAAATTATTTGCGCCCAGTTTAAACCCTACACAACGGCGCAAGCGCAAATCCTTCTACATCAACACTGAATGTTGTCTGTAGTATTCCTGCGCCTTGTGCCCTTTGGCACTATTTTCTTCCTTGCAACACTCTGCATCAGTGCGCCTTACTTTTCTGAGCCTGCATTCTATAGTATTCCCGCGCCCTGCACCGAAGCTTTTAAATTGCTAACTCCTCATTCTGTAATGCTTTGATGGATGATCTAATAGCTCACATGGCTCTTCTGCATTGGACTTCACTCCTTCTTGCATATCAGCAGCTGAACTCAGAATCGCATATGTCTACATGAAGTAAGAGGCCAACCAAGTCAAAGGGTAAGGCCAAACTCACAGAGGAAGAAATGAAATATAAGTATCAAAGGGTCAGGATGCCCGAGTCCCATGCAGAATGTGACTTGGACATCAGAGATGCTGAACTTGGCCATATAGACATGGAGGATTTTGGGCAGAACCAAAAGGGTCACAGGAAGTCCTTGGATGGAAAAATTAGTGGGCAGTGGTCTACACTTTGCTGGGGGAATCCCCGTTAGCACGGTGAATAATGATTTCATGATGGTGGTGGCCCACTGCTATAACAAAGACACCAGGTGTGTCGAGAACGAAAAGGGCGAGGTAATAATCAACCTCACTACCCGGCACTTTGAAATCATGTTGGGTATCCCCCACCACCGGCACTTTGTGGCCGTGAGTCAGGAAGACTACATTAAAGCATGGGATGAAAATGAGGACAAATGTATGCAGCTCATGAATGAGGTTTATCTAAAGAATAAGAAGGTAATAACCAGGTGGCCCAGGTTATTCATTGCAGTGACTTTTCGAGAGGAGCTGAGTGACACCATTACCTTCTTGAGCAGGGTTTTTGGGCTTCCTAATGCCCATTACTTCCACAAATTGATGCTCATGTATCTAGAAATGATGAATAAAAATGTACGATCGGTGTTTTACGTAAGAGAAATCATCAAGAAGACACCATCTCTCGAGTAGTTCCAACAACTCTCAACAACGGGGAGGTTCTACATGAACTCCTACGTGGTCTATGTTATTGCCCCACGAGAGAGATTATCCAAAGACCGAGCCGATGCGGGGTATGGTCCAGGTAAAAATATACGAATATTATCCGAGTTGAAAGCGGAGAAAAACATTCTGCAGCTCAAAGCAAGATCAACGATGCCTTCTTCTATGGCATCATCTGCCTATTGAGGCCAAATATGACTCACGGTCGAATGACCAAGAGCATTGTGACTGCAACAAAGAAGTGGGGGGCATTGTTTACACAATTCCCCACTTTTACTTATCTCGAGATCTGCCCCAACTTCTTGGGGGAGCCCACCAAGTTACCAAGATATGTAGGCCCTAAGTTAATCCTATTGGAGTTGTCCAGATAGCTCATCACATATCATGAGAAGTGCCTAAAGAGAAAGAAGGGTGGAACTCCATTCCCCCTCATGATGGGTAGGTACACATGCACTTCTCACACCAAAGCCCGGGAAATGTTTACAGAATTAGAGTTACTCAACCTAAAGCATAATTTCCCAGCAAGGCCGACCTTCGATCCACAAAATTACCTCCCAAAGGCAAAGCTTGATCCAATCCATGTCCCATAGATCGAGGATGTCTATATCGATCTCTATCACAAGGTCGAGCTTAGAGGAAAGGATCAGTCCCATCTGGCCTTGGCAGAGATCATCTAGTATGGTGTGGCCATTGTTCGAAAAGTTTCCAAATGATTGATCAAGAAGTTGATCAAGTATATCTAGATACGGACGGGGACAACTGGCCATTTGTTGAGATAGACAGAATAAAGGTGCCCCAGACTATTGAGGAGAGGGTAAAAGGCACTTTACAGTGCACGGAATATTGGTGCAGGTTTAATGGTCTCATCTACCTTGGGGTGGACTTCACCACATCTCCCTTAGGTAATGCACCTGCCAGGCTGAAGCATTTTCCAAAGGGAAAAGGAAAAGACAAGGAAGGGGAGTCAAGTGCTACTCAGGAGCAAGCTCCCGAGAGTCCTCCTTCCACTTGCTCAGAGAAAATCGTACGCCCTACCTCCCAGGAAAAGGAAGCGATGATTAAAGCGTTCCAACAGGCACATCCACTCAGGATGTTGCCACTGCTACAACCATTGAAGTTCCCATCGTCCCTTCTCCCGCTCCTCCTTCCCCTCCTGAGGGTACTCAAGCAACCATTCCTTTGATTGTGTCATCTCCCCATCTTTTATGATTCCCCCTTCCTCTTCCTCCATCTTCTCTTCCCTTGCAGAGTTGCCCCAGTATTTCTTCCCTCATCTCTCAGCTCCCTTCCACCCCCACAGTTTCCTCTCCTACAGTAACTCCTACCCCTGTGAGCATTGGAGGTTCGGCTTCTTTATCAATGCCGCCGCTAAGCGTCTCAACCCATTTCCCCGAGTACACTGTAGTTGCTCCTTCTTCCGCTGCGTTCCCTCTTCTCCCGCTAGTCCCACTCCCTTAAGTCTAGCATGGATCTCCCAACACCTGAGCCTAAGACAAGAGGAAATTCCCCATTGCACCTATGGACTTCTTTGTCATTCTAACAAAAGATGCTAAGAAGCAAAATCTAATAACACGCTTCTCTCGAGCGCCTCAAGTGAAAGGGTAATGGATATCGCGTATCCCCATCCCAAAAAGGATAAAAAGGATTTGTCTCCTATAGATTATACAGTGACACAGGTCACAATGAGAATGTCCTTCGAGAGCCTACAAGGGGAGGCCCTATCTGCAGTGGATTCCCTTTGTAAGAAGCTTCAGGAAGCAAAGGAAGAGAAGAGGATACTAAAAGAGAAAAATAAACATCTTCTCCAAGCCCTACGAGAAAATCAGTCGATGATTTAGTTAAATTCAAGCATCTTGATCACCCTGAGCACCCAACAAAGTCCTTGCTGCTTTAGACTACCGGGTCGATTAGATGGAATTTTTCATGGAGAAGATTGACAAGGTCAAAGAGGAGGCCCTAGATACAATGCATCAGATGGAGCAAATTTTCCTGAGAATGTCTCTGGGCTTTCTCACTCCATCATTCACCTTGAGGAAGGCTAGATGAAACCATTCGGATCTTCAAAGAGAGCATCTCATGAGGTTAGGGCCAGAAGCTACTTTTGACACTTAATCCATCAACAACCTTCTGGCCTACCGTGACTTTGTGGGATACCTGATGGAGGTAGGTAATGAATACTTCAAACTCCTAGAAAAACTCAGAGATGAACGAGAGACTTGTGAAGTCATTGGCGATCACACCAAGGGTCCTGCACAGGATCAACTCTAGCCAATGATCAGCAAATTCATGGAGTACCAAGCCCAATTCCACATTGCCTCTCCTGACCGAAGTAGGATACTCCCTTCTAGCCACGAGATGACGATGAATAGCCTTCCTCTTCTTGGCTTTCTTTTTGTAATATTTAAAAGTATGTTGGCACAAACGATGACATCATCCATGTTGCACCATGGGATGTTGTTATCCATCAAGTTGCCCAAAGTCAACAGTTGACTTTTAGATATTTTGTAATTAGTGGTTGGTTTCTTTTTGCCTTCTCTCTCTCCTTCTCCTTCTATATATACTTGAATACTTGTTGTATTCAGGTGGTGGAAAATTTTAGATGAAAAATAGAAGTGAGAAGAAAAGGCTTTGTACTTTTGTAACAGAAGAAAACATAATACAAATATTAAGACTTTGTGCTGAATATGTGTGTCATGGGCATTTGATCTTTCTTATGTCAGATCTATGTGTTTATTCTGTTGGACCTATCTCTACTTTTTTCATTTGTTCATCAGTATTGCTCTATTCGTTTATGCAAGTAGGTTTGGCTCTGTTTACTACCACCGAAACATAAACCCTCCGACCTTTACGCTTTATAATTCATTTTTTTCTCCCTTCAGATCTATCCTATCTCCTCTCCCCACTTCATTCCCTTCTTTTCACTGATCGTAAATACCCCAAGTGGGACGATATCCCAAACCCCTGAAGGCAGGATATTATAGGACTTACGCAGATTCCTGTTGGTAGAATATCAATAAACCAATTTCACTTTGTTGTCTCAAAGAGGGGCTATGCCCTGCACACTGTTGGCTTGTCTATCCATAGATCTATCCACCCGATAGATTTTCGGACCAACAAATAATTGGTAAGATCAGTCAATAGGGCATTAATGACACATGATGGAAGCTTCTAAAGTGGTTCAACCAACTATAACTAATATATCATGTTTCTTCATTTTAGGAATAAATTTAAGACATTTCCTCTTCTCTCTCACATATTCTTCTATAAATGTAAGTTGGAAGCTCATTCCAAGGAGTTCCAATAGGTCAGATAGGTTGGACAATTAGATATCTTAGGCAAGTGCAAATTTTTCAAGATCTGCAAGTTGTCCTTGTATGTTGAGGGAACTTTCAAGCCTCTTTTCCAAGACTATAATGGAAACCATTTCCTCTTCTGAATGTATGATGCATTGTGCACGTTATTTAAGTAATAAAAGTGTGTGTTTTGTGACTAATCTCAGTCCTTTCATCCTTCTATACTTCTTTGTGCCTTTTCTCATGCTTGCGGTACACTGTGTAAGTTCATGTTTCTATTGTAGGTTCTTGGATCTCTGTGCTTATCAAGTGGTGGAATGTTGCATGCAGTTGAGTTGTGGTGCTTGTTCACCCTTCTCAAGTTCATCCTTCTTCACTAGAATATTGATAACTTGTTTGTTTGATCGAGTTTAACAAAGGAATGCATGCTTCCTAGTCTATGGTATTATGTACCCTCTCTAAGTTGCAGTAGGTGAAGTTGACTTGTGGTGCACACACCCTCTTCAAATTAACCCTTCTTGAGTCTAGAAACACCCTTTATTGGTGCATCACCACCCCCTAGTATAGTTTTATTTCTTGCAAATATCTCTCCCTAAAACACATGAAAATGTAGCATATGACTAGATAGCCATTTTATTACACTAGAAGTAGTACAACACTTAGTTTAGGAAGAGGAATTCGGCCTTCTCGGAGGTTCACCTTGAGCCCAAGTCCCACATCTTGAGAGGTGATCCCATGTGTCCCAATAACACCGAACATCATGTTCACATTTTTTCCATTCGGAGGGTGCAGTGATTTGGTGACAATAGTTTTTCCACACCAGTGGGATAGAGTTGGTACTTCTCTTATCACTTACACAAGTCAAAGTACCTTCCGAATCTATATCTCTGGATTCTAAATCTCGATCTTGTTGTTTTGAAAATCTGTTGAGTGGATAGATTTATGGATAGACGAGCCAACAGTGTGCAGGGCATAGCCCCTCTTTGAGTCAGCAAAGCGGCCCGGTTTATTGCTATTCTACCAGCAGGAATCTTGTGCAAGTCTCACAATATTCTGCCTTCAGGGGTTGGGATCTCATCCCAGTAGAGGTATTTCCAACTGTAAAAGAAGGGAAAGAAACGGGGTGGGGAGATAGGAAAGATCTGAAGGGAGAAAAGAAATGAATTCCAAAGCAGAAAGGTCAGAAGGTCTATGATTTGGGTTGGTAGTATACAGAGCCGAACCTACTTTGCATAGATGAATAAAGCAATACTGATGAATAAATGACAACAAAGTAGAAGTAGATTCAATAGAACAATCACACAGATCTAACATAAGAAAGGTCTGATGTAAAACACATGTATTCAGCACAAAGTCTAAATATTGTATTAATATTTGTTTCTGTTACAAAAAGTTCAAAATCTTTTCTTCCTACTTCTATTTCTCATCTGAAAAATATCCACACTTGAATACAACAAGTATTCAAGTATTTATAGAAGAAGATAAGAAAAGAAGGCAAAAACAAACCAACCACTTAATTACAAAAATATCTTACAAGATATTCTAAAGTCATTTGTTGACTTTTGACAACTTTGTGGATGACATCATCCCATGGTGCAACATGGATGATGTCATCATTTGTGTCAACATACTTTAGATAATTACAAGGAGAAAGTCGGGAAGAATGAAACTATTCATCATCGTCCCACGGCTGAAAGGGGGTATCCTGCTTTTGCTGCTGCTCAGGTGACGAGATGTGGAACTGGGCACGGTATTCCATGAACTTGTTGATCATGGGTTGAAGTTGATCCTGGGAAGGATCCTTGTGTCGATCACTGATAGCCTCGCAAGTCTCCCGCTCATCTGTGAGCTTTTCTGGGAGCTTGGAATATTCATTTTCTACATCTATCAGGTACCCAATGAAGTCACGACAGGCCAGCAGGTTGTTGATGGATTCAGCGTCGAAAGTGACTTCTGGTCCCAGCCCCTGCGAAACGATCTCCTTGAAGATCCAAATAGTTTCATCAACCTTTCTTAAGGTGAAAGAAGGAGTGAGCAAGCCCAGAGACATTCTCAGGACAATTTGCTCCATTTGATGCATTGCATCCAGGGCTTCCTCCTTGATCTTGTCAATCTTCTCTAGGACGAACTCAGCTGATCGACCCGGTAATCCAGAGTAGAAAGGATTTTGTTGAGGGCTCTAGGGTGACCAAAGACGCTGAACTTGATCGGATATTCGGATGAATAGTCGAGCATTTTCTGAAAGGTCTCATGCTGCATCTGGCATGGTCCAGCTCTTCGGAGATGGGTCCTACTATCACCTGGAGCTCTTTGTTCACCCGATTGATATTCTGATATAAACTGGTGAACTTGGCGATCACTCCCTCACTTTCTTTGAGGATTTGGCTCCTCCAGGCGGAAACTGCCATACCCTGCTCGCCGATTTTAGCATATTCATTAATCTTATCCTGGCTCAGAGGCTTAGGAGTTTCGGTGGCAGTTGTAGGATGTGCACCTTGCCCATCTTTACGTAAGGCGTGGAGGAGATGTTTACTTTGCTCCTTTAACAACCTCTTTTCTTCCTTTGCTTCTTGGAGCTTCTTGTAAAGGGTGTCAACTATAGATAGGGCCTCTCCTTGAAGGCTTTCTGAAGATGTCCCCATTGTGACTTGGGTCACTATATAATCTGTTGAAGATAGATCCTTTTTATCCTTTAAAGGATTGGGGTAAGCTATCTCCATTACTCTCTCTCCTGACGCACTCTGAGAGAAGCGGGTTATAGGCTTTTGCTTCTTGGCCCCCTTTGATGGGATGATGGAGAAGTCCATCGGTGCGATGGGAACTTTCCTCTTTTGTTGGCTCAGGTGTTGAGAGATCCATGCTGGACTTATGGGAGAGGGGCCGAGAAATAGAAAAGGGAGCAGCTGCAGTAGTAGAAGGAAAATGCGTGGAGACACTTGGAGGCGGCATTGAGAGGGAGGCCGAGGAAGTGCTCACGGGAGGAAGAGATACTACAGGGGAGGTAGACATGGGAATGGAAGGGAGCTGAGAGATGAGGGAAGAAATGGTGGGGGACAGCTCCGTGAGAGAAGAGAAGATGGACGATGAGGAAGGGGAACAGTAGAAGATGGGGGAGAGGACACGACCAAAGGAATGGTCGCTTGGGTCACTCGAGGAGGGGAAGGAGGAGAGGGAGAAGAGATAGAAGGGACCTCAATAGTTACTAGTAGTGGAAACATCCTGAATGGATGTGCCCATCGGAACATCCTCGGCCGCTTCTTTCTCTGGAGAAGCCAGAGTTATAACTTGTTCTTGTGCGGCGAAGGGGACTCTCAGGAGTCTCTTCTTGGGTAGAGCTTGACTCACCCTCCTTGTCTTTACCTTTTCTCTTTGGCAGATGTTTGGTCTGGAAGGTGCGTTGCCCAATGGAGATGTGGTGAAATCAACTCCGAGGTAGATGAGACCATTCATCCTGCACCAGTGCTCTATTCTCTGCAGAGTTTCTTTGACCCTTTCTTCTATCGTCTGAGGCGCTTTAGTTCTGTCAATTCACAACGAATGGCCAGTCGTCCCCACCCGTGTCAAGATATACCTAATCAACTTCTTGATCAGCAGTTTGATAACCTTTTGGGATGATGGCTACGCCGTACTGGATGATTTCAGCCAAGGCCAAGCGGGAATGGTCTTTCCTTCTGAGCTCGACCTCATGATACAGGTCGATATAAATATCCTCAATCTGTGGAATGTGGATTGGATTGAGTTTGGCCCTAGGAAGGTAATTCCTTGGGTCGAAAGTGGGCCTTCTTTGGGAAGTTGTGCTTTAGATTGAGTAGCTCCAGCTCTGCAAACATCTCCTAGGCTTTGTGGTGAGAAAGACAAGTGTACCTACCCACTGTGAGGGGGAAAGGAGTTCCACCCTTCTTTCTCTTCAAGCACTTCTCGTGATAGGTTATGAGTTGTCTTGATAGCTCCAACAGGATCAGCTTGGGGCCGGCATATCTTGGCAATTTGGTTGGTTCCCCCAAGAAGTTGGCTGCCCTTAGATAAGTGAAGGTGGGGAATTACGTGAATAAGGCCCCCCACTTCTCTGTTGCTGCAACAATGCTCTTGGTCGTACGACCGTGAGTCATGTTTGGCCTCAAAAGGCAGACGATGCCATAGAAGAAGGCATCGTTAATCTTTGTAAACTGAGAAATACTATTTTCCAGCTTCAGCTCTGGATAGTATTCATATATTTTTACTTGGGGCCAAACCCCGCACCGCATTAACGCTGGATAATCTCTCTCGAGGCTGCAACATAAACTACGTAGGAGTTCATGTAGAACCTCCCCATTGTGGTAAGTTGTTGGAGCTGCTCGGATATAGTGCTGCTTATGATCTCCGCCCACTCGAAGCATTGATCTAGCACATTCTTGTTCATTGTCTCCAGGTATCTAAGCATCCATTTATGAAAGTAGTGGGTATCAGGAAGCCCAAATACTCTGCTTAGGAATGTGATGGTATCACTGAGTTCCTCTGAGAAATTGTTGCGATGAATGACTTGTGGCCATCTGGTTACCACCTTCTTGTTTTTCAGGTATACCTCATTCATTAATTACATACACTGGTCTTCATTATCTTCCCAAGCCTTGGTGTAATCTTCTTGGCTTACGGCCACAAAGTGCCAGTGGTGAGGAATGCCAAGCATTATTTCGAAGTTCCAGGCAGTGAGGTTGATCACGACCTCGCCTTTCTCATTCTGGACACACCTTGTGTTTTTGTTGTAGCAGCGGGCTACTACCATCATGAAGTCATTATTCACTACTGCGGCCCGGGATCCCTCTAGAAAAATGCAGGCCACTACCTACTAGCTTGTCCATCCATGGACTCCTGTGACCCTTCTGGTTCTAGCCCAGAAATCTTCCATATCGATATGACCAAGTTCTGAGTCTCTTATATCCAAGTCACATTCTACCTGGGATTCGGGCATCCTGACCCTCTGATATTTGTACTTCATTTCTTCCTCTGTAAGCTTGGCTTTGCCCTTAGACTTGGTAGGTCTCTTGCTTGATGTAGACATATGTAGTTCTGAACTTAGTTGTTGATCTGCAAGAAGAAGAAGTGAAACCCAACGCAGAAGAGTCATGTTAGCTGTTTGATCTCCCATTAAAGTATTGACAGAAGGAAGAGTTAGCAATTTTAAGGCATCAGGGCGCAGGGCGCATGAACACTACAGGCTGCAGGGCTAAATAGTGTGGCACACAGAAAAATGGTGTTACAAGGGACAAATCAGTGCCAAAGGGCGTAAGGCGCTTGGATATCGCACATGACACTTTTTTTTGTTGTAAGCGGGAGCACCGGTGCCATTTATATGCGTTTTATACCGGGCGCATGTATTTTTCATGTTGCACGAGGACAGGATGCGCCAAAGGCACATGTATTTTTCATGTTACATGGGGATTTGGTGCCAAAGGCGTGCAAGTTTAGCATGTGTAACATAGACTTCAGGTGCGAAAAAGGGGAACTTGGCGCGGCGCATGGGAGGTCTGCATGACATGATGTTGATGTAATAGGGGATGCGCCTGCGCCTTTGAACGCAGTTTTACACTTGGCGCAAGTAATGCCGGTGTTGCATGGGTGCAGGGTGTGCCTATGGCATAGGTATTTGATATGCGACATGGGAGTTGGGTGCGCCCAAGGGTGCAGATTTATTACGTGTAGCACATGACATTTTTGTTGCTGCGATAAGGAAAGCACTGCGTCCATATGGAGACTAGTTTTCACAAAGCGCAGAGAGCTCATGTGCTGCAATTAAAGCCGGTGCACCATAGGTGCGACTGTGCTTCTTGTTACAAGGGTTGCGCGTGTGCCAAGGGAAAACGTAGTTTTGGAAAGTGATTTTTCTTCCTCTCTCGATGAGATCACGATTTTTAGGCTTAACTCCACATTACTTCAAGTGGTGAAGGGGTAGTAAGGAGGTTTTGGATTTTTCTTTCAGGGCGAGTTATCCTAACCAGCAGATCTGGAAAAAGGATGGAAATGGCTTTGGGAGGGAAAAATAGAAAAGCAGGAGGAGCTTCATGGTTCTCAGATCTATTCTATCCTACCACTCAAACAGACAATCAACAGCAAAACCAAAACACGAGAAAAATGAGGACCACTTACCGAAATATATAGAATGCGAGAGGTGAAATGGGGTCCACGAATGCGACATGAGGACGACAGGCATGCTGACAGGTGCAGAGGAATAAGATCAATCACGTGTTTCAATTGTGAAAGTGACAGGGCGGATGCGCCTATATATAGGCAAAGGTGTAATAAATGTGCCAACCACTTTTTGAAGTGGCGCATCAAAACACCTGTCGACATTGCAAAGCTTGCGCCTGTGGCGCACCAAAATGTGTGGTAACACTTGGTTATGTGCGCCTTTAGCACATAAAAAGTGCTGTCAACATGGAAATACATGCACCCTTGGCGCACCAAAACACGGCACAACAAAAATATTGTTGACACGAAGGCGCATGCGCCTTGGCGCATGCAAGAAAGGCACAACATGGGGAGGTGCACCAAAATGTGTGTTAACACGTCAAAGGGTGCACAAAGGAAATGAAGGGGGCGCAGATTTACCCCTGTGTTACACAGGACAAAAGGCACGCCCAACCCAAAAAGACCAAAAGGGGCTAAGTTCGGGAAAACTGATTTCTGGGAAAGGGTTTTGCAACGTTTCAACGCAGAGGGTCCCTGATGAGGGACCAGAACAAAAATTTATGGGTTACCCGCGAAATTTCCCTTGCCAATTTTACGGGATAACAAGTACATTAACTTATGCGAAGAATTCAGGAAAGAGCTTCTTCAAAGCAAGGAAATTATCAGCATATCAAACTTTCCTTATCTCCTCCAAAGAGAAGAAGAAGAGGCATTTCAACATCACCAGTTGTAGCTCTACATTATAGGGGTCATTTAACTCCTCTGTAAAGAAGGTTTCCTCCACCAAGGAATAATCAACCTCTTGTTGCTATGGTACGAAACCAAGTTATTCCCCCTTTCAATGCAAATAGTCCTCTTATGTTGGCTCAATGTGACCCTATACTTTGCGAACTCAAAATTTTAACCTTTTACACAAAGGAAATTCACGTTACTCCAGTGGAATATATTCTTAATGTAGCTAGCATTTTTGCAGTACATAATATCACAGAAGACAATGTTGCGGTTAGACTTCTTTCTACCTCTTTTGAGGGAAAATCACTTCAATGGTTTCGAGGGTTAAGTGTTGGCACTATAACCACTTGGGACGAGTTAGGAGAAAATCTCTGTAAATAGTTTGAAGATGAGAGTGATCACCTATCAATTTTGGAACAACTCACTACCATGAATAGATCTCCCCAAGAATACATGAGTGATTTCAACGTCCGATTCCACAGGTTCTAGAATAGGATTCTGAAACTCATAAACCCTTCTCCAAATAATGCATTTTTGTACTATTTACGAGCCTTGAATAGTGATGTAGTAGTTATGATCCAGTCCATGGGAGGGGATACATTACCTGATGCCTACGACATTGCCATAAGAGTAGAAAATTCCTTGATTCAGGCTAGAAAGATAGCTCCATGAATGCCAATTTCGTTGTCTCTAGATCTTACAAGAAATCAGCCTATCATTGCTCCTATTCTAGTAGCCTCTAATCAACCAGCTCAGTCTTCCCCTACCTCTTCAAATGATCTATTTGAATTCAAGTCACTGCTATAAACTTTTAGAAATGAGCTCGTTGCACTCAATAGGCAAAAATTTCAATACATTCGTCCATATTAGCCACAAAATCATCAGTATTAAGCTAACCATCCTTCTTTTCAAGGGAACAATCAGCCATGCAAAATCAAGCTACAAATCAAGTTGTGAATGTCAGGCCTTTGAAATTTTGAAACCCTCTTATTTCTAACTCATCAAGAGCCATAGTACCTGTCCCGAGAATAATATAGTTCAAGACTACGAATGGTGTTATTATTTTTCTCAACCCCACAATCAAAATCTTTATCCCACTTTGGAGTTTTGGCCAAGTCCTTATGGTTCAAAGCATATCTTCCCCTTCGAGCTAATAGAAAACACATCTACACAAGAAATAGCATATCAATCGTAGGCACTGAAGAAACTAGTTTGTTAAATTGGAAAGCAGAATCTTTTTGTGGGTTGAATACAGATTCCTCATTAGTGGCGATAAACACGCATTCCAAGAAGAGAGCAATGAAACCTCAACCTTCCAAATTTGATCAAGCATCCACTTCATAGCCCAGCACACAAGTGGTAGTTGATAAAGATGCGGGAAAGAAATTTCCATAAACACTTGTTAGCCAAGCTATGAGGAAAGAAGGTTCTTCAAGCATCACAATACCCAACAAGCACTTTCTAAAAGAGGATCCTAACACCCAAAGAAGTGTCAGCAAATTTGGAGAAATTCCTTTCAGCATAGTAGAACAAATGAAGAAAACCAATCTAAGCGTTACTATGTGGGACGCACTCTCAATTCCTTCTCAAATAAATTTGTTGCGAGAGGCTCTAAATAGTTTTGGTACAACCGACAGATCGTTAGGTTGTGGAACAACAATTGCTATGAGTTTGTGTCAACCGAGAAGGGAAAATTATTCCTAAATCCAACAAACCACCACCATTCTATATTTCCTTGATCATTGGCAACCACCTGGTGCATAATTGCATGATCTATTGCGTGCCGTAGCTCAATCATGCCCAAACAAATTACAGATGTACTAGGCATACAATATGTGTTGGTTGCAAGAGGAGTTGTTTAGCTAGATGGCACAACCATTAAAATTGTTGGAGTTATCAAAGGACTTCAACTTACCATCCATGCATGCCCGATTTTATCATTCACCCAAGACATATCAATCATTTATCTTCCTCCTCTCTTTGTCATCTTCCTATCACGATATTTCACTGCCAAGATGGGTGGTTATCTATCATCTGATTGGTCACATATGATTCTCTAGACTCGATATGGAACCAAAATGACTATAATAGTGGAACCAATCTGTCAAAATCATGTAGAACCCTACATCTCTAGTCCTATAAATGGGAATTATACCATCGGAGATCCAGAAGAAGAAGATGTTGTTCATGAACCAACCACTCTTGTTGAAGAATTCATCGATACTTGTGTTGGATGAAGTAAGTAGATATCATCAAGACGATCCCTATGTTTATGTGTTGGCGAAGAAGAAGTTGGTTTGCTACTTTTGAAAGAAACAAGATTAGGTACCTCTTTGTATTCATAAAGAAGATATAATTATATCGTAATTAGTTAAAACACCAAGCAATTTTGAAGGATTGTGATAATTGTTCTTCGATGGCTCGAGAAATAAGAATGGATCAGGTGTTGGTGTTATGTCAATTTCTCCAAAGAGATATAAGTACTTCTCATCTTTTTCTATTGCAATTCGGTTGCACTAAAAATATTGTAGAATGTGAGGCCCTTGTGTAAGGAATTCAACTAGCCTAAAAGAAGGGAATCAATCCCTGACTATTTTTGAGACATGGTGAGTTAGTTTTTCATCAAGTGACGACATGCAATTCATCCAAAAATGATCTTTTAAGATCATACAAGAACCAAGTTCTGGGACTTGATTGAATATTTTGAAGCTTTTGGAATCCATGCGGTTCCTAGAAATCAAAATCAAGATGTTGATAGGCTTTCTACAATTGGCTTGCAATACGACATACTTGTTGATATCATGAAGGAAGGGCAAAAATTTGTCAAAATAGTGGTTCAACCTATAGTCCTTGATAATGTGAGTAGCTAGCAAGTGTTCTATAGTGACAAACAAATTGTCATTTTCCTGCAAGAAGAGGCGGAGTTTGCTGCGAGAAATCAGGATAATTTGCAAGATTCATATGGTGATCAAATTATACAATTAAAAATAAACAAACTACCAAAAGGCTTAGTCACTTTGGAATCCATTTTCAATTCAAATGATCAAGCCAAAAGACAAAGCTCTAATATGGTGGTCAAAGAAGAAGATTTTGAGGAAGTCGAGGTAGTGCATGAGAAGTTTCTGAAGATTAGAAAAGTGTGTACTTCTGAAGAGAAAGAAGCTTTCATCAAAAAATTTCAATATTATCACGAAATTTTTGCGTGGAGCTATAAATACCTACGTGGTTTTGATCCGGTATAGCATAACATACCATCCTAATGCAAAGCCGGTTCACCGAAACGAAGCCAATTAATCCCAAAATCGAGCCACTAATGAGAAAGGAGATAACCAAACTCATTGAGGCTGTATAATTTTTCCCATCAAGCACTCCTCTTGGGTAGCCAATCGGGTGCCCGTAAGGAAGAAGAATGGAGAGATTTGGTTGTGCATAGATTTCAGAGATTTGAATCGTGCGTTATTAAAATACCATTATCCTCTTCCATCAATGGAGCAGTCCTTCAAATGGTGGCAGGAGCTCAAATATTTTCTTTGCTTGATGGATATTCGGGTTACAATAAAATTCTAGTCTAAGAATATGACCAATTCAAAACGGCTTTCACTACCAAGTGGGGCACATATGCCTACAACAAAATTCCATTCGGATTGTCCAATGTTAGGGCTACTTTCCAAAGAGCCATGGACATGGTGTTTAAAGGACTAATCAACGATATCATCTTGGTTTACCTAGATGACATAATTATATATTCTAAGCATGTAGAAGACCACATCACGCATCTAAGGAAGGTTTTCCGAAGGTGTAGGGAATTTGGGGTTTCACTTAACCCCAAGAAATGTATTTTTGCAAGTGCACAAGGGAAATTTGTTAGGGCATGTTGTTTCAATGGAAGGACTATCAATCAATCCAACCAGGATTCATTTGATTATGTCCTTATCTCTCCTAAGTCACAGGAAGATCCTCCAAATTTTTCTAGGTACCATAAATTTTGTGTGGAGATTCATCCCTCAATTTGCGACATTAGCTAAACCACTGACAGTCATGTTGAAGAAAAACATTCCATTCTCATGGACAAAGGAAGGATGACAGAGATTTGAAGCCATCAAAATAACCATTTCTCAAGCTCCCACTGTTGGTGAACCCCAGGTTTGATAAATACTTTATCCTTTATGCTTTTACATGTCAAGAGATCATTTCAGGGATCCTCACCCAACAAAACGACAACCTGATGGAGCAACCAATTGCTTTCTTGATAAATGCCTCAAAGACTACGAGCTCAAATTCTCATTCATTAAAAACAAGTCTTTGTGGTTATTCAAGATTTGAATAAATTCAAGCATATGTTGTTCAACAACATAATTCATTTGATGGTGTCTCATCCAGGTGTCAAGGAATTTTTTGAACAAAGAGATGAACAAAAATTGAGATGGATGGATCACGAAGGTGATGGAGTATGACATGCATATCAAAGTTACCAAACTTTTTAGAGGTAAAGGTTTGTGTCAAAACTTTTGGCAGACATGAAATCAAAAGGTGATGAGGATGAGATGCTCCTAAACACTTATGAGAGTGATGATCAAGTTGACTGGTTATCCAAAATGAAGAATTTCCTCTTCTCAGGAGTATATCCAGTGAACATGGATAAAAATCAAATACGGACTTTCTATCTTCAGTCTATTCCATATGTTATGATAGATAACATTATCTTTTAAAAGGATTTGAATGGTCTTCTCCTTTGGTGTGTAAGACCGGAATAGGTAAGTAAGATACTAGAAGAGTTTGGCCTATCTAGAGGACATTATTCTACATGAATAGTTGCTACTAAGATCATGCGAGCTGGATACTATTGGTTGTATTTGTTCAAAGATTCCCATCTCTGGGTAAGAAAGTGTAAGGAATGTGCCTTTTTCATGGGAAACTAGAAGTTGGCAGCTCTTCCACTACATCTAATTCAAGTGGATCAACCCTTTGTTCAATGGGGTTGGAATTCATTGGAATAATGAAGCGTTAGCCTAGTTGATGGCAGCTCAGTTTGATAGGTGGAGCTCGGCACATAGCTTGGTGGATGGAGCTCTGTTTGGAGCTCAATAACTTTGAATGACTCAAGGCTCAGTCAAACAATACTTATCTCAATGTGATAAAATATCAGCATAAGAAGATTAGTTGAAGATTCGGGGATGATTCGATCGGGTCATAGCTCGATCGCGGTAGTGGAGAACCGACTTGGTGAATGGGGAATAGTCATTGCGGTGATTCATTGAACATGGAACTTGACTTTCCTTACAATTGGGGGCGCTCAATACCAAAGGATCTCATGTAAATTCGGTAGTGAGCTCGATTCAATGAGTAGCTCGGTCAATAGAGGAGCTCATTCTAATGAGAGTTCGATTACGTGGGGCGGTGGAGGAGCTTTATGCAGGGTGATCTCCTTTGGAAAACCAAGTAGCTTATTCAATGCGATGGCATGGAGCTCGGACCCAACTCGGTGAGCCAACCACCGAGTTGGGATTTTTTTGGCCTTTTCCTCATAATTCCCCCTTCAACACAAACCGGTCAACAGGGGCCCACCAAAAATAGTAATTAAATTAATATTTTTATTTTAATATTTTATTAATAATATTTATTATTATTATTAAAATATTTTATTTAAATATTCTTTTAATTAATTGAGAAGATCAAGTCAACCAGAAATTAATGAAACATGATGGAAGCTTCTAAATTGGTTTAACCAACTGTAATTAATACATCATGTACCTTCATTTTAGGAAGAAATTTAAGACTTTTCCTCTTCTCTCTCACATATTCTTCTATAAATATAAGTTGGAATCTCATTCCAAGGGGTTCCAACAGGTCAGATAGGTTGGACAATTAGATATCTTAGGCAAGTGCAAATTTTTCAAGAGTACTCTCTCTTCTACAAGTTGTCCTTGTATGTTGAGGGAACTTTTGAGCCTCTTTTCCAAGACTGTAATGTCAACCATTGCCTCTTTTGAATGTATGATTCATTTTGCACGTTGTTGAAGTAATAAAAGTGTGTGTTTAGTGACTAATCTCAGTCCTTTCATCCTTCTATACTTCTTTTTCCTTTTCTCATGCTTGCAGGTACACTGTTCAAGTTCATGTTTCTATTGCAGGTTCTTGGAGCTCTTTGCTTATCAAGTGGTGGAACGTTGCATGCAGTTGAGTTGTGGTGCTTTTTCACCCTTCTCAAGTTCATCCTTCTTCACTAGAAGATTGATAACTTGTTTTTCTGATCGAGTTTAACAAATGGAATGGGTTCTTCCTAATCTTTGGTATTTTGTGCCCTCTCTAAGTTATAGTAGGTGAGGTTGACTTGTGGTGCACACACCCTCTTAAAATTAACCCTTCCTGAGTCTCAAACACCCTTTATTGGTGCATCAACACCCCCTAGTGTAGTTTTATTTCTTGTAAATCTCTCTCCCTAAAACCCATGAAAATGTTAGCATAGGACTAGATAGCCATTTTATTACACTAGGAGTATTATAGCACTTAGTTTAGGAAGAGCAAGTCAACCTTCTCCGAGTTTCACCTCATGCCCAAGTCCCACATCTTGAGAGGTGATCCAATTTGTCCCAATCACACTAAACCTCCTATTCACATTCGGCCATTCGGAGGGTGCGGTGATTCGGTGACTATAGTAATATGGATTATCTTTGATTTGCTTTTGCTGATTTTGTGAAGCCTCAAAAGTAGGATCAACAATTCCTCTCAATCTATTCTTCTGGTATATCTTCTTTCATATTGTTTGTAGGGAACTTTGCAAATGAGGAAAAGGGTTGATTTAAGGAAGGTTCCCAATAGGGAGTTCTCTTAAAGGGATTGTAGATTTTTGGGCTATATGGGTATTTATTTTGGGGATTTTCATATTTCTAATTTTTTTGTTATTGGAATATGTATTTTTTGGTTCATATATTGGGTGCAAAATATGCCCCACGGTGGGTGCCAAAAATTGTTGGCGAAATAATTTATCGTGAGGACAAATTGTTGGATTTAACTAATGCTCTATGACTAGGTCCCTCTACTTGAATGGGGCAGCTCCATTTATTAAATGTAAGGAAATTAAAAAAATCTAAACTAAATTTTGGGTGGTTTGAAGACCAGGTATCACACATGAATACTTCCCTAAACTCTGTGACAATTTCTTGTATGGAATACAAGGGAGGAAATTTCTTAGTGAGGGAGATAGGAGAGGGAAATAAGAAGGGGATTTTAATCAATAAATAGCATAGCTAAGATTATTACATTAAAATCTGAACACTTCATTTGCATCAATGAGAATAAACTACTCGCATAGAAAGAGGAAAAATCAATAAGAAACAAAAAGTTTTATTACATCATGTTGCACAATTTACAATGCTCATGGAGTACAAGTTGAGATGGAGATATAATAGTAATAGACAAGAAATAGAGGAAATGAAGGCACTTATTTCTAGAAATACAATGAGAGCTAGTAAACAAGCATTAACCTTCCATTATAATGAGGAGGTCATCTCCTTTTATAGCTTTACAATTTATCTCTTCATCTACCCCCACATGATTGTTCATGTTCCCATTCATCTTGTGAATTTTCATTATCCTAGGAAAGAACAAATCAGTCCCCTTTTTATAATTGCAAAAGGTACTTTTACATTGCACAAGTATTACATAGTCACTTTAATGAATAAGACAAAAATTCATGATCACACACAATGAGGAATTAGAATGAAGGGGGTAGAAGGAGAGTGAGAAAGGATGAGAGAGGAGAGGAAGAATTCTCCCGAAAATGAATAGAGATTCCTCCACCCTTTATGAAGATCATCTCCACTAATGTTGAATATGACAACTTTCTCCATTATGGCCCTCTACAACACTACTATGCTCTACTAATGAAGATTTCTCCTTTGGACACTTTTTCCCCTTGCGAGACTCCTTGAAATGATGACTTTCCGCAATCACTTTGTTTAGATGCACTAAGATGGGAAATGGTGAGCATTGATGAGTAGACCATTAAGAAACATGAAGGATGAATTCCCTCATTGATAACATCCTTCTGATCCTTGAGACACTATCACATCTTCATGATCAACCATTTACATGGGAGAAATTGGATGCATTTTGTTCACACAACCTTGATCTTGATTTAGCCACTATAAGAGCATGATGATGCAAGGCTTTAGGAAAATGGAGCCATCCATGAGATGAGGTGAAGAGTACCTCAACCATGTGAAGAATGAAGGTGATAAGATGGATGAAACATGCTTGCAACTTATGATCAACCCATTTGGTGAAGTGAGAAACACACCAAGACCAGAATGCTCCACTGTGACCAAAATTGGGAATTGAGAAGGATTCTCTTCTATTTGAGACATAATCCCACTTTTCACCATTTTTAAATCATGAGTTAGTCTTATGTGAGGTTTTAAATTAGTGAGGAATGGAGGATGAGAAACCATGACCATTTTGAGCCCTTTATGGATACTTGTTTTTTTAGTAAGTCTTTCATGGATGACTAGTTGTGGCAATTTACTGAATTGTCACTTTTGAACACTTCTTCTCCTGGGGAATGAGCTTAGTGTATTTGGAACTAATTCCCTTATTAAGTTCTTTAAATAGGTACTTACCAAAAACATACATTGGTCACGGGGTATCGGATCGGGCCAACAAATATCTACAAATATTTTGCTTCTCACCGGGATGCTTTGCTCCAATTTTCAAGGGTTTCGTTCATTTGAATCTTTGCAAATTTGAAAAGGGAACTATCAGATCTATGTGTTCTTCATATGATAGGGTAGAATGCTGAAAAATAATAGTTCTCCATAACTCTAATCATACCTATTTTCATGGTACAAGAAAGTATCCGTTGGAAAGCTAATTTTTTTAGGATCTCATGCTCTAATTTTCAAGTGATTTTCTCCTCTGGATCTATCGAGAATCTAAAAAGGAAACTTTTTTGGTAAGATATGAATAGATGGGTTCTGTGAAAAACCCAGAGGATCAATGGGGATGAGTATTGGATCTTATTAAAGGAGTTCTAGGAAGACAAAATTTCATGAAAAAGGGAGTTGAAATGAAGGAGATATAAGCATTTTTTCCATTTCTGGTATGAGGTTTCCTTGTAAAATCAAAGCATGTTCAAGTGCATAATAAATGGATGGAAGGTGACTTATGAAAAATGTATCCAAAATGATAAAGTCATGTTTAAATATTCAAATATAAACTATGGTTAAGCAACACCCACTCGTGACTCACTTACACTCTCACATGTTAACTTTGGGTTAAGAGTGGGTTAAAACTTTCCATATGGGGGAAGTGAGCATCCATTGCACCTTGAAAATTTTGGTAAGTGGTGAAATGGTGTAAAATTTATTGCAGCATTGTAAAATTCACCATGGGGTCAGCTCTCATGAGGAGGGGGACTAGTTTGCACAATGGTGTGAGGTGAAAACAATTTCCTAGTGAGCAAATTGCAAGTTTGAGTGTCGGGAGAGAGGGATCTGTCAAGGGGTCACAATTTGTTTCACTGATGCACCTTTGCACCAGGCACAAAGGTAAAAATTTATTGCCTCATTTCAAAATTTGCCATGGGTAGGCTGCTTCATGATGAAGGGGGTTATCTTGCATGTGAGGTGAAAACAATCTCCTAACCACCAAAGAAGTCACTTAAGTGACGAAAGAGTCTTTCCACCTTGGGGTCACACTTTGTTACACCCATTGAAATTTTGCACCAGGTGAAAAGTTTAAAAATGTATTTCATCATTTCAAAATGTGTCAAGGGTATGTTGGGTCATGAGGTTGGGTTTTTAGCATGAGTGCATAACCATTCCCTAATGACCAAAGATGTCGCTTAAGTGACAAAACTTCAAAGTTGACTTCCTCCTCCTTGGGGTTGTAATTTGTTGCACACATTTAAATTTTTCACTAGGTGTAAAAGTGAAAATTTTATTTTATCATTGCAAAGTGCGCCAAGGACACTTATATTAAGCTTGCCTTCACCAACAACTACCAAAAATAGACCCTAAAGAGTTAGTCTTCGCCCCTAGAACTTTCTTGAGAGTTCCATGGGAAAAACTTGTATGATGTTTATTGTAAAATAGATTCTTTGATCATTGGTATCACTTTTACGATCCAATTTCTCCTAAAATTCAATATTTACCCAATTTTTATATTTTGGTCAAGCTTGTGCACGGAAGATCAAACTACCACCGGAGAGAAACTTGCATTTTTGTATATTGTATCAGATGGGTCATGTAGAGGGTTGCATTATATTCAATTTTAATTTTTAATCTTGTCTCAAATACCTTTGTAAATCCCATAACGCTCATTTGAATCTCCACCAGGATCAAAGATCTTCACTTACATTGTTGGGCCAATATCTAAAAATCCTAATGACGGAATCTCCCAAAACTTTTTGAAATTTGAAATATACATTTTTATGTTTACGATGAGTAATTTTTCACTTTAATAAATTACCCAAGGCTCCTAAACCATTCGGAAAAATCTCACTAGATTTTTCACTCCTTTCATTTCCCTGCATTGTGCTACAAATAGCCCAGTGTTGCATAGTTTGTTCCTAAACCAGTTTATTCTTATAGAAATTCCCTAAAATGCCTCCAATGATATCATATCTTAGTCACACTATACTTATCAGTATTATATCTTCTTGGTGCATCCCCAAGAGGAGTTCATTAGGTGCCAAAGTCCTGAAAATAGGCCTTTTTAGGCCTTTGGGAGCAATTCCTTCAAAGTGGATCACAATGAACCCATGAATTGCTTCCCACCAACTTACCTGCACATGAAACACACTTTAAAAATATATTTAGTACATCCCTCTCATCCATGATGGGGTTTACATAGTTAGTAATTTCTTGGATGGAAAGTTTACATTACCTAGTTCGGGTATTTTTAGTTTGGGCTTAGTTGTCATGGAAAAAAATTTAATTTTTCATGCTAGGCATTTAGCGAGAAAACAATAACATATGAGGGGAGTTAATTTTATTCCATCAAAAACATATTGCATATTAGAATAATCTAGATCTATCCCATTATCATCATGCAACTTGAACAAAGGCAACCTAGGGCATCATTCCACACACAAGAACAGAGAGAACTACATGGAGTCATAGATGTAGTGCAGCACTCGGTCGTAAGTTCACTCTTTGGGTAACTTCTAAGGTTAGTCGACTCCACATTTTGCATATTTTTTATTAGATTTTATGTGGTTTATGGGCATGTGCAGGTAGACATTTATTTTACGGGTTATAGGTACAACTGACGATCTAAAAGAAAAACCAAAGCAACAAAGAGCGAGTAGAAGCAAATATCCTCAAACCCATAAGAGACCAGATTCCAAGCATCTAAGAAGAAACGAGCACCTAGATCAATCCCTAGCACGTAGGGTTGTTCTTTCCTCCTACGGGAACTTATGTCCTTTACATTCTTAGGGTTTTGAAACCTCATCGATCCTATTAGACACTATTTCATGTTAGATCTAGTAGATACTCAGTTCTTATCATTCCCAGGTTGCATAGAAACAAATAAGTCCTCTTCCTCTTTCATTTGCTTAGGTTTTTACATTGTTGAATGTTTATTTCTTGTGCATACTATACATAATTATCATAATATAATTTTTACATTAGTTACTTTGAATTAAATGTTTAATTTAATTTAAAATAAATCATTTGGTGAACCCATTTGCTTGAACCCTACCTTTTTCAAGACATTCTTATGATCTTCTTCCATGGTTGACAATTATGAACCCTTTACCAATGAATATCTTCATGCTCTCCAGTGCTCATATTGTTGAACACCCTTAAGACTTAGATCTTTTATTATTCACTTCTCGTGATGAGGCCACACGGTTAGCTAAGCTCAACCCTCTGGTCTCCAATGATACTTTTGTTCCTATTGTGACACTTCCTCCTCATGTCGCCACCACTCTTCCACCTACATCTATTGTCCTCATTTCTATGCCTACTCCTACAAATCACTTTACCCTCCTTATTAATTCTCACACATGACATGCCTCCTCTTCAAGCACTCCTGACCTAGCTTCATTATACCATGATTTACAAACCCAAATTTTCCAATTACAACAAGCCTCTTCATCCTTCTCTCCATCTCTAGATTCCTCACTCCTCCTTCATATCCCTTTTGTGGTCATTGTCTCCTATTATCCACTACCTCCTAACTTCTTCGTACCTAATTTCCCTCTTCAATGGCCATAGAAACCCTTAGGAGAACCTTTGATCCTTTCATGTTGCATGTCTTGACTATGTTGATGACCTTACTTTGTTGGCTAAATTATTCCCTCAAACCTTACATGATTATGCTAAGTAATGGTTCTATGATCTAACTGTCCATTCAGTAACATATTTTACATATTTAGCTGATGTATTCCTTGCTCATTTTTCCATAAACATCAACACTAAGATATCCTATGTGCAACTAGCCAAAATCAAAAAAGGATCCTATGAATATCTTGCGGACTATGTCTTGTGGTATAAGAACCTTGCTAAAATGACCAATGTTCTATCTAATTTGTAATAACAAGACCTATTCATTCAAAAAAAATCCTCCACTCCAAGATGTTATCATTTTCAAGACTTATCCTTCCTTTGATCAACTATGTCATACACTCAAAGTATGTGAAAATAAAAGACTATGGGAAAATTGAAGTATTATGATACTTCTTCCTCCTCATCTTCCAACAAGTTTCAATAAAAATCCACATTCAAACCATTTACTAAGCCTACCGATGCTAAAGCTACTATCAACGTTGTTTACCCACGGAAAAGCTTCAATTGCAATCCATGAGACACACCTTTACTAAGTTACCTTATGCACCTCATTTCTATTATTGCAACTCATCGAAAGTAATCTGATTACTCTCCCTCCACTACTTAATCTAGATCCTTCTCAACCACGTGGCCATAAATATGATGAGATTACACACTGTGATTACCACCAATGCAATGGGCACTCTACTGATCATTGTTTTAAGCTTAAACATATCATTCAAGATCTCATCGAAAAAATAATGTAATCGAGCTCCCAAAGCCTTCTACTTCTAAACCGGTCAACGATAATCAAAATCTCAAAATATTCAATGACCCGTTACCAAAACATGACAAGTCGGCTATTGATTCCTTTCTACTAATCATGCCTATCATGTTGTGTGTCCCCCTTCATCGTGGACACTTTATTTTCTCATTTATATTGTTGACATGCCATCACCAGTTATTAAATTGTTGGATTGTGACTACCATGCTGCATTTTCCTTAGATTCCCTACATATTAATTCTTTATTGGTGCTCATATAGTTAATATTATGGTGCATTCCTCCTCCATTTACAATTCATGATCTATTGAAATCTTGCTAGCTATCAACTTTCCAACATCTCAAATCACATTTGCGGTCCCCAATTCTTATGGTCGTGTCATCCTTCCTATTACTTTTGGTTCCCTTACCATACCAACATCATTCCTCATTACATTTGAAATCAATGGTTATGACATGGTCTTAGGTATCCCTTAGCTCTGGGCTACCAAAACTATTCCTTCCATGCTCTACGTAGGCCTCAAGTTCATTCACAATAAGTAAGTTGTCACCATCAAAGGTATTCCACCACATACACAATTACCTTGGCCCACTTTACCTCTCTCTTTCAACACCGGTCATGGAATCTAAGCCTCCTACATCTCTCAATCCTAAATCTATCTCTACACCTAGCTCTCTTATTCGTACATGGCCTACATCACGACCCTATCATCCTCACCGGTCCATTAGACCACCCCGGCAGCCAAAGTCCCCACCTCAGAATCCCGGTTCTATAGGTGTTCTCCACCTCCTTTACCACATTGTTCTCCCTCACATACACATAGATACTCTCCTACACCACCAGTTCTAGACCATGGTCACATGCCCTCTCTTTCTTGGATACTAGATAAGGGTCCCTTTATATTCACTATCGACGGATAACCTTCAATCCCTCACACACTAGTGAGGCATTGCACTTCCCCCATTGCTATTAGTTGTCTCTATTGTCTACTCATAGTTTATTTACTACACTTCACGCTTTGTGCTTCATGTCTACCTTTTTGAGCACTATCACATCTTTGGTACACACATTGTACCATCATTACCCCATAATGCACTCATGTTCTCAAGGTTCATACATGACTATTGAGGGAATTAAATGAAACTTACTCACACACTTTGGGGCATTTCACATTCTCCCCCTTCCCCTCCATCAATATTGGTTGTTTCTATTATCTACCACACTCCACATTTTTTGCTTCATGATAAATATTTCCTAGCATCTAGTTTCAATCACATACAATACTTTCATTACACGATGATGCACTCGTGTTTATAAGGTTCATACATGACTATTGAGGGCATTAAATGAACCTTGCTTACACACTTACGAGGGCACCGCACTTTCTCCCCCTCCATCAATATTGGTTGTCTCTATTATCTACCACACTTCACACTCTATGCTTCATGCTAAATATTTTCTAGCATATTTTTTCAATCACATACAATACTTTCATTACCCGATGATGCACTTTGTTCTATGGTTCATACTTGATATTTGAGGAATCATTCCTAAATTAACCACATCTCACACACATTCTATTTGGGAGTAACACTTCCCCTCTCATCTACACATTTTACATATCGCAACACACCATCACATGCACACGACATCTGCACATCTTGGTTGTCTTTACTCTTGTTAGCTCATACTACTTACATGTTACACTTTGTTTCCTATGCAGTTGGATATTTAGTATGTCATTATATTTTTCTATACACACATGCATGTTCACATGGTATCTTGAGGTGAATGCATGACTTTTACATATTCTTACATGATACATGATGTTCTACACTGCTCTTTACCAATCTTGTCGAGGCTCTGGGGGATCTACCTTTCTACTCTTATACTCTACACATCACATGTCCTATTGTTACATTATTTACTAATTTTTGTTACTATCACTTTACTCTTTGTTGATATATACATGCTTTTACATACTACTTATCTTTCTAACATGCTAACAAATTCTTCATGTGTAGCATTTTCCTTGCAGCATTCTATACAAACTTTGGTTATCTAACACTTCTTATTTATTAGTGTTTGATATTGTTGTTTGCGGTCTATACCCTATGTTATGCTTGATCATTATTTTCTTATGGTCGCTCCGGCCCTGATTTTCTTATGGCATTGTGAGCGATGTCCCATGTCCGAAACCAAATTTTTGCGTTCCCTCTTATCTTCATAATTTCTTTTTACATTGTATTTTATTGCATGATGGATATTTTACACTAACATGTGTTTCTATCTTACATTGTTTGCATGTTCCTTGGTTTCTACCATGCACATCCCCTACCCCTTATAGGTATCCACTCTCAGATATGCATATCAGAATCAGGTCCTCTCCTTTGGGCCACATTCTCCTACATTCATCACTAGCACCCCAGATGAAGGGAGTAACTATTTGGTGAACAAATAACCCTTCCAATAGCTCAAAGATCCAGAAAAGAACAACACAGTATATAATTGGAAAAGGCACATATTCATAGAGTGTTCTAGAATCAGATTTGGATCACAAACACCGAGAGGACATTAGCTCCCGGTATAATATAGGAATGATGGGTGCTTGTGTCCCACTTGAGCGCTTGTGTCATGGGGGTAAAAATAGATAGTTTCTTAATTCAACACGGTTTCTAGCGAGGTTACAACACATATCTACAGATGTCGGGTAGATTCCTTTAACTACATAATTCATTTTATTGGTTACAATCGGTTACAAATCGGGACGTGTCAATCTGCAGTGACACTTTTGTGAGAAGTGTCATGGAAGGAGAGAAAATATGCCTCTCTCCCCAACACTCTTCTCTTGGCATGAGATCACCCAAAAAAACTCACTCTTAGTGTGAGATCACCCAAAAAAACTCATCCTTGGCATGAGATCTCCCAAAAACTCACTCTTGGCATGAGATTGCCCAAAAACCTCACCTTTGGCAACAAGACACTCAAATTTAGCAACATCTCCAAAGAAAACAGGAAAACTTTCTATCCTATACTCTCTTATACATCAGGTGCACTCTTTCCTTAACTACTACTTTTACACACTACTTTTACATACTTATACATACGTTACTTTGATTTTTCACATATGGGAATTTGACTACTCTTTTTATCTTCTTTTGTAGGTCCATCCTTACAAGAAACAAGAATCATCTCACATCTATAAGCACAAGCTCCAATAGCATGCTACTACGCATACACTTCACCCCTAGGGTCTACCTCCATTTCCTATTTTTCATGCTTCACACTACGATCACTTCATGCTACTTATCCACTTGGCACACTATCAACTATGCTTATCTTCAAGGTATGCATATTCTATCTAATTTATGTTATCAAGTATTCACTCAACAACATAAATTGGGGGAAAATGTAGACACAAAATCTATACACTTGGGTACATTTCTAAGTCCTAAAGCATACTAATGTATACATGATTCCTAAGAAAAAAATAGTGGTTGACAAATCCTTTTGACTCTTTTATTTCTTTATCTATTGCACTTTACTGACTTTACACATCTTACACTTCTGTCAACACTTGATTGATTTATCTTTTTATGACCTTGAACACTAGCACCCAACTAGGATAGAAGCGCCTGGGCACTCTTATCCTTCTTAGGCACTCATGCCCTTCTTTACCTTATTCTTCCTGTTTGGGGTCCTTTTCACCTTTTGGTCACCTTTTAAAACTTTGGTTTGGCCTTTCAGTTGTCAATTATGAAATTCAATCAAGGGAATCATATTTATACTTAGTTACTTCTTATAAATAACGGGTCAAGCACTATAAGCATTATCTATCACCACCTAATATTTAAAAACCATAAGAGCACTACAAGGCATACATATAGCACATCCATACAAGGGATAAGGGTTGCATTATTTTGCATACACAACATAGGAGGGGATTTCATTCTATTCCATCACATACATCTTGCATAATTAGAATAATCTAGATCTAGCACTTTGTTGGTGTGTGTTATTTTCCACATCATTAGGTGAGATCGTAGGTCCATGTGTCATTTAGGGATCATTATGATATTGCCTTACACGTCAATGTGTCGGTGCGTCGGACAAAGACGTCGTCAAGACGTCATTAGGAGTTACACTTCTATTCTGGGAATGTAACTCCCCCTCTATACTCGAGTTGTCATGATTGCAGCACTGGGGGTTACTCAGCACCTCCTAAATGTACACATCTTTTCATCTATGAGATAGAGGAGAGTTTTATGGCTTAACCAGGTTCTACCCATTTTTCGAATCTTTGCATGCACATTCGGTTGATGCTCGCTCCTCCCGAGATCTCTTCACACTGTCGTTCGCACGTCCATTGATGTGCACGTCATCCCTCGTGATCCTTGCTTACGGGTTTTCAAACCCTCTTTTATGGTATCAGAGCGGATCTTGTGGATCCGTGCACTCATCGATGTTTCTGTGCATGTTTTTTGGCTTCTGGCGTGATATCCAGATCTCAGTGTGTGTGTCGTAATGGGGATTCCATTTGTACTCTACTTGCACTGATTCGGGCTTCATACCTCGGTTTGGTTTTTGAGTGTTCGTGGCTTCGTTTTTGGGGTTTAATGGTTTGCATCTTTGCATGCGGTCTTCAGAGGTTGCCGTGTTGTTTTGTATCGGGTTTGCATTATCCATTGTTGAGTTTGTGATTGCTTCTATTCGTGAGCTCGTTTTTGCTTTGGCGTGGACCTGTGGTTCATTATTAACTCATGCATTCCATCCACCTGTGCATTGGAGCTCTCGCTGCCTTGGACTCGGGCATGTTTGCAGTCTAAACGTGGTTGTTCATTGTTTGCATAGTCTAGGGTTGTTCGTGCTTTGGCTCGTGTTGAATGCTCTTGCTCGTGCATTGTTTTTTTTACTTGGAGGCTCAGTTTTTGCTCCTTTCTTCGTACTTTTTTGGTGTGGACGTGGTGGTTTAACTCGGGTTTTCCTTTGGAGGTCATTTTTGTTGAGCTCAAACTGTGTATATCCCCTGATCAGCTCATTTTTCTTTGGTTGCTCTTTGTTGCTTGGGTCCCTTGTGGGCATCAAACCTGCACTTTTTTTGGAGCTCAAGTTCCTTCCTTGCAACCTGCATTTTTTTGCATTGCTCCACATGCATTCCATTCAAACTCATCGGTTACCCTACCTTGGAATATTCAATGGCTCCTCAAGTTGTGGACCTGCAGACCTGCTACATGTGGCCTGCATTGAAAAACGTTTTTGAATTCTGTAAAATAAAAAAAATGTTTTTGAAGCCTGCAGCCCTGTGCACGTGGCTCTCTCCCTTCTCTGCATGGAATCTAGTCAGCTGCAGCTCACATGTGCCCTCTACCACCATCCACCTCAGTCGTTTTACACACAAATCAGGCTGCACGGTTTGCATGACCATCCACCTCGGCCGTTTCTGGCTTTTCTGGCATTTTTTTGCGGTTTGGGCTCTCCTCCAGCTGCTCCACGTGGGCTCTAAACAACTCATAGCCAGCTCTTCCACGCGTAGGCCCCTCCTTTCCACCTCCTTTTTAATGTTTTAAGCTGGTTAAATAAAAAACATTTCATTTCATGGAATGTAATTAAAATTTGGTTGTATTTTGCTTGTAATTTGGCCTTCCTACGCTTGTCGAAGACGGAGGGCGAGGTCCGGGGTTAGCAGGAGGCTAATCCCCCTCACAGTCAAAACAAACTCTACCTAAAATTTTGTGCCATTTCCAATGAGTACCCACACGATACCCTTTGCACCCATTTCGTGCACTTTTTTAATGTGTTTGCAGTGTCTAGTGCATTTTTCCATCAGTTGCGGGAATCGTTTTAATGCGATAACTTTTGACTCGCTGCTCGTTTCTAAATGCTTCCTTGGTAAAAGTTGCATGATTTTTTGCACATTACATGATGGCATTGTTATTTTTGTAAATTCACTACTTTTATAAAGTGCCGCATTCTGGGGGGGTTGCTTGTACTCTTGGGTTTTTGCACGCAGACGCATTATCGGCCAAGTCGACGTCTTGCTTTCGTGCACCTTGCATCTTGCATTTTTTTCATCATGGAGAGTGCTATTTCTAGACGTGAGCATCGTAGGATCGCCTTATAGCCTCCGCCACTTCTCACCAAGAGAGAGACCTATTCAGCTTGGCATGCTTCCATGGAATGTTACTTCGCCCACGAGGGTCTTTTACCCTTCTTGCTTGGGCCAGTTCCTACACCCACTGATCATCGTCATCTAGAGGACTTCCTCGACACTTGTGACCATGTCTTTGGTCACATGATGATGCATGTCTCTCGTTCTCTCTGGTTTCACGTGGCATATTTAGATCCACCTCACCATGTCTGGAGCATTCTTCAGTCCTTATATGGAGACCCTTCACATACTGCCACCATTGTTGCTGCTGCTGATTTAGTTGTCTCCTCCATTTCTTTGTGTGATGACAGTTTCACTGATATAGGCTCACTTGGTTCTACTTCTGATGACGAGGATTGTGCATTCGGATTCGATGTCAAGAGTACTACAGAGGACTCTCCTCCTCTTTCTCTCACTATTCCAGAGAGTGTTGACACTTCCCACATCTCATCAGATATCGAGCAGTCCCCTTCTCAGTCTCATATAGTCATCACACCTGCCTCCTTTCCACTTCCAGTGTGTGAGGCCCTTTTCACTCCTCTACCTTCATTGGATGACTCATACCTATCATACATCGCTCTTTTGTTTGTTGAGCCCCCTCATTGGGACGAGTATCTACCTAACCTTAGTCGTCTTTTCACAGAGTCTACTTTTGATGGTCCATCATCCATCTACAGGTGTTTCAAAGGAGTTCATCATCTTTGTTGTTGGGAGTGCCCCTTCTGGGACTCTTACCACTTCCACTTTTTCAGAGACCTTCATTGATCCACCCTCAATTGTGGATCCCTTTTTTTGTTGTGGAGGATGTTTTGTTCCCTTCACATCACTTGGACATCTTTTCGTGGATTTTCCTCTTCACTCTGATAGTTTTATGCATGTGGCATTACCTTTAGTTCCTTGGCACTCACTCGCTAGACCTATGTCACACTTCAGTGCACCAGACTCAGAGTTCTTTGTGTTGCTACCTTTAGTTTCCTTTGTGGAGTGGGTGGAATTCCAGCACGTCATTTCTATCCTTCCTAAGGGTAGGCACATAGTTTGATGCGGGTGGCTCTTCTTCAGTCCAGAGGCAAAGGATTTCATCATCGACATTCTTCTGGGAGACTTCCTCGAGCTGCAGAGTTCAAATCCATCCATGGCATCTTCTACATCCCTCTCGTCTCCCTCTTCTTCTCTCTTCTTCTTCTTTTCGAGAGATTTCCTCTTTGTACATGGGTACCTTTTCAGGCTCGTCTATGGCTAGGACCCATCCTTGGCATCTTTCTTAGATTAGAGAGTGGACTTGTCTCTCTTTTGGGGGAGTTTTTCCCATTGGGTTTTCTCCTTTTCCTCCACTTTTCGAGAGCTTCTTGTACATGGGTACCTCATCAGGCTTTGTGTCGGGACCCATTTCTCGTTTCTGACTTGCCACCTCATCCTAAGTTACGATGAAGGGGGGGTGTTGGTGTGTTTTATTTTCCACATCATTAGGTGAGTCATCTCACTTAGGTGAGATTGTAGGTCCATGTGTCATTTAGGGGTCATTATGAGATTCCCTTATGCATCGCATCGGTGCGTCAACGTGTCGTTGTGTGTCGAACATCAATGTGTCAAAGACGCGTCGGTGCATCATATGCGTCATTGGGAGTTACACTTCTATTGCGGGAATGTAACTCCCCTCTCTACTCGAGTTATCATGATTGCAAAGCCTTTGGGATTACCGAGCACCTCCTATATGTACACATATTTTGATCTATGAGATAGAGGAGAGTTTTATGGCTTAACCAGGTTCTACCCGTTTGTCGAATCTTTGCATGCACATTCATTTAATGCTCACTCCTCCCGAGATCTCTTCACGATGCCGTTTGCATGTCTGTTGATGTGCACGTCGTCCCTCGTGATCCTCGCTTGCGGGTTTTTAAACCCTCTTTCAAGCACATTATCATTGTGAAACTTGCACAAGGGAAAGCTAGGTCATCATTTCACACACAAACGTAGAGAAGTACATGTATTCTAATATGTAGTGTAGTGCTCAATCGTAATTTCACTATTTTGGTGACCATCGGGGTTAGTCCAACTCCACATTCTACATATTTTTTATTGTTTTTGATGTGGTTTGTGGGCATGTGCAAGTAGACATTTTTTTTGCAATTTACAGGTATGACCGGAAATCTAAAATCAAAACTAGAGTGATAAAGAGCAAGTAGAAGTGAAGATCCTCTAACCCAGAAGAGACCAGATTCTAAACATCTAAGCAGACACAGGTACCCAAATCAATCACTAGCACCTGGGGCTCTCATTTTCTCCTCTAGGCACTCCTTCCCTCTGCATTATTAGGATTCCAACCATCATCGAGCATTTTATACACTATTTCTAGTCAAATCCAACAAATACTTAGTTTTGATCATTCCCAGGTTTCACAGAAAAAAATTAAATCTTCTTCCTCTTTCATTTACTTAGGGTTTTACATTGTTGAATTCTTATTTCTTGTGCATACTATACATAATTATCATAATATCATTTTTTACAGTAGTTACTCTGAAATAAAGGTTTAATTAAATTTAAACCAAATTAGGGGGGAGATGAAGATGCATTTTTTAACACTATATATTGGGATGGATTCTCCATTCCAAGGGGTGGTTAGATTTTATTATCCTACTAAAACCAAGAATTTATTTCTTCTATCTCTTTTTCTATGTTCTTTTACTTCCTACTTTCAAGTATTCAAACCGTGTAACTTTGTATCTTTGGGGAATAAATCAATTGATCTTTGTGTCTTTGATTTGTTAATCTTGTTATTACTTACAATAGGTTTAGTGGATTAATCATGTGTGATCCCCGGATTTGCAGCCACCCATGGATTTTACTTTTCTAAACATTCAATAAATGGGATCCTACCCATTCCAAAGTGGAGGGACCTAGTCCCGTGACTCTTGGGGAAAACCACTAATTTTCCCTAATGCTAAATTATTTCACCAACACCTATATAAGTTTCCTACATGGCCAATCTCTTTTCAAAATTTCTCTTTTATTCAAATCTCTCATCCCAAATGTCATCAACCCCTATGTAAGCTTATTACACGGTCGATCCCCTATAAAAATAATCTATAATAAACTTTCTTAAATCATTTTCACTTTTCATGGAATACTTGGGTGAATCTTATACATCTCAATTGAACCATCTATTTCTCATCATAACAAGTACAACTCTCATAGCCAAGGCTTGTTAGTGTAGAATCACAACACCCTGAATGGCCTGAGTGTGAGTGGGGCATTCGGTGTGATTTCACAACATGGGACCATCTCTCAAGCTGTGGGACTTGCAAAACCTGAGATGGCCCTCCAGAGAAAGCCAGTTCTTATTCCTAAACTACCTGCCACAAGCTACTCTAATGCAGAAAAGCTAAACTATCCTAACCTAACCATTCCAAGGAACCAAAGAGAAAGAGAGAGTGAAAGAAATCCTACACTAAAGTGGTGATACACCAAAGAAGGAAAGGGGTGAGATACTTTGTTGAGGGAGGATGAAACAGAGGAAAAGGAAGATGGGAAGGTCAGACAGAAGTGACACAAACCCAGATCCAAATCCATGATCAAAACTCCATGAAACACAACACCCTACACCTGCAAATGTGAAATACATGCACAGAAAACATATTTGAAAGGGAGAGGCATGGGGAAACAACAAAACAATGCAAAGGGTTGAAGAAACACCACAAAAACATGTTTTATTGCTCTACATGGGTGCACAGACCATTACATTCTTTCTCAGAGGCACAAATCCACTTGCCAAGCGTAGGAGAAGGTTTTTTACTCAAATGGAGTCGGGAAACAAATTTTGAGATTTTCCCTACGCCCAAAATGTCTCTCCTTCTCAAATGAGAAGTGTTACAATATATAGAAGTTTAGACCAATGAAAAAACCAGAGAGAGAGGAGGAAAACGGACCCTGTTTTAAGAATTTAACCACCCACAATTAATGCCCTACAAATCTACCTATAATATATAAAATATTCCTCTCCATGTTTACTTTGGCATGTTGGAGAAGGAAGAATAGCGAATCAAATCAAATCTGGGTTGTTGAAACAATTAGATCCCATATTGATGGCTTGAAATACGTTTTCCCATTTTTCACCCACCAACACTTACAAAAAAATGACATTTTATGTTTCCATGGCATAGAGGAGGTCGAGATCTTTCCAAAAAGTCCAAATTTGTTATAAACTGAGCTCTGGATCAAAATATATGACCATTTTAATTTTTTAATCGAATCCATACAAAAATGGCAAAAAACCAGTTTTGTAAAACGGATCCGCAGGCCCGAAATTCATTTTGGTGCTTTCTACAAAAGTTGGCAAAGTTTACAAAATCCTCTCAGCCCCACAGGCCCGAAATCACTTGGGTCAAAAGTTATCCACGGGCCCAAAATTCATTTTGGCAAAAAAACATCTTCGGGCCCGTCGGCCCGCATGCAATTGAGGCTTGACATGTGGCTCCTTAGACATCGGTAGAGGCGTGGCTCATTTCTTCACTTTACGCTTTCTTGGGGAAAATTTTCAAACTACCTCCGACAACCCAGCGAACCGCTTTAACTTTTCAACATGCCCACGTGTTCTTTTGCGGGCTTTAGGCATTTTTATTCATTTGGCCTTAAGATCCCTCGCAGGCTTGTGGGCCCGAAATTCACTTTGTACCTTATTTGAAAAAAGCACAAAATTTCCAAAACTCTTCGAGACTCCACTGCCCGCCTTTTTACTTGGGAAAATTTCCCTCTTTGGGCCCGCTGGCCTGCATTTTCCATCTGGGCGAAATGTCCAAATATCTCACATCGCCCCGCCTCTTTGCATTGGTAAAAATCCTTAAAAACTCATGTCGGCCCGCTTTTGGGAAAAAATACCTTTCAATGCCCTTCGGCTCGTAACTTACAAAATATGAGGAGTTAGAAGGTTTATATCTTTAGAAAGGGGAATAAATTTCCCACTTGATGGAAATGTTTTCAAGAAACCTTAAGTGCTTAGAATATCTGAAAAATTGGATTGAAGCACTAAAGGAGGGGAAATGGGTGCAGTTAACCAAAAATAAGCATGAGCTTATTTTGGATAACAATTTGGCAACTCATAGGGGACATCTGCCTGCTAGATGAAAATATCAGTGGCCTTGAAGCATCCATTGGGCATGGAGTCTACCTAGTAAACACAAATCTGATCTAAACTTTGAAAATTTGATCCCTGAGCCACTTGGGAAACCACTGAAACTGGGATTGGAGCTGATCTCACCAAATGTCATTCTTAATGCACTGTGCAAGAGCAACAAAACACCACAACACACTATGTGCAAAATTTGAAATCATACACATCCCAAGTGGGATATGCAGAGTGTGCAAAAGCACTTCTTCTGCTGAAAGCAAACCTACCTACTCTATTTTAACTAGAGAGAAAGAGGGCTCAAACAAATCCTACTGGCAGGGAGAAGTAGCTTCCTTTTCTTAAGAAGGGAAGCCATGCAAATGATTTGACACTAAATATGGCTACTTGCATGAGTGAAAAAATGACTATAAGATGGTCCTCCACCCAAATCATCAAGGTGTCCACTTGGAAACAAGACAAATACCTATTTTAGTTGCTCTGTATTTGTATTAAAAAGGCATTGCAATTGGTCCTTGGTACTTTGATACTCATCCTCATGCTTAGAAGCAAACACGACTGGTGTTGGCTTCTCCCTTGGCTCCAATGAAGCCAAGTACCTGATTGTGCAAGGTCTAATCCTTTGAATTTTCCCTTTGCTTTATGATGTTTAACTCCACGAATGGAGTCTTCTTGCTAACCTTCATGGATGGATGGTGTGAGAGAGATGACAACTTCTTACCTTTTCTCTTCCTTCTCCTATGAAGAACATGGTAGAATTATACCTTCTAACCTTGGTTCCAGAGAGTTGTTGTGAAATGCAGGTTGTTGTGCTTGAATTATCTCCTTCATGGTAGTAGGCTCATGTACTTGGAAGGTGGATGAGGGGAAATGATGTGATCTCCATGGGCTCTTCTCCATTAAAGCAATCCTCTAAGTTAGACAGATAATTTACCTCCTTGTTGTCTTGTTGCATGTGCTTAACCTCCTCCATGGTGTCCTCCTGATTTGAAACTTTCTCACCATGGTTCCCCTCATCTTCAAACATGAAGTTTGAAAGCTCAAACTCTTCTTCAACATCGAGTTTGAAGGGGATGAAGTGGGAAGAAGAACTAAAGGTTCTTCTAAGGCCTGCTTCGCACTTGGAGCCTTTTGAACTGCATAGTTCTCCTCCATTATGGATTCAACAATCAAATTAGGCCCTTCGAATGAAAGAAAAAATTTCAACAATGCTTTCTTCATCAAGTGGCTTTAACTCTGATTTGATCTCTTCCAGTTGCTCCTTTTCAATAGGACTTGGAGTTGATTGTTCCTCTTCCTTGATGGATGATTATGCAGCTTGGATTGGATCAGAATTTTCTTCAAATAAAGTGCCATTATGGACACTGCATTCAGAGAAAATTGATTGTTGATCTTCTTCTTCTTTTTCTTGTTCTTCTTCTGCTGCAAACTCAGCCTTAGCCACCACTGGCTCTTCAACCTTGACCTCCTCTATTGGCTTAACCATCAAGGGGATCTTTGTAAACCCAAATTTGGCGTGCGCAGAACTCTTGATTGTCTTTCATTTATTTTCGTTGGGCTTCTCTTCTTCTTTTGTTCTTGAATGGTTATCTGATTTTCATCTCCCCAACATGGATTTGGGGATGCAAGAGGAGGGGTAGGTTGAGATTCAACCAGTTTTGTTGTTGTTTGTGGTGGAGAGGGAAGTGGAACTTCTTGTTTCTTTAGAGGGAATGACTGCTTAGAAGGGAAAAGGGCAAAAGAATTGAGATGAGATGGAAGATTAGGAGATGGAGAAGGGAAATCAAAACTTGGGACAACAAGTGAGGGGCTTGACTCTTGACACTGCTAAAATGATATTGATTGAGAAAGAGGAAAAGAAAATCTATGAGGTGGTGGACTTACCCATTGACAAGGTTGTCTTGTATCCAACTCATAAGCCTCAATCTCCTCAGCCCATTGTGTAAGTTGGGGTAGTACTTCAACCATGAAGTCAAGATTCTCTGAGGGCTAAAATGTCTTGGCATAGGGCCTTCCCATGGACAAGGTGCCCTACAACCAATTCGAACACCTTCATTTATATTGTAGCCCTTGACTGAACCATGCCAGCCTCCATTTTTTGAATCTTCTCTAGTAGATTAACTTCTTCCATTTGACTGTTGTCATTGTATGCATACCCTTGTTCTTGATAAGCTCCATAGCCAAACTGGTTTTGGCAATGCTCATATGGGTAAGCATGATTATTCTAGATCTGATCATAATGTTGATCTGGAGGGGTTGTGAAATACATTGGAGGTGGACTGCACTGCTGCAAGTGTGAATTCTAAGATGGAAATGAAGTCATGATTGCACAACCTCATGGAATGGAAGAAAATGAAAGATGTGGAAGAAAATGAATGAAAATGGATGGAAAAAGGTCTGCAACTTTAGAGATTGGGTTGTTGACTAGATGGAGTCATCAGATGTGCTTTGCATGTGCCTCCAAAGGTTGAATCTCACCAAGAACACATCAACTTGATGAAATGAAGTGGTAAGGTGCTTCAAACCTGTCCCCATCGGCATGCCTAAAATCTGTTAGTGCGGTCGCACGGTGGCTTAATATTTGTTGTTTATAATGAGACGCCTTGGAAAGATGAGATAATCTAACCTCGGTATCCCACCGGGCATGCCAAAGCTGTTATTTGGGAAACAAAATTTGACAGAGTTTCCCTACGCCCAGAATGTCTCTCCTTCTCAAATGAGAAGTGTTACAATATATAGAAGTTTAGAACAATGAAAAAATAGAGAGAAAGGAGGAAAACAGAATCGTTTTGAGAATTCAACCACCCACCATTAATGCCCTGCAAATCTACCTATAATCTATCAAATTTTCCTCTCCATGTCTACTTTGGCGTGTTGGAGAAGGAAGAATAGTGAATCAAATCAAATCGGGTTGTTGAAACAATTAGATCTTGTATTGATGGCTTGAAATACGTTTTCCCATTCTTCACCCACCAACACCTGCTAAAAATGATATTTTATGTTTCCATGGCATATAGGAGGTCGAGCTCTTTCCAAAAAGTCCAAATTTGTTGAAAACCAAGCTCTGGATTGAAAGATATGACCATTTGAATTTTTTTAATTGAATCCATACAAAAATGGCAAAAAACCAGTTTTGCAAAGCGGATCCGTGGTCAGAAATTCATTTGGGCACTTTTTGCAAAAGTTGGCAAATTTTTCAAAATCCTCCTACAAATCCCATGCAGCCTAAAATCACTTGGGTCAAAAGTTCTCCGCATGCCCAAAATTCATTTTGGTAAAAAATCATCTTCGGGCCCACTGGCCTACATGTAATTGAGGCTTGACACGTGGCTTCTTGGGCATCGGCAGAGGCGCGGCTCATTTCTTCACTTTATGCTTTCTTGGGGCAAAATTTCAAACTACCTTCAATGACCCGTCAACCCATTTTGACTTTTTAGCATGGCCATGTGTTCTTTTGCGGGCTTTACGCATTTTTTCTTCATTTGTCCTTAAGATCCTTTCTTTGGCTTGCTATGGGGCCCAAAATTCACTTTGCACCTTATTTACAAAAAGTACAAAAGTTTCAAAACTCACCACAGACCTGTCGGCCTACCTTTTTACTTGGGAAAATTTCCCTCTTCGGGCCCGCCGACCCACATTTTCCATCTGGGAAAAATGTCCAAATATCTCCCACCACCCTGCCTCTCCACATTGGCAAAAATCCTTTAAAACTCCCGTCGGCCCGCTTTTGGGCAAAAATACCTTTCAAGGCTCGTCACTCGTAACTTGCAAAATATGAGGAGTTAGAAGGACTTCTTTATATCTTTGGAAAGGGGAAGAAATTTCCCACCTGATGGAAATGTTTTTCAAGAAACCCTAAGTAATTATAATATCTTAAAAATTGGATTGAAGCACTAAAGGAGGGAAAATGGGTGTAGTTAACCAAAAATAAGCCTAAGCTTATTTTGGATAACATGGCCTTCGTAATCTTGTTTTTTTACAATGTTAATTATCTTGCCATATGTATCAACACTAGGAATTCCAAGCCCCAACCTCAAAATATACAAACTTGTTCTAGCATCCGAAATCTTGTCTTTGAGCTTAAAGAAGAAGGGGAACAAGAGGATATCCCTAAACCCGATTATCATCCAACTATGAAAAAAACATTGTAGTAATTTCCTAAGTATGTAGGAGAGTCCCCAAAATTTTATGTAAGCATCTTGAAGACTACCTTTCTTAGAAATTAGATGTTTATATTAACCATCTCGATCCTCCCCAAGATGGAGAAAATCCTAATTTAGCTAACAATATCAATACCTCTCACGAATACACATTTTACCCAACTCATCATTTATCTCGGTGACCATCGAAGTCAATAACAAACCATGGCTACAAATTAATTTCTATAGTTTCAAACCAACCTAATGTAGCTTGCTAATCAAACTCAAATGGTCTCTTGGGGCACGGTAAATCAAGATCAGCACCCTCTACTTCCAATTAGGGCTAATAGACTTCCCATTATACAAACCCCCATTCACAACAAAACCATTTACGCCATCCACAGAGAACCATTAGCTCCCTACATATTTGTTATGGACATTGGAGGTGTTTCCCCTTCCATCACTTATGATGGTTCTACTGACCCCACTCTCCATATCAAAGCTTTTGGAAATCTCTATATGGATTGGGTCAAGAATAAATATTATGCTTCCAAAATCTCATATTTATGACCCTTACATGGGATTTCCTGGATTGGTATCACACTCTTCCAACCAACTCCATTGTTGAAATAAAAAGATTGGTAATTTCCCTAGTCAAGGAATTTCAATATCACAACCTTCCTGAAACAACATCAATTGCATGTAGATGGAAAAAAAAAATGCCCAAGCCTTCATCAAATGTTGGAAGAATTTATCCGCTAACATGCCTAATGGGAACTGTTTTGATTTTTGTTTAGATAACTTGAGCCTCACCTTCAATATAAGGTTAGAGTATTTTCCTTTACCTATTTGGAAGAATTATTTGAAAAATCCAAACACTAATATTATCTCATTATATAATTTGAAAATCCTTCTCCAAAGTATTAAAATCCTAAGAAAATCCAAGTCCTCATGCATCCTAGAAACAAAAATGTTATTGATGACAAATTCATATATACTTTTACTCGGGTAACTTATTCTAATAGGACCATCCATAAAATTTCTCGATCTACCGCCCAATCACCTTCTACCTCCTCCCAAGCTAGCTATCACCAAACTATATCCAAAGAAGATATGTGACAATGCCTACCTCGTCAGTTTACCATGGCGATAGACCCCTCTTTCCCTCTCCCTCAATGGCATGATGAGAGAAAATTTTATCGGTGCCACAAAAAAATAGGGCCATTCATATAATAATTGTGTTCTCTTCGATCCTTTTCCTCTACCTTTCTCCTTGGTAACAATTTTTATCATGAATCTATTACCCAAGAAATTTTACATGAAGCTATCAAGGAACGTGACTAATACCGACAATGTGACTTGCATGAGGTTGTTCATCAAGATAACGAGCATATCAAAATAGACAATAAAATCCTTCCTAGTCACTCTAAACATGAAAATCCAACATTGATCAGGTTGGTAAGGCAACTACAAATGTTGTTTACATTGCATATCCTCAACTAGTGCATCTACTAAAAGTTTGGTTCACATGGATGGTTATAAACACATTATTATTTTTATTAAACCCTTTTATCCTCATTCATCTCAATTTAGCCCCTACAGGATCATCTATCCATGTTCCTCACAACAAACACCTCATGAACCAAGCCCTATACCCAATTCCTCGGCCCAAGAAAACACCATAAACCCCTTTGCAAACATCCATGCAAGCTCGATCTCATCTATCCCATCATAAGATAATTCCTACACCATCGTCCCCTGTCAGTAGCACTTCTACCATGGTTGATCCCACATAAATTACTAATAATATCCCATTTTCAAAACTTTCTTCTAGACCCTCTTCTTCAAAATTTGTTCAGTTTGACCCTTACTAGGTTCATATCTTTGTATATCCTAGCCTTGAGGAATGGAATCCTCTTGCAGAACTTTCCTATCTTCCTAAACAAATATCATTCTTAGACTTCGTACATACATCACCGAAATATCGTGAGCATTTTTGAATGTCCTCTTCATCATGTACTTTCCTTCTCCATCCACTTTTGGGAAGTAGCCTACCCTACCCGGTTCAAAAGAGATAATTATGTGAAAATGTGAAGATTTATACATTTCCATCAACCTTTCTACTAGTGATTTTTCATGTATTTGTTTCCCTCTTGACTATGTGATTCCAAATGAGCTCCTACTTCAATTTGATCACCCTCTCCTCTTTATCCTAGTTCATATTGGCCATAGTATATCTAAGAGAGCCATTGTAGATAAAGGCTCGTGTAATTGTGTCACTTCTCTTGACGTTATCAAGACATTAGGTGACTCTATATAGATAACCTAAAATTCACTCGAAGCATGTGTCAAGGCTACGACCATAGACAAATTCCCCCTCCGGGATGCATTTACATCCCTATCATTATGCCTCATAATGTTCATTTCGAAAGCATGTTCTTAAATATCCCTTTGTCTTATGATATCCTCTTAGGGAGACTATGGACTCATCACATGTGTACAAATCATGTCATTCACCTATTAATGTGTTAAATTCACTCCACTAAGAGCTTTCTATAAAATACACGATGACACCAACCCTTGGAACTTTGACTATTTTAGTAGTGTGGGACACTCAAACTTCCTACCTGTTATCACTGAATCATAGCACCCTATGGTTTGCACAAGTGTGTGTGCTTGAGCTCACAGTGTGATTGGATAACATGGGTACTATCTCCAAGTTGTGGGACTTGCTACTTGAGATAGACCTCTAGAGAAATTTGGTTCTTGCTCCTAAACTACCTGCCACAATCTACTCTAATACAGTGCAAAACTATCTAATCCTAATCTAACTTTCTAAGGGACCAGGGAGAGAGAATACGTGAAAACAAAGCCTACACTAAAGCGGTGATAAACCAGAAATGGAGAGTGAGAATAGTCTTCCAATGTGTGAAAAGTATGAGAAAAAATGCATACTAGAAGGGGTGATAATAGTTCTCCACAATCTAGCAACTGCATTCTCAACAATATTTCATGCACACACAATGATAATGAATCCCTGCAACAGCATAAGGTACACACAATATATTTGTAATAAGCTTGAAAGGGCAAGAAGAATGCAAACAAACACAAAGCAGGAAAGAAGTATCCACAAACTTGTATATATTGCTTCATTGATATGCACAATCCAATCTATTACAGAATAAGGGCCTGGATCACCATGTAAGGAGTCCACTATAAGGGCTTGTAACACATTGGCTTCACAAAACAATTTTGACAAATTTTTGCTACTCAAAACTATCTCCCTTTTACAATGAGCCCAACACTCCAATTTATAGATTTCTAAGAGGAGAGAGAGAGAGGGAAAATGAAAATCTCGAAATTTGTCCTTTAACCACTTGTAAAAGGTAGTAAATGAAGTGAAAATTATGTTATTTTGCTTGCAAAAGGCCTCCCATACTATCCCATAACTTGTAGTAGTGAGAAATGTCCCATGCTTCATTTAATGTACCCCAACTACCAAATAAAACACTATTCCAATTGGGTGCATTTTCTACAAAATCACCATCAATTCTTTATCAAATCAAGAATTTCTTGATTTATGTGCATTGGTCTAGGAGCCATGATTCCAACGGTATCAATTTTGTGCGATTTCATTGAGAAATGCAAAAGATATGGCATTCTGAGTGGAGGCAATTGTTTTGGGTTTGCTAAGGATTTGTCATTTGACAGACTGGGTATTTAATTAACTGGAGATGGATATGTTTCTTTTATTTTCATATATATATCCTCATTAAAATTAAGAATTTTTTTATTGTGGACGTAGAGAACGCGTCATGCCCGTTCGAAAAAGTCTAATTTTGTGAAAATCAGAGCTCTGGATCAAAAGTTATGGTCTTTTGAAGTTCGGGATTCAGGCGCAAGGCGCGGAAGGGAAACAGAGAGAAGTTGTTGGCATAGGTATGCATAAGAGAGGAAGGCATACCTGCAAAAGGCATGGAAATGAGGCGCACATGCATTCAACTAGAGGAGGGTGTGCGGCAAAAAGGAAAGAGGGGGTGCGACAGAACGGGGGTGCAAACAAGTGCACAATAGGAAGAGCGAGGACGGCCGATTTTAAGAGCAGGGAATGCAGGAGGAAGGCATGAAGGGGAAAATGGAAGGATCAGAATGCAAAGGGAGAAGAAAGAAGGCGCGTGAGGGTGCGCAGATAGATTGTAGCAACAAAGCAAGGCACGTGGCAAAATGCAAGCGCAAGAAAGGAAAGTGGAGAGAATGTGCATGTGTAGGTGCGCACGTACGTAGCGAGAAAAAGAATGCATGCTTGTGGAAGACAAGTATGGAAGCGGGGCATGGGAGTCTAGCTAAGGAAGGGTGCATGGTGGTAGAAAGAAAAGAGGGTGCGCAACAGAACACCAGTAACTTAGCCAATTTGGAACGTGTCTACAGAGGGGCACACGTAAGAAGAAGGGTGCAAGGTGCGAGGAGCGTGCAGAAGGACTACACCATATGCAAAGTGACAAATGAGCAAGCTCTGTAGGGCGCACAACTGAAATGTAAAGCATCAGATTCAGAATGAAGATACAATTTATCCAAAATAACTAGGAGAGTTATTTGGATAACACTACCCTTAAAGAAATTCCTAAAATACCATTTCAAAGTAATATCAATGCTTTAACCATTTGGTGGATTCTCTTTGTGACTATAATTATCATCCCGAGCTTTTGGGTTATACTCCGCCCAACCTTCTCGATTTCAATGACAATCAAACTAATGAAAATAACCTTCAATGCCTCCGATCTCCCAAGGCCATTATTTCCCAATTACCCATGCCTTCCATGCTCAAGCCAGGAGGATGTTGATCATATCCCTATCACTATCACTCACATGCAACAACCTCCTGTTGAGCATCTTTCCCAACCTAATACTATCATTGACTCATGTGTTATTGATATCACTACACTTGACTAGAATGATGGTTATTCCTCAATGATCCCTTCTTAGCATGCATGCACAAGCTAAGAACATAAAATAATATTTTTACCATGATACCATGCACTCTACCTTTATTCATAAAGCATCAATACTATCATTATCTCCTCGATGAATGCACATCCTACCTTTGATCCATATTCCGATAATATCATGGATGATGAGGATCCCTATTCTGACTTTGACTCCAAAGATGAGCTCATGAACTACACTACCTCATCAAAGATCGATGCCTAAGCCACATCCAACTCCTTCGATTATCCCTTCTATACAACCTATTTTGATATATCCCTCTTGTTTCAATATTTTTCCTCCACATCTCATTATACCTCTACCTACCATGACATCACCACTAGCTCTTCTTGCCATTATGGCTCCCATCCCACCCACACCCAAGCCATACTACACATGGCATGAGGCCCCTAGACATGATGTTTCCCAATGTATATCCTATACATGTCATATGAATAAGATTGAAGTGGAAGTCATAAGATACCAAAAAAATAAATTTCCGTAACCCTCTTTTTTTCCACCACTCTTTTGTTCTCGTCACGGTTTTTTCTCACATATTGATGATACTTGTCAGGTCCTTTCCCGAAAGTTCCAACCCCGAGATCAATTCCCTCATGCACTTAAACATTAAGCCTTATTCCCCTCCTTCACATCATTTTATCTATCACCATTCTCCCCCTCATCCCTCCCTTGATGATATTAGTCATGATGTGCTCACAAAAATCTATGAAAAGATTGATGATTCACTATTTTCCACAAAATCAAAAGTACATCAAGGTATCAATATCATCTAAGATAACCTCAAGGAAATCATGATCCATACTCACTTTGGAAAATTTTACACGATGTATTTTACATCATTGATGATGGATTCTAATCAATTACGTGTCATCAATAGAGAATCTTACTATCTATCTCTGCTTGGGTTTATACTGAGTCATTTCTTCCTATCTTAGATACTTTTTTCATTCTTGTCCATCTCCCACTTACATTCATCCTTATAGTCCTCTTATCTCATGTTTGGGTTTATCTCTTATCACTTAGGTTTTCCCTATCATTTTCTCCCATCCCATCCTATCTCATCTACAATTCCTTATCTATCAATATTTAAAACCTTTTATCATTTCATTTTTCTTAATCATAAATTTCCAACATTTGTGAATACATAATAAAATTTAATCGTTAAGGAAACATACATCAACTTCAACACATGATATTGATAATATTATCTCATATATATACAAAAAGAATCATTTTATATAATCATCATATATCTCATAAAATTATAAAATCATCCATACCTCAAGCATCCCCTCCCTTAAATGGAGATCAGCCAATTCTTTGAGTTGATGGTTCATGACTAGTCACACGTAGGGATCGTGTCAAGGATGTGGCTCCGGACCAAGACTCAATGCATATCCCTCTGCTCTAACCACCCAAACCTCCAATGCCTGAAATACATACAACATCTTCCACCTTATGTGATACCTCCCATGTACATATGATATCCTCACCATCAACTCTTGTTTCAACATTATTTTCTTCTAAAGAAGGCCCTACACCAAGGATTTCATGTATCCTACACTCGTTGTTGCTAGAGCATCTCTATACCTTTGTAGCCCATGATTTACCTATCCCACAATTCTAAAGCTACCTTTTAAATATATGGATATCATTGACATTCAATCTACCATCATGGGCATATCCATCAAATCCAAGACACCATCTAGGATCTCATGATGTGTATCCTCAATTATCTTTTGCCAATCATTGACAATATACCCTATACATTAAATAGTCCACACATTAGACATCTACTCAAAATCTCTCTAAATTATTACAATATCAAATAACCCATAAATCCAACCCTAAATGCTTACCTGCATTGCACAGGATGCTCTCCTATGATAGCTTTATCTACTTGGACTCAAAACCTACCCTCGCCTCCTCATACCTCGGATGATAGGCTCCTACCAAACATGGCCACCTATCACGAGGTACCAATATCATGGGTGATCTCTTTGGATCCTCTACCCTCTACCTTATATTTCCCATCATATACATCACTATTTGGGGCCCTATAGTTAATAAATATCCCCTTCATGCGCCCATAATCATCACTATTAGTGCCAACAAGATGGTCTCTCTACTCTCTCCGCCTCTCAATCATCCTATCTCTCGGGGTTGTCATGGACCTCCACTATTTTAGGTCCATCTACACATTTTTCTTCCCTCTCTTGTTGTTTCCTACCACTTGGCTATGAAGTACGCCTCACTTGATGTGGTCATAATGGTGGTTTGCCTACCACTAGTCCTATACTTCCTCCTCTCTCCCTAACATGTCTATGTCGATACTCTAGGAGGCAAGGTCACCACATGAGTTGGGTTCCCAAACTAAAATAGTACTCTATCCAATGGGCATGTCTCCACCCACCACACATAATAAACTTATGTCCCTTTGCTACCACTGTAGTCGGTTTCATCGGGCCACAAGTCAATTTTTCATCTATAAGGCTCCCACACTACCCGCTCCTCTCTAACCTATGGTAATCTTTTGAAAACTATCATTGGCCTCACTTTCATACCTCTTTCCCACTTTGTAGAATCCTCATGACATCCCCTCGCTACCTATAATAATGTACTTGTAGGCCTATACATCAGTAACCACTCATATATCCAATTTGACAAAAGTATGATGGGTTCTACTCCCCTTTGCTACCTAACTCAAATCTTATACGAGATCATGCATTAGTTTCCCCCATGTGGATGTACCCCGACTAAATCAAATCCTTTCCTCCAAAGCATCCCTACATGTCACTAACACAATAGTGTTTTGTTCCACATTCCTTGTGGCATAATACTCATACTGCAACCATACCAATGATAGCCTTCTAAATGTTCATAATTTTTACAACATAGACGAAACTCAATCTAATCATCAATAAACCCAAGTGATACTCATCGCTTACCATGGCCAATTATGCAAGTTCTCTCCTCTTTATTTTATCCATCACCACATCACCAAATATGTAGATTATGTGAATTGGTAGTCCCAAAATGGCATGGACATCCAATAGTGTTGTTATCACCTCTACAATCTATCCACTGGCCCTCCACCTAAATATATTAGACCTAAACTCCAAGTGCATCAAGAACATCTAAATCAAGTCTAAATCAAATGGGACCCACACCATTTTCTTAATTCTTCTATATCCAAGCCCTTGTAATTGTATAATATATTTACGTGAACATTCTCCTCGATACCTCGATAGCCATGCCACATCCATTGATCTCCATAGTCATATCCTCCATGGCACTGTAAAGCATCAAAAATAAGTACCCATCAGATCTCAATATAAATCCATCATCAAAGTAATCAAGATACATTCAAAACAATAAAAAAATAGACTTTCTTACTTCACAGGCCCTTCGGAGAAATGCGACAAGTCCTTGAGAAATTTTCCCAACTTCCTAAGTCATCAACCTTGTAGGAAAGATCCCATCAATTACAGTAGAAATTCACCCCTCACCCAAATGCCACAAGCCCTACTGTGATATGTCATGTTAGCATGGTCAATCCGGTCCATTTCAAGGTCGCATGAAAACTTTTGCATTAGTTACAAAAACTAACCTAATGACCTCAAAATTAAAAATACTCCTAAACCCACCTAGACCTCAACCCGATCTAAATTTTGAGTATCTTTGAAGAAAATTTCACTAGCTAAATTTTCCTCGGCATGCATTTTCCCCTTCTTCTCTTAACTACCCATTCCCAATTCAAAAATAACATCTACGATGGGATTAACACGACTTTGTGCCCCATCTTAGCCACCTCATACTCTCGTCATCGTCAAAATAATCGCTTGATTTGGATTACATCGAGTCATTTTCTCTTAATCTCAAATTAGAAAAGTGACAAATGAATTCTTCCCTTTACTATTTATAGTAGATCTTACAACTAATTTTCATTTTGAGTTCCTCCTATCTTCAAACCTTTATATCTTTGACACCGCAAACCCTTAAAAACATTCAATAAATGTGCCACACACACGGTGGTGAGACATTGATTTTGACATATTACACTTCTTTATACCACTCTTTCACCAAAAACCCATTTTTCTATCATTTCAACATTAGATATCATCCCTCCCACAACCCTCCTAACTAGGTAATTTATGTCTTGTCTTATTGATTATCTTCTAGTGTTTATTTTTAGTATTTCTTATTCGGGGTTCCAAGTAGCCAATGTGTATGCCACAAGCAAGTCGAGTGACACCGAAAGGTAAGTATGAGATAGGTATATTTCATTTAACATTTCATTACTTCATTTCATATTTACTTTTAGCATTTCCTTTCTATTTCATGTTGCATATATATTTTTGGAAACCATCTCGTGTTTCACTATTGTGACACATAATGATTTTTGGTTAGGGCATATGTATACACAATATTTTTTATTCTTTCCAACCATTTCTTTTATGTAGGTATTGTTAATGCATTCTCATTCTAAGAGAGTTCCTTAAGAGGCCTATTAGGATTGGGGTGTGAACAGGCTTGGTCATGTGGGCTAGACTGCAACATTTGAGAGATGTTGTTATTATCCTTAGTTACCCTATACATACCTCATTTATTCCCTTTATTCACATGTTGCACTCATTATGTCCATTTTTCCCACTATATCCACTTACTTCTACTTATTGCACGACATTATCCTTGATTTTGGTTACTTTGGACCTTCGTCATTCATCTTTTACTTATCTTTTGGCCTACTTTTCCCATATTTTTAGCCTTTGACCTTAAGGTTTCCCCCAAGGTCGATGTCATCACCCATGGGAGATTGTGTCTATTTTGTCTTTTCAATAGCCAACACCAACGCCCATGGGCAATTACATCAAGTATATATATTTGATACATCTTCAACCCATAACACCAATCACTTCACAACTACTTTCTTACATACAAATTGTGCATGATTTGTTCTTAGTCGTAATATTTCACACTTCTTAGCTAACTTTAGAGTCTTGAAGATTTCCTTTTTGCATTTATGTCACTATAGTGAGTTATGACTATAGGTCTTCTGTTGATATTTCACGTTCTCCACCTATAACAATTCTCTCTCATTGTTTTTGTCTCTAGGGAGGATTATGCATTAGGGGTCACACACGCTACAAGTAAGTATCTCTAACCCTCTTTAGTCTCTTATTTTGTATGTACATGTTTGTTGTTTTTGTCCATTCATTGTTATAGGGTTTAGTATATGTATGTTTACTTTGCTTTATTGAATTTTCATATTGTTATTACACCCCTTCACTTTGTCCACCCCTTGGTTGTTTCCCTCTCTATTCTAGAATCCTAGTAGGATACCTATCGCTATCTTAGTTGTAGGCCCCGAGAAAACTATAGTTATCTTAGAGCTAGGGCTACTATCCTCTAGATTTATGACATGAGCACTTCACGAGCACCTTTGTATCCGCACGCGGTGTGGTCAATATTAGATTGAATCCTTTTATTTGAAAACCTCTATTTTAATTGTCATACAAATTGTTCATCTATGGGATATTTTTTTGTGTGCAACCTTCTAAACCGCTTTGGGTTCCCCTAGTTTTTTTCTTCTTTTCGCTACAAGATTTTGCAAAATTAGATAGTGGAATGCTAAAAAATTTGGTATCCATATATATTTCTTTTTATATAATATTATTTTTACTACCCTCATATTAAACACTAAATTACATACCTCACATGACCAAAATTTTTGATATCCACATATCACCCTGAGATTAAACACCAAATTAGATACCAGATAACCAAAAACTTGGTATCCATATATGTTTCTTGTTATATAGCACCATTTTTTATCATCCCAAGATTTAACACAAAATTAGATACCAAGCAACTATATTTTTTGTATAAATGTCTTTCTTGTTATATAAAACCATTTGTATCACCATGAGATTAAATATCAAATTAGATACCATACAACCAAAGAAATTGGCATCCATATATGTTTCTTGTTATATAACATCATTTATTATCACCTTGGTATCAAACTTGTCAAATTATTGTTGTAGATGATGTTTATATTATTTTTAAAAGATAAAAAATATGAGTTGAATCTATAATTTTAAAAATATAATTACACATATAATGTCATAGAGCAATATAATAAATTGATTTTATTTTAAAAATATTAATTAAATATATCTACGTGATACAAGGAGGAGCGAAAACACGTGTGATACCCACATGCATAGTAGAGTGTGAATTTTCCATATTAATTGATATGGTATGTTTTATACAACAACCCAAGATTAAAATCTTGAAATTGATATCTCTCGACATATTTCAAATCGATATAATCAAGATATATCAACTAGTGTGTTATTATTACATCAAGGGTGTTCCACAATTGTAAAATAGGTGGAGCTTAATGTTGTGACTTGTTCACTTTTATCTTTGACTTTAAATTTGATGTCCAGTTGACCATCATTTCAAAAAAATTGGTTTGTAACTAGAGAAATCAATTGAAAATTTACAATATTATTACAATATGGTGGATTTTGGAGCCATTTTTCTCGGGGAGAGTTTTGTATTTCAACACAATGGTGTAACTAGATCGATGTTATTTGTCACAAGGCATTAGGAAAATGATAAAGAAAATATTAGAGTTAGTAATCAACATGGTATGTAAAAATATAAGATAAGAACCTTGAGATTCATCCTTATTATATTTCAAATAAATATAATTAATGTAATCTATATTATTTTTACAAATATATATAATTAAGAGTTTTAAAACTAATTTGATACTTTGATAAGAAAAAGTAGATACCATGTCATACCAATAGAAATTAATCTATTAAATAAATTATAAAATTATGAAAGAGAAGCAGAGGGGACTCGTACTCTTCAATTCGGTTTTTATCAAAATAAAAAATAAATGTAAAAGAAACATTAATTTCCTAGGGTTTTTAACGGGAGCATGAAAAGACATGAAGACCACACATATGTGAATTGTGATCGAGTGGGAATATTTCTACAATATGGGATTTTAATATAATCATACCATATCAATGCACTAGAAACTTGTCTCTTGTAATATTACAACACACAATTATCAAAATTTATTTATTTATCAAAATTAGAGCTTTAGAGAAATGTCCTTCTAACTTTGGGTCAAAATTAGAGCTTTAGAAGAGGGGACAAACATCCATCAAAACATAATGGAAATTAGATTGTCATCAAATGTTGTTATTAAAAATACCTAAAATTTCAAGCAAATGCAATTGATAGTTGTAAATCTAGAATCCACAACCTTTTTCAACATACACCCATTTTATAGGAGATTTTAAACAAGGTTTAGATATCCATCAAAGCATAATAAAGAGGAGTTTTTTTCAATTATTGTAGTTGTGAATGCCGGGTAAACATGTCCATAAAGTTCAAAAGCATACACAAGGCACATGAACTATTAGACAAAATGTCTCAAACAAATATGATCTTATGGAATGCCATGATTGCAAGATATCTATAAAATATATTTTGCAAGGATGCTCTCAAACTCATAGAAGTAATGAAGCATTGTGGAACCTACCATGACCATGTAAGCTTCATATTTGTTTTATTAGCATGGATCCTTGAAATTTTAGTAAACAAGGGTCATAAATTTGGATAAATCTAAATTATCATATCATTTTTGTAAGATATATGACAACTCTTCTTTTTTATCCAAACCCTTAACATTTCTTCAATCTATGTTCTTATGTTAAACATCTATATTGAAATGGTCATATGGGATAAGGTTCAAATGATAAGGAGATTGATGAAAGATAGAGGGATTACAAATATACTTGAATCCGAGTTGGATTCAAGACCATAAAAGGGTGCATTCATTTTTTATTACTTGCTTAATTTTGCTTTATAAAATTACAAGAAATTTTATAATAAAAAAGTTAAGCTATTTTTGTCTATTTATACTTGTGTAATACATGTGGATCTTCTACATGATTATTATAATTAAGGTGACTATATGTCAAAAATGGACTTGGAATGGGTTTTACTATCACAACACTAGTAGGGAGCATGATGGAGTATGAAATCAAAGTGTCGTAGTATGATAGTTGGGATATACAATACATGCCATCAAATGGGATAAAAATTATTTCATGAATTCCCTTGATCCTAAAGTTCTCGGGGAGAGGTAAGATCTTGTAGACAACTAAATTTTGTAGTTTATCGTTCGAAAATGACAAATTTGGATTTGCACCTAAAACCTAACTTACACAAACATTCCAATCATTTGTAATGTATTTTTATCTCCTTGCATGAATTTATCCTCTATTGCATTTCTTATTTGTTCAATGAATTAATGCCATCAATCCACAATATTTTAATCTCCTCGGGAATAAGTCTCATAAAGTTACAAAGTCCCACGAGCTTCCTATACAAGACCATTTGGATGGCTCTAAACCGTACCATGGTTTGGCCTAGGCCAAATGATTTTTTCTCTCGCCACCCAACAAATATTTTTTCAGTTTTCTATATTTTTATGATTTGTTTCATATCCCATGTGTCATCCTTAATGCAATAGCAAACCTATGAACCCCTATAAAACAAATTCTAACTCACATGGATCTTTCAATGCAAGAATCATTACAAAATGCATTCCTAAAGCACTTTAGGATCTCCTTAATTCCTTCAACGTAGTAGCACAACCTCAAAGAAACCCATACACATGTTTGAAGCACTCCCAACCAAATTAAAGTGTAAAGCTTCACATTCTAGAGACCTTCAAAGAAAATTCAAGCTTAAGCACTCCAAGCCATTGTTTCTAATTGTCAAGAAATAAAGTTTCCAAAATAGTTACATCCATATAGATATCACATGTTAGGTGGAGAAATATATGTGTTTTGAGGCCTATTCAAAGTAGTGCCGACATAGGCAATATATAGATTGCACTTTAACCCAAACATTAACCTTTTAGTAGGTTCTACCCAAAAGGTTAGAGTTTGAGTGTGTTTGTATCATGAAGAGGATTTTACAAATAAATGACAACTATGTTTAGTGTTAAGTTAATTATAGAGTGAGGTTGTTGTATAGAAATTCATAGAGTGCCATCTCATTCCGTTCAAAATCATATAATAGAGAAACATTTGTACCACACTTTTCCATGGGTAAATGATTATGTAAGCTGTTTAGTTTGCAACCACAATTCCAAAAATGAAGCAACCTCAAGGTATTTCTACTCTATGTACCTCTCTTGCACTTATAGATCACATCTCTATCTATGTTTTCAGCTAAGTCGCTATAGTATTTGGAGTGTTCATCGACATATTAAAATTCAAATTATAGTCATTTTAGTGTGAGAACATTGTCAAAATATATAAGAATTTTTAACAAAAAATCATATGTAAAATTGGAAATAATGGTCCCAGATATTTCTTTGTTATCACTATTTGCATAACTAATGGATTATTTTTATAGAGACAAGTTAATGTCAAGATATATTTTGGGATAACCATTAGGCTATAGAAAACCCAACATTAGCCTAATTCCATTGACTATAGGTTAACGGTAGGCTAACGATAGATTGACTTTGACCCCGACTATAACATGAATTTAAACCTAACTATAGCCTAAATTTAATCCTAAATATAGACCAACTTTAATCCTAACTATAGGTTGACTTTGTATCGACTTTAACATGACTTTGATTGCAACTATAGGGTGACTTTAACATGAATTTAAATGTAATTATAGATTACTTAAATGTAACTTTAATTAGAATTTTCTCCTCACTATTTGTTGACTCTAATATGACTATAATATGTCTTTAAATTCACTTTCCCTTTAGACTATAAACATGACTATAATATGACAATAGCATCTAACTATAGGTATATTATAGCACTTGACTATAGGTTGACTATAGTCCGACTATAGTTGTGAAAAAAATATTAATAATTCATTATTGTTTGAATTTAGATAGTATTTTAATATTGTATTTTCTAATATAAAATTATAATTAATAAATAATGTTTATTTTGGATGTACATCTAATTAAAATTTGTTGTGAAATGTTCATTGAACATCAAAATACACCTTACTTGGCGATTTTAATGTGATGTATATATATATATGAATAAAAGCTATGTGTGGCATCTTAATCACTTGTTAAGGCAAGAACGGGCTACGCTCATGTTCAATTACATTGGATAAATTTAAATAATGAATTACAAGGATAAAGTACAAGTAAATTAAAAGTCAAAAGCTCTAAACAAATGACCATAAAGCTAAAATACTATATTAAAAATATAATAAAATAGGAATACAACTAGAAAGTATAATAGTATGAATTATAAAAAGACATAAATCCTACTCATGGTTGACCCCATAAAATAGGGCATCATCAATGTTAGTAACATCCCACACAACATCAATATAATCCACTATCACTCCCATAATCAATTCCCAAACCCCGACAACACTACCCTCAACATCAACATTATCATCCCCACCCAAAAGCCTACATCCTTAAACATATAATTGTAAGTGTCGATCCACCATGATTAGGGCTTGATCTCACATTTTTCCTACATAAAAGACAACCACAACATTATTAAAAACCTTTAAAAATAAAATTATAATTATATATATATAAGTCAATGTAAATAACAATTTACTCATTTTGATTGGCATCCTCGCATTTGTTATTTCCCTTTTTAGATAAGCATATCCAAAATGACATATTTGATATTCATGCCAAGACTCGATAACTTCTTCATAATTTTTTCCTGTTACAAAATACAAATACAATAATTAATGACATGTTACTTAAAAAATGTTGGCTAGATTTTTTGCATAGCTGAAAACCTAGGCAGTCATGAGATAAATCTCCCTCATTTACCGGTGAGGCTCCGTGTAAGATTTGTCAATTAAATATGCTAGTATCTATTTGTGGGTATTACTTTAACCATGCAGCTCATGAACCATAGTTGTATAGTTTTGCAGCAAGTAAGCAGTTGTTTAAAGAAAGGAAATATCTAAAGAAGAAGGAAATAATAAAAACACAGGAAAGAAAGAGGGAAGATGTGCAACCCAATCAATAGATTACAGAGTTGATTGCATGCACATAGACAGAACCAATAGATATTAACATTTAGAATTATAAACAAAAAGGACTTTCAAATCCAGATCTAAAATAACACAAAGTTTATAAGTAGATCTAAAACAAAAATCTAGAAACAAAATGCACTATGACACAACGTTCTTCGGAAATCTACTCATTTTTATTCCTTTGCTTCAAATAGCTATCAGGGGTTTCAACACAAAGTCTAGAACACAAGAATGTTGCTTACAAATTTTGATCCTTTAACCGTAGGTTCTTCCTCTACTTATAGCATGTAGAGGGGAAATTACAAATAGGAAGTCTTTAGTGAACTGGCACATGTGGAAGTGGGAAAGGAAACAACTGGCAATCTTCGTCCTCAAATTCCTCTTTGCATGACATGCATGATTTGCAACTGAAGATAGAACCTTCTATTTTGCATGTCTGCCACCCATTTCCAAGTAGTTAACTTCTTCAAGTAATGGCTTTTAAACCGATCACTTAAGTTTTATAATTTAATTGATCACTCAATTATTTTGTCAGAGAAAATAAGAGAAAGAAGAAGAAAGAGGAAAGTTGCAGTCTTGTTCTTTTTCATATTCTCGCATGCACGGTGATTCTTTTGCCTTTAATTCTCACCAAACTGGATCTGGAAGAAGCATTTGGATTTGGAAACGGTTGGATCTGGAATTTTTCTTACGGGTGTTGCATTTGCCTTGTCTTCCCTCTTATCCTTGAAGCTTTTGTAGTATATGCATCGTACAATGTTTTCCGTAAATAACTCATCTTTTTTATTTTTGATTGCATATGAGCAATTAAAAATTATGGAAAGCACTCCGGCTGAATATAACTTCAATGAAGGTTTCAACTGGAAGATTGGGAGCACATGCACAAGATCCTGGAAGAAATTTTCAACGCACTGACTTCTACACAAGTTGCATTAGAAACAAGAGGATGAAGCCTTTGCAATTATGGATCTGGATCTGGATCTGGAAGCTATGCATGATTTTGTTGATCCTTTTCTTTCATCATGTTTCACCATGGCTAGAGCAATCTTTGTCTGAGCAACTATTTTTCTTTTTATTCGACCGGAATTCTTTACAATTGGTGCAGATCTGGAAATTTCTTCAAATTCGGAAGATATATTCAATGTATTGGACATTGATTTAAGCTCCCTTTCAATTATATAAGCACCTATAATGAATACCTGCAATTAATTCAGACAAAGACGAAATCCGGAGCATGAACACTTGATTTTAATCATAAAATCTGCATATAAAGCATTGCCCTAAAATTTGAGGCTTTGTTTGCATGCAAAGCAAGCATAAATATTGTCAACTTCACTGGGCACCTATACCACTATGCAAACAATTAATCAAACTTAATTCAAGCTCCTTCAAACCTAGGCACCAAACTTTGAAGCCTTCCAGCAGTAAAAAACACCTTCTTATGTGCAAAATTTCTCCTTAATTGGGCGCCAAAATTACCTGGGCTGCACTTCCTTGCTAAAGAATTAATTAATTCATCATTATGGCGGTCCATTCTTATATAACCTTCACCATTCTATAATTAATAATTGTCTCTCCTATTCTTGGCAATTAATTAATTAATTAACATGTTTTTTTCTTCAATTTGGAGCCTATTTTGTGCATGCTCATGGCTGCCATTAAATAAATTAAAGTTATTTAATTTTAGCTTTCTACTTTTAGTCCACATTGACTTCACAGTGTGCTTTGACCTTATGCACCAAAAATAGGAATTAATTCCATTAATTAATACTTTAAAAAGTATTATTTCTCCTCAATATGGGTCGCACTTTTTTGCATGAGAGGGGGCTGCATTAAATAAATTAAATTTATTTAATTTTAGAATTCTATTTCTAATTTCCTTTATCCTCTTCTTCCTTGTTGACTTTTCCTCATGCTTGGGCGCCAAATTTGGAAATAAAATTAATTAATGAATGTAATTAAAGTTGTCCCTCTATTCCAAAAGGGGTCGCACTTTTTGACATAGCCCATTTCTATTTTTAAAAGCCAATTTTCAATGGGATTATTCACCCTGCACCGCAGCTCCAAAAATCTCATGATCCACTTAAGTTGTTTGACTTTCATAATGGGATTATTACCCTACAAGGAAGGTAAGAAATTTTCATCAATGCCTTAAGTGATTTTCTTTTATTTCACAATGGGAATTTTCACCCTACAAGGCAGGTAAGAAATTCTTACCTGCCTGTTGCCTCTAATTTTCCCATTATGACTTAAATGGCTTTGCTTCTATGGGAAAAAGTACCCTGCCAAGCAGGTACAAAATTCCCATCTGCCTGCTTGCTACCAAAAGTCTCATTATGACTTAAAACCTTCCTTTCCCAAAATGTGACCTACCCAGAAGAGGCCTTTTCTATTAACGACTTCGTCTTTTCATAGAGAACTAGACCTCCTGTGGCAAATTCCTTCGGCATAACGTCCATATATGGTCTTTGGATACTCCAGGAAAGAAAACAGACTGAACCGGCAAAGGAATTGACCTAGGGAAATTTCATAGAAAACAAAACGAGAAAAATAACAAAAACGCAAAACGTTGCCAGAAGTCACAAATAAAGCCCAAGATTCATTCCTGGTGGAAACCCTACTAGTATATGGGAATATTGACATGTAAAACCTCAACAGGGTTAAACCAAAGCACAATTTACCTCAAACGGGGCTTAAAATAATTAAATAAAAAATTCCCACAGGTAAACCCCAGTGACAGAATATAACGAGTTTGGGCATCTAGGTATTTGGCGAAATTGGCTTATATGACTCTCTGGGAATATTTTAAAACAATACGAGACATTTTTGCAAATAAAAAACACAAAACGACCCATTATTTTAAAAGTACAAATTTTTTTAACATGGGGTAGTCTCGATTTCGAGTTGTTGGCTAGATTTTCTACATAGCACAAAACCTAGGCAGTCATGAGATAAATCTCCCTCATTTAACCGGTGAGGCTCCCGTGTCAAATTTGTCAATAAAAATGTGTTATTATCTATCAGGGGTTTTACTTTAACCACTTAGTTCATGAACCATAACTAAGAAGTTCTGCAGCAAGTAGCAGTTGTCCAAGAAAGGAAGTATTTTATAAAAGAAGAAAGTAAAAGAAATACAAAGAAGAAATGGGGAAGATGTGCATCCCAATTAGTAAATAGAAGAGCTAATTGTATGCACAAAGAAAAAAACTTTATAGATATGAACACACGAATTACAAAACAAAGGCAACTCTAGATTCAGATCTAAAATAACACAAAGTTTATTAAGAGATCTAAGATTAAAAGCAAGAAACAAAGTACACCGTGACACAAAGTTCTCCGGAAACCTACTCCTTTGTATTCCTTTGCTCTAAGTTGCTCTCAGGGGTTCAACACAAAGTCTAGAACACAATATTGCACATAAATTCTAATTGGTCCTTAACACGGAGGTTCTTCTCCTACTTATAAAATGGAGGAAGGAAAGTACAAATGGAAAACTCAAACTGAACTGAAACATAAACAACAAGTAAAGATGACATTTGGCAATCATCCTCAACTATCTTCTCCTTAAGTGACACATGTATCACTTAACTAATAGAATGGTTCCACATGACTTTAAGTAATGGTTGCAAAACCAATAACTTAGAAGTTTTACAATTTCATCCGAGGAACATAGAAAATAGAAGAAGAAAGAATAGAAGAAGTCATGTCAGTTGTAATGTTTATGTCTTTTTCTTGTTCTGATATCGGATATACTTGTCGAACATGTAATTCAGCATCCTTCCATCTGTTTTAGCCACTGCTTCTTTCTCTGTCCTGAACTGCAGCAACCCTTCATTCAACACTTTGATGCACGCTTCCACATCTTCCAAGTTTGGCCCAAACCTCGCAATGCACTGTCTGCGGCGCGCCACGATCTCTTGATAGAATTCATCGTGAAAGGCTTGGTAGCTTTATCAATTCTCTTTTGTACCATCAGAAGAGAACCTTCCAAGGAATTAGGCACCTTAGTTGAGATGATCCGCACGTGTGAAGTAACATTCTCGTCCACTCTCTCCTCAGTGAAAGAAATGACATTGTCTGGTAAGTCTGATGTTCTACTCTCAAGTGCCTATATCCTCTTCAACAAAACTCTGTAGATTTCCAAACGAAAAGATACTGCAAACTCTAGCTGCTTCCCCTTCTCGACTGATCCGTCCGGTACAATTTGTTCCACAATCAATACATCTCCCAGCAGCTTGTTGATCTCGGCCAAAATACTCAGGTTACTCTCTGCAACTGTATTCATGCCTTCTATGTTTGCCATCAGTTGTTTCAGTTGATTTGCTGCATCATCCATAACCTTTAGGCGGGTTGGCACTTCCCCAAGTTGTACAGAAGCTTGACGAATAATCAAATCCTTCCATTCGTCAATAGCCTTTACTTGATTGCTTGTGTCCTCCATTTCCTGCATAAGATAATCACTCATCTGCTCTGAAATGGGCTGAATGGAAGGTTTAGCAACCTTGGCTATGATCTCACATAATTGAGATACTTGCTTCTGCAGCTCTTCTTTCTCTGCCTTTTCACTGTCAAGCCTAAGGAATAAAGCATCCATCAATGTCTGCGTGTCCTGTTTCAATCCTTCAGTGGTGGCTTGACCGAGGGGTACTTTGGTTATTGTCACATCCTCTGCCGTGAGTTCCTCCTCTATCTTTCCTTCTGCCGGAATTGATATCTCAGCAAACTTCTCTCCTAAATCCTTGATGATCAACCTAGAAGTTGCTTTGGCAACTTTAGGCCTTCTGTCTCTTCCACCCAAATTCTGGAGTAGCTGCAAGTCTTGCTCCTCTAAGTTCATCTCTATTCTCGCTTCTAGAACCAACTGCGAAGCCAACCATTCCGAGAAGTTACTTCTCAGAAAATGAGAAGTCGCTGAAGTCGTTGAGTGTACTACCATCTTCCGCTCTGCATCCTCTCCATCAGAAAGTGTCAGTGTTATGGCTGTCATCTTCTGAGTCATCTAACGACAAAGCCCTTTCGAATTCCGCCATCTGCAGCTTCAACATATCCTCTGGAACAGGCGCTGAACGAAGTGGCTGAGGGGAGAAGATGAATGTCGTTGGATTCAGTGGAGGCATGGAAGCGTCCTGTTGCTGCGGTGCAATAGTTGGTGAAGTACTGGGTACTGGAGAAACCGGAGTTAAAGTCATGGTCGTAGAAGTGATCCTCTCCTTGGATTGAGATCTTCTATGCACTTTCAACTTCTCGACTTTCCTGTTGCTTTCTCCTCCGTGCTTTCACTTGAGGGAATCTCCTACGCTGAAGTTGCCCGTGACTTGATTCATCAATGCTTCATCAAGGCAATATCCCTTCGTCAGCAACCAGTTTGAAGTATTCACCAACACAGCTCCCGACCTTTCTTCAATTGTGTTGCAGCCTCCTACGTTATTCTGCAGTATGGCTTTATCTCCTCCCATTTGATGGTAAGTGTCAAGTACCACATTCCCATCATCTTTAAGATCCGCAGGTATCCGTGCTAGTCCAAAGTTGAACACTTGCTTTGCTGATAGCCTGTTGAAATCTCTCTTTCTAACCTCGTACTCACTTTTGCACTTCATCCAGAAATCTTCTAATGAAGGCACATGTGCGTACTCCTGGGAGATTGTCTTCCTGGCTACTCCAAATGGATCGAAGTTCAGCCGTGCAGGGAAGAACTCTTGCTCATACTCGGATAACATTTGCGCCTCCATTCCCCGAGCTCTATGAATGCTAATGCAGCTGTAATATCCCACAGTGATTGGGAAGAAGCCCATAGACTTGTGCCACTTTGACTGAAGGTCGTGTAACTCCACAAGTTGCTTGCTCAGCTCCATGGCGATCAATCTATCATTCGGATGCCTGGGCATCTTTATTGGTTCTCCAAAAAAACCCGTAACCCTGAGGTATGTGAAATCTGCAAATTGAATGAATAGACTGTCAATCTTGGACACAACTTCCCACGCTTCCTTGCTTACCTTGTTGGCCTTCAAGTCTTTGTCTAGCCTGCAGATGAAATCATAGAAGAATTCATCGTTGACCACTTTGAAATCTTTCTCGCACGTAAGTACAGTAAGCTGTGGGTAGCACTCGAAAATGGGGTCCTTAGAAAGAACACCACATCTATCCAGCTTGGAAAAGACGCCTTGTGAAGCTGCAACATACACCAAGTAGGAAGTCATTTTGAAGCTGAAAGTACGCTTCATGTTCCGGAGTTGCTCACCAATGTTGTTGTTAATAATTTCCGATTAATTGATTATAGAATCAACCTTGTTGATTTCAATGGTCCTGATGAAAGCATACATCCATGTACGGAAAGTGTAGGCATTCGCTTTTCCATTCATCCGCATAGCATGATTTGACGACATCATCTCCTCGCACTAAATTGGACCGTGGAAAAGTTCTCGGGAACTTTGAAGGAGATCTAGGCTTCTTCATGTATCAGCTATTCATTATGCTCACGCAATCAGCTCTATACTTCTCCCACCTACTGCCACATCCTGAAGACTAATGGAAGTCACCACCTTTCGCACTGGAATCTTCAAACAATAATTGATGAACTCTGCGTCCAAACGAATTATTGTCTTTCCTGAAGCATCACGCACTGATCTGGATGAAGGATGGTAAGATCTAGCGCACTCCATAACAAATTTTGGCAACTGGGCTGTACATGGAAAAGTTGCAGCTCGGATAATTCCACTGCTTTTAACCACACGCATGAGTGAAGTCTTTCCCGCTCTGGATCTATCAATCAAATCGGCAAGAGGTTCCGGGCCTAGATCTGTGTCTCCTATGTCTGCAAGTTTGGAAGCGATGCATGACTCCATTGTGCTCTCCTTTTCGTCTCTCTTTACCATGGCTTTGTCTATCTTTGTCTGAATAATTCTTTTTCTTCTTACTTGGCTAGATTTCTTCAAAACTGGTACAGATCTGGACAATTCTTCAAATTCGGAGGATATATGCAATGTATTGGACATTGATAAAAGCTTCTTTTCCTTTGTAAAGCACCGTAATAAATTCCCGCAATTTATTCGAGATAAAAATGGCCACCGGAGCATGAATAGTGAATTTTAATTATAAAAATCTGCACTTTTCAAACCCGCTGCGCCCCAAAATTGGTGTTTAATTTACACATAAAGAGAGCATGAATCCTTTCATCAACACCGAGACACCAGTAACACACCTATATGCAAACAATTATGCAGACAAAGATCCACCTCCTTCAAAGCATGCGCCAAATCTGGAAGCTTTTAGCCTTGTTCCCACCTTGCCTGAGCAAAATCCTTCTTCAAATGGGGGCGCACTTTTCCTCTTGACTACAATTCTTTACCCGTGAATTAAATAATTCACCCATATGGTTGTCCATGCTTATATAACCTTCACAATTCTATAATTAATAATTGCCCTAACAATTAAAGATAATTAATTAATTAAAAGCATGCTCTTCTCTTTTTAAAATAGCATGTTTAAGGACAGCCATTCAATAAATTAAATTAATCCAATTTAATCCTTCACACATCACTTCACTTAAGCTTCACAGTGTGCCTTGACCATAGCCACTGAAAATAGAAATTAATTTAATGATTTAATGCCTTAAAAATCATTAAATAACTCCCAAATGGGGCGCACTTTTTGAAAGAGGGGGCAGCCACTAAATAAATTAAATTTAATGCATTTAATCAATTTCTTTTATTCCCCCTTTGACTGTTGACTTCCTCCAAGCTTGGCGCACTTTTTAGAAGAATAGATTAATTAAAATAATCACTTCAAGGTTGTCATCATCTCACCAAAGGGGCCACACTTTTTTGCACATATAATTCTATTTTTAAGAATTTTTCATAATGGGATTCTTTACCCTACAAGGCAGGCACTAAAATCCCATGATCCACTTAAGTGATTTGACATTAACAATGAGATTATTTACCCTGCAAGGCAAACACTAAAATCCCATGATTTTACTTAAGTCACTTTCCTTTTATTTTATCATGGGAATTTTTACCTGCAGCGGAGTAATAAATTCCCCCGCCGCTGCTGACCTCTAACTTTCCCACTACAGCTTAAGTGAATTTTATAACACGGGAAAAAGTACCTGTTAGGCAGGTATAAAATTCCCACATTGTCTGCCACTTGTATTTTTCCCATTGTAGCTTAAATCCTTTGTTTTCCAAAAATGCGCCCAACCCCGCAGGGGCTTTTCCGTGCACGACTTCACTTTTTCCCAGTGATCTAGACCTCCGATGGCGACTTCCTCCGGGCATAACGTGCGTATATGTTTTCCAGCTACTCCAGGCCAAAAATCGGGCTTACCCAGACAAAGGAATTATTCTAGAGAAATTTCACAGAAAACGAAACGAGACAACACAAAAACACGAAAAATTGTCAAAAGTTACAAATAAAGCCCAAAACTTATTCCAAGTTAAAACCCTTATGGTACATAAGAGTAATGACATATTCGATCATAACAGAGTTAAAACGGAGCGCAAATAGCCTCATACGGGGCTCAAAATAATTAAATACAAATTTCCCGCGGACAAATCCCGACGACATAATATAACAATTTTGGGCATCCGGGAATTTGGCGAAAAAAAGGCTAATATAGCTCTTTGGGAATATCTTGACGTAATACAAGAACTTTCGTGCAATAAAAACACAAAACGACCCATTATTTTAAAAGTACTAAAAAAATTCGGATAGGGTAATCGCAGATTTCAGGATGAAATCTAAGTGACACCAAGAGTGAAATCTTGGGACACCAAAAATTAAATTAAAACACTTATTAATGAAAAATAATAAAAAGTACTAAAATTATAAATTGAGTCAATGCCCTTTCAAATCCAATGGGCCTTGTACAATTGTTGATATCCTCCTTTTGATGGATTCATGGTTACACTAAATATGGCTAAGCCATGCCACGGAAAAATTGCACACACTTGTTTTTTAAAAGGAAAAAATGGGGGTATTTAAAAGATGTACATATAAATAAATAAATTTAAAATTTTATATATGAGAAAACATTATATGAAAGAGAGATGTGAGAGAGAGAAACAAAGAACTCATTTATTGCGTAAGAATGTGAGCCAAGATTGAGCACCGATAAAATACGAACAAACAAAAAGAGTAATGTTTCGAGAGAAAGGAACCAAACATGAGCCAAATGATAGCTTGTATATTCAATGTTTAGAAAAATATTTTTACTAATGGTGTTTAAATAGGAAGTGGGGAAGTGTCACCACCACTTCCAAAAGCGGAGAAGTGTAACTCTCATCTATCCCACCAACACCTAAGAAAGCTAAATACATGTGTAGCAATAACCATGCAATGAAATAAAAACATACACTAACAACCCCTTAAGCCTAACTTAGATGGGTAGATTTAATTGGGTCCTAGAAATAAGGTCTAATGAGGTGCCCAAGAACATAGAAAATCCCTCACAAAGTGGAGAAAAGGAGAAAACCCATAGAAAAACTCCTCAAAAGAGAGAAAGGTAAAGTGCAAAGAAAATCTACCTCATTAGATAAGCCCCATAAAAGAAAATAGAGAAGCCCCCAAAAAAAGAGAGAGAGAGAGAGAGAGAGAGAGAGAGAGAGAGAGAGAAAATAAGAAGAAAGGACTAGCCATCCCCCAAAATATGAAGCCTCATAAAATCCCAATAGATCCCATGAGATGAAGAAGTTTGGTGTCGATAAAAATCGTGAAAACCGCATCCCAATAAGGAATGCTTGATGCTACACTGAAATATTGTGGATTAGAGGTAGAGGCAATGAAGAATATCTCCATATGTTGTTCAATAAATCCAATGTTGAATTGTGACAAGTGTTGTGAATCAAATCATGTACCAAATAGGACTCAACATGGTTCCCAACATGGATATGAGAACTAAACCAAGAACCAAGTACGGCATGATAGAAAGTGTCAAAGCATGAATGATGACAAAGATGAATCATAGGATTCATGAAATGCATGCAATGTCACCACATAAGCATGTAGTAAGAGAGAAAATACATCCAAAGTAGAAGAAGCAACTCTATCGATTTTCATCAAGGAGAGGACAAATATCCTTAATAGTGTCATCAAGATTTGAAAGGTGAGAGTCCACAAACATATATGAAATGTTTAGTAGTAGACATTCCAATGAAGTGGATCATGTAGACATGGAGAACCCTTAGAGAATCACTAGAAGCCCTCAAGGAAGAAACTAGGAATTTACGATGAAACAACAGGTGATGGAGGAATGTCCTAGTGTAGAGCATCATCATAATCCCTCAAGGAAGCAACTCTAAAATCGATGAAACAACAGGGGATGGAGGAATGTCCTATTGTAGATAATATTGGAATCCCTCAAGGAAGAAACTTTGAATTCTAACGAAACAAGCTGTTGATGAAGGAACGTCTTGCTATACGTAATCACTAGAAGCCCTCAAAGAAAGAAGAACTCGAAAATTGAAATAACAACAAATACAATATGAATGTTATGACCTTGCTGCAAAGAATCACTTTGGAAGTTCTCGAAGAAGCGACTTTGAACTCCAAAGTAACAACATGTACAAGGTGATTTTCATGATTATGTTGCGCAATGAATCACTAGAAGCTCTTAAAGAAGTGAATTTGAACTCTAAAGTAGCAATATGTACAAGAGGAATGTGATGATACTTGATGTAAAGATTCCCTGGAAGCTCTAGAAAAAGTGACTCTAAACTCGAAGTAAAGAACAGTATAAGAGAAATTTCATGAACCTTCTACAAAAAATACTAGAAGCTCTTAAAGAATCAACCAAATGGACCCTAAAGTAACATGTATAATAGAAATGTCCTCAACTATGGATGGGATATCGTAAGAATCTTAGTATATTCATATATTAATGGTTTTTTTAAGAAATCATCACTTTTAGATGGAGAATCATGGTCTTCATACAATTGTTGGATGAATGTCCAAGCAATGAAATGGCACTCAGCGTACACAATTTGATGTTGAATGTCCTCAAGAAAAGTGAGACATAATGGTTTGTAGGCCATGTAGGTTTTGTTTAACCCCTTCATCTTCTCGTATTGTCATTAAGCTTAGTAACAAGTCCAAAAAGATAAGGCATTAGATCATGCAATATGCAATGATCATGTATCCCTTGTTTCTAGGACAAATAGTTGAGAAGGGGGAAATTTAATGCAAACTATAATTGATATTATTTAATGTAAATTATATCAAATCCAAATAAAAGGGGGAAATTTGGTCGATTTAATGTAAATTATATCAAATTACATCAAATCTAGGGAAATTGGACCAAATTAGGGTATATTGTATCATATTAAGTCAAATTGCATAAGAAATTAGGTCAAATGTTGGGAAATTTGTGAAATAATAAAAAATTCTAATATAAGGCAAATTATGTCAATTTAGGGGGAAATGAAAAATTAGGATGAATTAATGGAAATTAGGTCGAATTGGGTCAACTTAGGGGAAATGGACCAATTAGAGGAGTCTATGTCTAGTTATGCTAAATTAAGGGAAATTTGGTCAAATTAGGGAAAATTATGTCAAATTAGGGGAAATGAGGTCAAATTAGGCCAATTAAGGTGAAATTTACAAAATTGAGGGAAAATAGGTTAAATTATATCAAATTAGGTAAGATTAGAGGAAATTAAGCTATAGAATGTCAAATTAAGTCCATATGGTGGTGTTTAGGGGACATGTGCAATCAATCACTCGATAATGAAATCAAGTTCCATAATGATATCAAATAAGACATATTAAGCCTCATAATGATATTAAGGTGTTGTGTTTGTGTTTATGGGGCTCAATATGTGCTATTGGAGTGTCTCGTGCAACCAATCACTTGATAGGTAGTACACCAAGCACTCAAATATGACATCAACCCTCTAATGACATTAGGGTGTCTTGTTGGTCTTTAAGGGCTCGAGTGGTTGCTCAAGGCACTTAAATATGGCATATCAAGCTCTCTCGATGACATTAGGGTGTCATGTCGGTGTTTAGGAGACTTTATATGTCCTACTTCGGTGCCTTGTGAAACTAAATGCTTAATTGGTTGCACTATGCACTCTAATAACACTAGGGTGTCACACTAGTGTTAATGGGGCTTGATAAGTTATATTTGAGTGTCATGTGCAGCCATTCTCTTGTTAGGTTATAATAATAATTAGAATGTATGTAACATCCCCTTTTCTAAAATAAAATAATTAATAATATTTTAAATTAGGCCCATTCAATTCTCCATTTTTGGGGTAGCTTAATATTATTATTAATATAAAGGTATTTTTAATACTCATTTCTTTTTTGGTAAAAAGGATAAAAAATAAAAAAGAAGATGGAATGGGAAAAAGAAAAGAAAACAAACTTATATTTTCATAAAGAGGTCGGTCTTTGGAGTGGATGCTCAAAGATAAAGGAGAAACATATCTCCCAAGGAGGTCGGTCCTCACGGGATCACGTTTTAGAGATTTGGCACCACATATGAGCTATATAAGGGGTTCGCTTGGCTTGGAGAAGATTATGTAATTTTGTATCTTGGTATTTTCTTGGAGTTGGAGCACGCTTTGCCTCTTTCTCTCATCCATTGAGGACAAAAACCCTCCATGGAGGTCTATTGAGGACAAAATCCCTCAATAGCATTTGGATTGAGGACGAAAACCCTCATATCCTCATTGGTGATCTCATACGGAGGTCACGTTTGTGCTACAATCAGATTTTCAACATTTCAAAGCAGATTTATCAATGTTGGGGCAGCAATTCTAGCTAATTTTTATTGAAGAAGGGTTGTTACGGTTTGATCACCATTTTCAGGCCCTCTCCTAGGGTAGCAATTTGCTTAGAGGTGGATTTGGGTGTTATTTAAGGTGCATTACTTCATTTAGAGGTGATATTCATTGTCCTCATAATTTTAGAGATTGATTGCACACTTTAATGAGATTTTTGGGGCTTTGAATCTCCAGTTCCATCCATTGTTATGAGTGCAATTTTGTTATCATGAATTTAATTACAATTGCATAGAATTTCCGAATTTGCATATACTTTGGAGTGCTTTTTCTTTATGTTTTTTCCATTTGTTGAATATAATATTTTGGAGAAATTATTCATCAATTTTCATTTTGTTTGGATTGTATTTGATGCCCTAAAAGTGAAAATTCAATACACCGCTAGGGTTTATAATATTTTCAGTTGGTTGTGAAATTTCATCTTGCTCTCATTAGGGTTTGGTGAATTAATTCAGCTATCATAAATTCCAGCAATGTCCATTAGGGTGTTGGGGAAATCTAAATCCCTCAAATTTGAGCTCAAAAGGGACTTAGCATTGTCGCATTAGGCTAACTGTGACAGCCTAATTTGGTTCGGGGCTCAATATCTCCTTATTCGGGTGTCATATTAGGGTGTCCACTAACAAGGTGTGACATTAAGGTGTCGCATTAGGGTATTGCATTAAGGTGTCATGTTAAGGTGTCAAATTAGGGTGACATGTTAGGGTGTCATGTTATGGTGTTGCACTAGAGTGTCACAAAACTAGGGTTTCGTACTAAGGTGTCACATATGTGTGTAGGGTGTATTGTTTGTTATTTAGGTTGTCACATTTTTGTTTATCATGTCACATTTTTTTTTAGGGTGTCACACTGATATTTGAGGTGTCAAGTTAGTGTTTTCGGTGTCACATTTTCTTGTTTAGGCTAGCGTATTTATGTTTGTGGTGTTGCATTAGTGTTTAGGTTGTCACATTTGTTGTTTAGTGTGTTGCACTTGTGTTAATTAGGATGACATGTTAATGTATCGTGATAGGGGTTGTAGGGGATCACATTAGGATGACACATTACAATTATGTGTTAGGGTGTCACATACTTAGTGTGTCGTAATAAGGTGTCATGTTAGGGTGTCATTATTGTGTTGGATTAGAGTTTCATGTTAGCTTTTCATATTAGGATACTGTAATAGTGTGTTTTGACAGGATGTCACAATAAGGTGATCTATTAGGGTGTCATGTTAGGGTGTCGTATTAAGGTGTCACATTAGGGTCTTGTGTCGGGTGTCACATTAAGGTGTCATGTTAGGGTGTTGTATTAGGTGTCATGCTAGGGTATCACACTAAGGTGTCACATAATTACATCTAAACACACAATTCTAACATTTTAACTTTATCTTTGACTTAATTTGTGACTTTAATAAAGATGCCATTAAGTTGCAAATTAAGACATGTCAAAGTTGCGAACAAAGATGTACTTAAAGATACCACAATGTCACCCCTTTAAGACAGGTATTAAATTTTAGAAATAAGCCACATTTAACATTAGGGTGTCACACTAGTGTTTATCGGACTCAATGTCCTATTTGAGTGCCCCATGCAACCATTCATTTATTAAGCTATTACAATAATTAGGTTGTTGTATTAGGCTAATTACGACAACCTAATGTGGTTTGGGACTCAATATGTCATGATTAGGGTGTCACATTACAATATCACATTAAGGTGTCTCATTAATAGGGTGTGGCATTAGGGAGTCGCATTAGAGTGTTTAATTTGGGTATCATGTTAGGGTGTCATGCTAAGGTGTTAAATTAGGGTGTCGTGTTAGGGTATCACATTATGGTTTCATGTTAGGGTCTTACATAATTAGGGTGTCATACTAGGGTGTCACATGGTTGTGTAGGGTGTATCATTTGTTGTTTAAGTTTTCACATTAGTGTTTAAAGTGTCACATTTTTGTTTAGGGTGTCGATGGTGTTTAAAGTGTCACATTAGTGTTTAGGGTGTCACATTTTTGTTTAGGTGTCGTATTTGTGTTTTATGGTATTGCATTGGTATTTAAGTTATCGTGTTTTTCTTTTGGGGTGTTGCACTTGTGTTAATTAGTGTGTTTCCTTAATGTTTAGGGTGTCGCATTTGGTTATTGCATCGGGTTTCGAATCGGTGTATCGTATTAGGGTGTCATGATAGAGTTTAACTTTAGGGTGTCTTATAAGCGTGTTGTATTAGTGTGTTTTTAGGGTGTCACTTTTGGATGACGTATCAAGGTGTCGTGTTAGAGTGTCATCCTAGAGTTTTGTGCTAAAATGCCGCATTAGGGTGTCACATTATGGTGTCGTGTTACGATGTCGTATTATTGTGTTGTGCTAGGGTGTCGTATTATGGTATCACATTATGGCATCGTGCCAGGGTGTCACATAATTACATCAAAATACACAATTCTAACATTTTTAACTTTATCTCCGACTTAATTTGTGACTTTAATAAACATGCCCTTAAATTGCAAAATAAGACATTAAAGTTGGGAAAAAGTATGCTCTTAAAGACACCACAACATCACCTCTTTAAGACAGAGATCAAAGTTGAGAAATAAGTCACATTTAATGTCATCCTAAGGTCCCCTTAACGTCAAACCTCTGACAAACAACTCAACATTTAAGACTCTCTAATGTTCCCATTAACGTCACCCTAACATCGACACTTTGTAAAGACGTCTTAATATAACAATTTAAAGTCAAATAACATTTGTGACTTTAATTTTGACTTAGGGTTCAAAATTGTATGCATGCAACTTTAAAGTGACTTAATTGTAACATAAGACGGTCCAAATGTTGTAGTGAAAAGATTCAAAAGTAGCCCTTGAAAATGGGTCATCTCGTTGTTAAGCAAAAGGAGTTCATCTTGATCGGTGAGGCCACTTGTTGCCCCATCTAATATTTGGCTCCATAGTTGTGACCTTGCCTCATCCATTTGGGACGTCTACCTCCATACAGGATGAGGATTGACCTCTTTCATGAAAGAGGACAAAAGGACCACTAGAAAAGTCTTTTCAAACTAATAGCAAGGACATCGCAAATGAGCACATTGCAATACATGTCTATGCAAATGGATTTTCATTCAATGTTGTCAGTCACGAAAATTGAGGACCATGTCCTTTGTCGGCTTTGGTACCACCGTCATAGATCACTTTGCCAAGAGATGTTGAAAACAATCAACGAGGCCCCAAAAAGGTATAAAGGGTTGGGTTATGAGAAGCTCCAGCACCACCCTATTGGTAAAGCAAAAATATGTGAAAACCTCATGGCAACCATATAGAGACTTGTGGATCAAAATAGGAGGGTCCATCGTTTTAGATGGATCGAAAGATGCAAGCAACTCCTATTTGATCAATGTGATTGCAGCCCTAAAAGAACTATTTTTCAAAGAAAATAATTGTGAAGGGCATGTGAAGGATGACCAATTCATTGCCAACATCCTCTTTGAAGCAATTGAGGTGACAAGGCCTCAAAATGTTGACCAAGTCATAATAGACAATAACAAGAATTACGATTAATGTCGTTAAGATGTCGGTTGAGGTAAGATATGGGCAATTTTTTTAGACATTGTGTGTTGTCCATTCACTGAATTTAATGCTGAAAAAGTTGACCAATAAAATAGAGTGAATTCAACAAATGTATGTTGAGGCCCGAGAGTGAAGAGATCCAGATGTTTGTGACAACCATCACCGATCATGCAAGACATTTAGATCCTTTTGTATTTGAAGTTGTTGAAGATAAGGGAAGCTTTCTTTTATTTATAATATAACATTTTTTTATTTTTAAAATACAGTACTCAAAAAGTTTTCAAAAAAACAAATGTGTTTCTCATTTCTCATTAAGTTGTTGAGACTTGATTTGCATCACACACAATCGTCTTGAAACGACTTGTGAAGGTGCAAGAGACACTTAACAAGGTGGTGACTTCCAACTTATGGGTTGTATGGAGGCATTCAAACACTCTACAAGTCCAAAAAGTGACGGGGTTTATATTATATGACACTTGGTGACCCAATAGATTATTATCCTTGTACCAACATATATCTCTTCCCAACATGGTTGATCCAAGTATGAGCATGATCCGTTTTACTAACATGGATCAACCATGTCTAGAATAGATATATGTTGATATCAACTCAATGATTGAGAAGATAAAAGTCCACCATAAATGCAAAACAGCAAGATCCCGATGAGAAAATTTTTAATTGAGCGGTGGAACAAGGAGACCACCCCACTACATCTACTTACATTTGCATTGACTCCTAGATTCTATAGAATGAAGATTGTTCTTTGTCATGTAGGATGGCACCATACGGGGATGTGAAAGTCAAAGAGAGATATGTTGGTGATGTTTAGGGTCTTCCCTAAACTTAAGGCCAAGGTCATGGTTATGAGAGAGTTTGTCAATTTCATAACAGAGACAAGTTGTAGCCTTCATGCTCTTGGTCTAAATGCAACATAAATGCTCATATGTGGCGGTAACTTCGAGGTCACACATCTTTATACTTATGGCCTCTTACAATCAAGGTCTTAGCACAAGTTTTTTATTGTTTTAATTATCTTTCTTTTTTGTTTTGATTTTTACAAATTTAAGATTAAATATTTAATTTTAATTTTCAATTGAATTTGTCTCAATAGGTTGCAAATTCATCTTCCTCCAAGCACAATTGGAGTAATATGCCTCCATCCACTCATAGAAGCGCACCAAGTTCAGTTACAAAGGCCAAAGATTTAGTGTATATATATTGCAAATTGCACCTTTGATCCCACAAGCAACCAAACTGTCGGGATATTGAATCGAGAGAGGGTTGACTTGGATGTTTCAATTCACCCCTGTCATTAGATGACAAGGGATTGGAGACTTCTTTGGCACTGCGAGACCTACATGCACAAGGGGGTGCTAGTGGTAATGGCCCTGATGGGAGTACTTCGAGTTCATGTGGTTCTAATGAACCACATCATAATGTTGATGCTCTCAATGAAGAGGAATATGATGACTATTGAATACTAGTTTGATCATTGGTGTAATAAATTGAATTTAATATATCATGACATTGTGTTTAATTTAAGCCTTTAACAAATTATGAGTTGTTTTTGTGGTTATTTAGCTTATTTTGTCTTTCATATGCATAATATGTGGTTAATTTTTTTTTGTTATTAGGTAAATAGATTGGTTTTGAAGGGGACCCAAAAACCCACAATACAATGCCATACAAAAAGGAGTTAGGGAAACAAAACAACCCACAAAGGAACAGGGGCAAGACCAGTCAAAAAAATTGGCCAAGACCGAAGACCGAAGCCCAAAGAGAAACCAAGCACAAAACGCCTTTAAAACATTTTTAAGACAATATTGATAATAAGGAAATGGATCCAGTACAAAGAGAAAAAAACATAGCAAAGCAATAGTCGGCATGAAGTTAGCGAACATTTCTCCATCTTGTTGCTTCGGCTCAAGCGGGGGCACGGTTTTTGTAAATCTTTGGTCTTTAGAATCCCCTAGTTGTCACCCTCCTTTGTAACCGTGACCTCTTCCTCCTCATCAAAGCTACTAAGGACAAAGCACATCCTTTTTCTGGGAGAGCCACAATTCTGAAGTCTAGAGACCTGGTCCTAGATGATGGACACCCTTTGTTCCTACATAATGAGTTATGCTTTTAGGTCGTTAATTCTTTTGTCCTAAATGGCCACTTCCCTTTGACACTCTTGCATTTCTTGCACCAAATCTTTGGCAACTTTGAACAAGGTATTGAGAGAGACTTCCATGTTAGCCGACCGAGCCTCCATGTTGATGTCCCTGGTTTCGTCTTCATTGATACTCTTCCCCTTGGAAGACTCACCATTTCTCAAATTGGAAAGGACCTCTGCCGCCTCACCTTCTTTGTTACCCAAGGCTTTTTCTCTCTTCTTCAAATTTTTCATTCTAGTCGCCATGGTTTCATCATCAGAGTTTGTGGCTTGGGGGGGGAGGGATGATATGATTCCCATTCTGGTATAGTAGCAAGATGAGGCCATGGTGTAAAGGGGTATCAATTTTGTCATCTTTGAAATCCTCCACAGACATTGAAAGGGATCTCAGAAGGAAAAAAGGTAAACTCATGGCCTGGTTTCTTGAAAAAAGTTAAGAATGGACAAATGATAGGTAAAAAAATCCTAAATTTACCTTCCAGAGTGATGTATTTCATCACCACCTTACAGACATCAGCCCATCTATCGAGCAAACAGTTCCTTGCAATACCATCCGTGAACAAGTGAATCCTTTCATTAGGACCAAAAAAGGTAGAAATTTCGTGGTTTCTGCGGTTTTTGTCCTTAAACAATTTAAGCTCGTCCATGGACATCCCAGTGGTCGAGGCTATGGTATGTTCGGACACTATAATTTCCATACCCCTAAGAACTCTACCATTATCCCAAGCCTTACCAAAATCAAGGGCCAGAAAAGGATCGTTGCCTTTAAGTCTTTTGATATAATCAGAGAAGCCTCCCCGCCTAAGTAGTCTCCAAAGCATAGCATCTTGTTTGATGGCCTGGTAGGTCGTGGGTTCGATTATAACACGATCAACCCCCATTGTTCTGTAGAAATTCATAGCAAACCTATCCAAGCACCTATTATGGTTAGCTTTACCACTGGCTTTTAGGGGAAAAACCATCCATCGTCAAAAAGCTTTCATCATATTGCCATCCCTTGACTCGGGAATCACGTCCCAACCTGTTATGATTATTGCAAATAAACTTACTATCTTTTCATGATTAATAAGATTAGAAATGTGGCTCCAAGGCACGTGGTAGCCATCCCACTCCATCCTCTCTTCCATGTCATCTCCTTGGTTAGCCAAGTTGTCAGCACACATATTTCCTTCCCTGAAGACGTGGTTAATTACTATTTATTAGGCTAAAATTTATATATTTTTTATGCGGTTGTATCCAAGACTTTAAAAAAAATACCTGATTCACATATTGGATACTCCATACCTATACATGTATCTAAAACATATCAGCAACTTAGCTTATACCACCTAACTACAATCAATGAGGCGCTCATAATAAGTCCAAGTTCATTTTAAAATAGAAATATTGCCTTGGCAAGAATAGATCTTGCATTTTTTTTTTTAAGGAACAAATGTCTTAATCTTTTCTTGAGTGAAGGATTTCACATCTTTAAGTAGGTGCTTGATAGTGTGAGATGGGTAGATAGAAAACGTAAAAAGGAAGGTGCGAAGGGAGAATGTCTATTTTGCACTTTGGGTGCGATAGAGACAAAGTAGCACTTTGTTATGCAACACATTGCATATGATAACTTTTGAGCTAGTTACTCGGAATATCTACAAGGGTGTTTTTGTCTACCATAATTGAAGAGGCAAGAATTGAGAATATAGGGGGATGATTGAAGATATCTCCCCCGCCAAGCGAACAAAGCGATCTGAGCTCTCCTACGCCCTGAGTTAAGCAAGTGAACAATGCGAAAGACAGTTATTGCAGTGACAGCTGGTATCGGAGCGTAGGAGAGCTCAGATCGCTTTGTTCGCTTGGCGGGGGAGATATCTTCAATCATCCCCCTATACGACTGGGCCTCATCATCTTGTCTAATCAAAATTAACAGCAAGAGAACGAGCCTTTAGAAACAGCAAAGTAATAGAGGCTCTAACTAGAATGTAACGGTTTTTCACTTCTTTGGCAATGCTTTGTGTTCTTGGGGTCCCATAGGCTGTTTTGTTCCCCTCGACATTATTAAAATATCTCTCCACATGCCTTGCTAATGAGCGCTAACATTGCAGTTCATTTAAGAAACCGGATTGCATTTCTACTTATTCAGATATTTCAGTCTCTAAAGGTCGTTCCAAAGAAATGAAAATTAAGGACATACTAGTAAAACTTGGATTATATACATCTATAAGACTATAAAACAACATTTCTGAGAGGAACTTGCAAAATTGAAAAAGGGCTTTGAAAAAATGTTACTAGAGAAAAGTACATATAGCTATTAAAACCAATGGCAATGATCCCCCTGCCAATCATTTGGTAAAATTACACATTTATACAAAAATAATATACACAAGTAAATTGGTAGCACTAATTCCTAGTATTGATATTTTTGCTTTTACGAAGTTGGTGACTGAATTGTTGATAATTTTGTTCTGCGACTATCTGCATCATCTCCAAGGAACTCAGCTCTTATCCTCATAAGCAACCTCCCAAGGTGGTTCAGGCCCTCTCCTTCTTGACCACCTCCCCAAAAGAGATCATGTGGAGAAGCTTCCACTAGAATAGATCCAGCAGTTGAAACTAACAGGGAAGACAAATGGGGATACATAGAAAACTTGCATTTTAAAGCTCTGTACATAGCATTAACCTTGACTGAATCCCAATTATCACATACCTGCATTAATAAGTAGATAGAGAATGCTACAAAAATCATATCGAAAAAATTGGTCGATGTCAGAACATATTACTGCTACAAATTGCTATATCAAACAAAGCCAAGTATTGTTGTCTTAAGGACCAAAGTTCAACCGCACATTCTCCTGAAATCTTTCATCTAAGATGATGTAAATTTGGATTGCAGAAAACTCTTTCCTCGTGCATTGAAAAAACAATCTTCTAAGAATACAGCAAACTTAAAAGATACTGAACAGATTTATATCTAAGATTGGGAATATAAACTCGACTATGCCTTGGAATGATAAAAGAATATTTCACAAAAACTAAACATATAGCAGGATGGGTATTCGACCAAAGAACAATTATTTGCAAACTGTATAATGCACAATGAAAGTATATGAATATAATATAACCCCATAATTTGGACAGTATTTCCATGTTATTTCTCTCCTACGTGACAATGGATGTCTTGGGAAACTGTCTCCCAATGCAAAATAAAATGAAAACCAATGAAGCAGCCTGACTTATTTTTGTTTTCACGAAGCAGTGCAGATACACTGATGTCAAAGAGCCAAAAACATTGCAAGCATCATGTATAAGAAAAAAAGGGGAAAATGAGATCTTAAAGAAAGAAATTTTGTGAAAATTAAGACCAGGACAAAAACAAATCCATTGCATTAGTAAAACAAGATCTGTAACACATGAGATGTTATGACACTCATTATAGGGCCTCTAGATCTGATTACACACCATAAACAACTAATAAAAAGGCAAGTCTAACTACTCAGATGTACTAATCTGAACACTGGAATTATCTATTTCATCTTCTTTTTGCTTAGTTTACCTGAGGATATGGGAAACTTACACCCACCAAAAAACAAAATACAATAGACATACCCCAAGGTCACCTATATTTACTAAAGGAGTTCCTAAATAAAAAAATGGCCTAAAGCCTAATGAAAAACAAACAGCCTTTCTCATAACAGAAAGCCCAAACACCTGATAACAACCTACTGCAAATGAGGAGCTTGCAGATATAATGAACAATCACAGGCATTTTCCTAAATGGATTACAGAATATTTCAATCCAAGTCAAACCAAAATCTTATATGCCAATAGTCACAATATCAGATTTCAGGACAGGTATAATAGGCAAAATCATTCAACCACAACATTGCATTTTTGTTTCCTTCATGGCTTCGCATCTCAGAATCTACTCATTGATTCTCAATATGGAACCAAAAATCAATATAGGGCCTCATAGGCCAAAAGCAAGTGGAATATAACTTTTTGAAAAACAGTCGAGTATTTATATTGATATAAAAAAATGATATTGCAGTATGAAATGGACCCAAATAAAAAAAAAGAAAATATTGGTCTGATCGATTTTTCGCCACATCTTTTGAACCAGAACAAAGAGCAACAGAGAACAAATTAACCCACAAATCTGTAATCTAAGAACTTTAAATCATCTAGTCTAGACTACGTAAAATTCTCATATAAAGCATACTGAAATTATAAACATAATTGAATGGGTTGTAGTCCAACAATGTGGATGATGGTAAAAGTGTGTTGTCACACCATCCACCAAGGTACAAATACCAGAGACACCAAAAGGATTGAGGCTGGGTTCGAGTCCTAGGGAAATTTGGCGGAATGGATACCTCTCAGTCCTTTGCCCTAAGCAAAATAAGGTCGATTATTCGTGCCCCTGATTACCAACGGGTGCTAATTTACTTTGAAGGATCTAGATGTTTATCCTTCAATCAATTGTTTTAACTTTTGATAAATATACATATTTTCTGACTTTGCTGCATCTTGATTTGCAAATTTGGGAATCTTTATAGGTAAGACTTTCAATACTTCCCATATGAGAGACAATGTAGAATAGAAAGCCATTATGGGAGGGCCTCAAGAGATCCTTCTACTTTCAATTGCCGTAAGTATTAGTTAGCATAGGTTCCCCATGAACCTATGTCGATGGGACCAACTGTCATGCTATTGGTTTGTAGATTGGAACCATCCAATCCATTGCTTGTGCTTTGAGGGTTACTGCAGCTTGCAGCTTCTGTTGCTCGTCTCTTAGCAACATGCTGAAGTTCCATATTTTCCTGCATGGCATTTGCCACCAGTATTTTGATTGGATCATACATGAGAAGCTTTTCAGTGCTCTGTAATCAGTGTTGCTTGTAAGCATAATTTTTCAATAATTGTGTGATGTATTCATTTTTGTTTTTAATTGTCCCAAACCCCCACAGCCCGGCCCACGCCAATCTTAGAATGGATAAACCATGCAAAAACACACTCAACACAAGAGAGCACAATGAAGAGAACAATGGAGTCTTCAATATCTTCAACAATGGATCCAAATGAAGCTTACAATGAGAGAACACAATGCAAGAGCTAGGGCATACATCCCATTACTCCAAGCATGGAGTAAAATCAAATGATCAATCCAACATAACCCACTAAAGGAAATGCGACCTCCTTTTATAGAGTTAAGGGGTGCAACATTCAAAAAGACCGACCTTTCCCTTTTGGAGGGAAAACATAAACTCTCTAATAAACTAAGACTATGTGCACTTTATTATTTTTAATTAAATAATAAAAGCAACTATCCTATGTGCACATTTAAACTAACTTAGAGAGCCCTCCTTGTAGCGCAAGGCATGCCAAGGGGTTACAAAATAGACAACAAACATCTTAGGACCATCTTCAAGCTCAATCCTCAAACCCATGAGAAGAGAGAATGGGTTGAGGGTCTTCAAGTCTTCAATTTCAACAATGTCCCAAGAAGGGGACATTACATGGGACTCCTCTAAATGATCAACTTCCGTAGCCCAATTAGGTACCCTGAGAGGAGTGAGAAGCCCATGATCAATAGACCATTGAAACCAAGAGAAAATCCTTCTTCCACTTGAACCAACCTTCCAATCTCTAAAACACTGCCATGTCTCTCTGATCTTTCTTGCATTTGATGCACTGGTGTGCACAATGAGACAACTTGCTCGCACGGGGTGATCTTGGTGATCCTATCACCAAATGACCATGGTGACCTGCGAGACACAATGGAGTACAAGACCAAATCCTCTTATCTAAGATGGGTGAAGGAGAGAGATTGAATGAAGAATGCTTCCAAATTTTGATCAATCCATCTGATGAGATGGGAATCACTCTGAGACCAATTTTACGGACCAAGAGGGCTTCCCTTCCACTAGAACCACAATTCAATTGTCGATCCTTTACAAGTATGAACTTGTCCATGTCCATTCCTACTGAGGAAAGCTCCTGAGAGGTGATCACCACATTGTTACAAGTGGGGATTTACAAGCATTGAGAAAGACCATTCAAAATGAGGATTGCCAGAATTGGATTGTCGTTCACTAGAGATGTTTTTGAAACTGTTTCAAACTTATCCAAGTGCTCTTTCTTCAACATGAGAGGCTCAACATCCTTGTTTCTTAACCAATATCCCGACACTTACTATTTTTAGTAAGCATTATTTTGAGAAGTCCATTTTAGTTATCAATTGCTTAATTTGGCACTTTTGAATTTCCCTAATGTTCAAAGGGCAATGGCAACTCTAAAAATGAACTGTTTGCAGCACTTACTATTTACAAACGGTGAGGCTTAGAAGGCTTACTATTTTTAGAAGTGGGTATTCTTTGTGTCAGAATGGAACGAAAGTGGTCTCAAAAGTTTTTTGTTTTGCAATGTGAGGCTTTGCTCCAAATTTCAAAGGATTTCAATCGTTGGATTTTGTAGATCTGAAAAGGCAAGTTTCTTGGCTGCAAATTTCAGATGGCTGTAGAAAAACACACAGAGCATCAATGGAAACAATGTTACAGTCTTCTTAAAGGCGTTTTGGAGAGGAACCTATAGTCCAAGTTTCATGGCAAACGGGCATGGGGTTTGGAAGATATGAGCAAAAAGGATTTTGGCATGGAGGATGTCTGAAGAAGTTTTGGCAACATAACAACACCACTACAACAATGGGGGAGAGAAAATCACAATGAAACACAAAAATGTCTAAGTATGAAGTTATACCTCTTTCAAATTTGTTTTCCCTCTCACTAGCTCCATTTAACTCACCTTAAACTCAAACTAGCTAACCTAGGTCTGGTGTGGTTGCACCCTAAAAAATAGGGGACAAAGGGACAAGGGGACATCAACCTCTCCAAAATGCGCCATGGGTGAGGCTCTCATGAGGAGGGGGTCAGATTTTGTGAAAATGGTGAGTTGATAACACTTTTCTAACACCCCAAGTCATCATTTTGAGTGACGAAAAGTTGCCTCCATAGGGGGAGCACATTTTTGTGTCCCCCATGTCCCCTTAGTTGTTGGGACAAAGGGACATCAAGCCTCAAAAGGCCCCCATGTGCCCTTGCACCAAGGGACAAAGGGACAAGGGACATCCATGCTCCAAAACTCCACTCAAAGCTGATTGGTTGTGCTGATGTCATCAAACTCAACGTGAAAATAGACTAAGGAGTGGATTTTCAGGCCCGAGAGCAAGACATGGAGTTCAGAGGGCCAACCTTATATGATTTTGACTCCAAAGGACCCGCTTAAGTTCATTCCCAACATTTTCAAGACCTGATTTAGCTTGCAATTTTCCTTTTCATTTCATTTTCCACTTTTGTCTACACATGTGCGCCAGTAAGCGGAGTTACTACCAAAGTCCAAAATGAGTATGAACAAATCTAACACATGTACCATGAGGAGGGTCCAATGTACTCCATTTTGACCTTTGGTTAGGCTCCTAACTCTTCCCGAGGTGTCCAAAACCTTTTGAGCAAGTTCCACCTTGTAAAAAGACTCTTGTGTTGCATTGATGGACAAGTTTCCGCATTTTTATACTCCCAAAATTCTATCTTGATTATTGCACCATGAAGTAGGCTCTGTCAACTTTCCAATGCTTATGATCTGGCTTCCCAAGACCTCCCGAGGCTTCTAAAACCTTTCGAACAAGGTGACTAGCTCCTTTGAAACATGCATTCCCAGTGTCGTGCCCAAAAAGACCCGGTTTTGCTTGAAAGTTTCCCGACCTCTCATGGCTCCACATAAACTTCCTAAACTGACTTGGATCATCTAAATACTCCCCTGACAACCTCCCAATGAGTTTTACCCTTGCAGTTAGCTTCGAGGGATGTCCTTTGACGAAAAGACCAAAAATAACCCTTTTGAAGCCTCCGAGAGCATTGTTCTTTCATAGATCTCAGTAACTTCAAGAATCAAGCTAGGTACACTTCTCTGCACATGAAACACACTTGAAAATCATGTTAACACGTTCCTCTCAACTATAATGAGGGTGACACAATTGAAATGTTGGCGGAGGAAAGGTTTACATTGACTAGGAAAGGGAATTTCAAGTGTGGGTTTGGTTGTCATGACCAAAATTTTAAATTTTGCATGCTAGACATTTAGCATGACAACAAGTGGATGTGTTCGAACTCGAGAAACATAAATCCTTGATACGATTGCAATAGAAATCACGTAGTAGAGGAGGTATTTGCTCAATAAACATCTTCAACAAATGAACTTCAAGGTCAAAGCTATGGGTCTAAAGTATAATGAGACACGCGACATTAAGCTAATTAAGCTCAAAAGGTTGTGGCTCAAACCATTATTTTTTTTAATTCCGAGAAAAGGGCAGCCAAATTAGAACACTTAAACGACACGGTACATGGCTCAAAAGTAAAGCTTTCGAGCAAGGAACGAAAGCATCCACATGATAGATGTGCACTTCCAGTCTAAAGAAACAATTGAAGCAAAGGACCACATGCACAAAAATATTCCATATTACATAAGTCTAAGTCAAAAGAGCAAGTGATGACATTTAAATCATTGAAAGACCTCATAATGGGGCAACCGCTCGATCGCTCGACCATTGGGTCATTATGATTTTCTAAATATTGCCAAATCGGTTGACCTTGCCAAACTGGACAACCTCATCAACATGGCCATATCGTTGACCTCAAATTTAATCAAATTCCATAAACACCGCCAAACAATCAGCCTCCTCCCAACTATCACCAAACCATCAATTCCAGCCGACATTTATTCTAAACACCTTGATCGTAAAACATATTTTGCAATTCAATCTCCTTTGTTGTTCAATCTTCATCTATTGATCGAACTCCCGATTTCATACGCCCTTTGCATACCGGTCAAACTATGTGCACTCCTTTCCTTGATGTTTTTCTCGCCATTGTGTTTGATCTATATGTTGAGTTCAATCTCTCTATCTCGTTCGAAGGATCAATGCATCCTGTCATTTAACCTACGATCCAAACCAATCATGTTGTCCCCGTCATCATATGAACTAGATATAGGGACTTCATCAACATATGGGCGGTTGTACCTAGCCAAGCTTGACGCTGAGCCAAATCAAATGGTGCCACTACTTTGCGACCTCCATCCACCGGATCAAGCGCGACCACCATTTGACCTGGAAACTAATTAATGTGTTGTCCTTACCAACCAAACCACCGATGCATAAACCGTTGCAATTTTTGTTTGTTTGTATAAGACGAAGATATTCAAAGGGGAATTAAAGGGTGGAAAGTGGCTAGACACAGTCATTTACAAGGCAATTGGTTGTCTTACAAATTGAAGGATATAGGTCAAGGAAAGGATGTTTATATCCGATCTTCCATGTATACTACGAAGTGTATTAAGACTTATCTTTTATGTGTACAAGTTGAGAATTTGTTTAAATGCTTTTCTCTACCATAGTATTGTAGACACCTAAATTTGGTAATTTATCACTTGATAATGTCAATATTGGTTTAATCCCTAAATCATGAGTTGTGCACCTATTCCAAGCCTAATTGACATTCCCTATCTTATTGCAAGACTTTATCTCCTCATTGCACTACTCAATTGCTTGCAAAAATATCACATCATCCAAAGCAATCTATCAATCGTAATTATCATGCACAAAACATTACAAAGACAAAGACATTCCCTACCTAGACAAAATTGCTAAACAAGGACTAGTCGACGCTGGTGGTTTGGTCCGAAAGAAGCAATCTGCTATAAATTTGATCTCTCATGGGTCATTACTTTCCTCATGGGTCATCCTTAATGCAAAATTACACCTGCGGAACCCTATATAAGCAAGTCAACAACACTCATTTACTCACCTAACACTTTCAAAAGCTCCTCAAGCAAATATATTTCAAAAGGTATACAAAGCTCTCCTAAATTTCCTTGAAGTGGCAACATACATTAGGTGTAACCCCTACACAAGTTTGTAGCACTCCAAACTAGGTTTTAGAATTGAGCTTCACAAGTCAAAGACTATCGAAGGCAAGTCAAGCACTAAGAATGAAAGCCATTATCAAACATTATCAAATGATCAAATATAGTTGCATCCATTCATATATGACATCTCTAGGTGGAGAACTATGTGCAACTTGAGGCCTCTTCAGAGTAGTGACAATGTAGGCAGTGTACGGATTGCACTTCACCCAAACGCTAATCTTTTTGCAAGGGTTTCACCCATGGTTAGGGTTTTGGGTGATTTTAGTTGATTACAAAGGGTTTCACACATTTACGAGACCTAATATCTCACAAAGAAGGCATATTACATTTAGTTGCAAGGGCACAAAAAGTTACAAAGCTCCACCATCATCTTGGACAAAACAGTCGAACTTTGTAAATAACGGTTTTGTCCCAATAGGGTTTGTACTTCTAGAATCAAAGATGAAGCATCTACAAGACATTTCCAATCTATTCATCACTCGGTCAGACCCGGATCAACTTCTAGATTAGTGAAATAGGTAAGTGCACTCACTCTCTCATGCTTTACTCTATTTGGCACATGTTCTAATTAATCCATTTGCAAAATGCTATGAATGTCTATTCTGACCTGAATGCTAAATTGATAATTTGAATATGCATTTTGTTTCTTGCCCTAATTTGGAAATTAAATAAGTAAAGGAACTATATCCCCCTTCCTCTCTTCTTATTTCTTTTTTGGGTTGAATCAAGTATTTTATGCAATTACTATTTTGTGTACGTTGTTATTGATAGTCTAGTATTTCGGTAGGCTATATCTATACTAGAGTGTGCAGGATATGAGTGATCTGTTCCAATACCTTACTAGAAGGGATGAAAATAATAGGGTGTCATCAGCAAAGTGAAAATCGGAATACCTTTTCCACCGGAAGTGCCTTCTATGACATGTATTCTCTTGTCATCTTTGCCTTTTTGAATAGATCTACTGAGATTTTTCTCACAAGGATAAAAAGGTGCGCTCAATGGATCACCTTGCTTTAATCCTCGAGTGGAATGAAAGGGCTGACTTGTTTCTCCATTAAGAGCCACTGCGAAGGTAGTATATGCACCTAGTTTCAACAAAATAAAAACAATCCCCTTGTGGAATTACACAAGGGGTTCTCATACACCAAATTGGTGTCTCGCTTAGCGAACTTAAAATTACCTTTACCTTAAACTTGGGACTAAAATATTTGTATGTAAACTCAGTATCTCTGCCATATTATATTTTACTTTTTTATAAAAACTGCCATTGGGCTAATATTCACCATGAAGGAAGCCTTGGCAGACTTACCAATTCAGGCCGTTGCCTCTCCAAAGTTCTCCCCATTCTTGCAGCTTCCTCGGGGCATTCTGCAGATTTTATTCTTTCAATAGACTCCTGCGCTGTTGAATCTTCTACACCTTCAAATTTCCGAGCCTGCAAAATAGTTAAACGACCTCAGCCTCACTTAGCAAGCAGTAGATTCTCAAGGCATATGCCTATAAATAGGCATATAAAACAGACTACCACAAAATAGTATCCCTAGAAGTGAATTTAAGTACTTTGAAAGAATAAATCTCAGACCTGATAGTAGTGCTCGACGCTTTTCCATGTAACATATTCTCCATTCATATCAGGGATCCTAATAGGATGTGGAGAAAAATTAGAGAATGCTCCATATGCATCCCAAGTCTTGTAGAAGGAAATTATACTTGGTCCATCCGATGCTGAAAGTATCACCTCAGAAGAAGTTGCATCCTTGGCGGGAATTATTGGGGCCAAATCAGGAATAGGATGTAGGTACCCACTTACTAGCATGTCAGGCCCAATCTGTAAACGACATGTCAACTCGTAAAGCTTCTCATCAAGCGGAAGAGAAAATCTGAGTAAAACAGAACATTAAAACAAACTTTATAAAGATGTCAATCCTTAGAATTGAGATGGAGGAAACTCCATATATTAATTTGTTGGATTCCAAAACCATTTACCTGCTCAAATGAGACATCTGATAAATTTAGCGCTTGTGTCATCTCCACCATTCCGAGTTCCCCAACTGGAGTTGGTGCAGTTACTCCTCCTATTATCTTAGGGGCAACAAATGCAATCACCTGAAACAAAATAAGGGAGCAGATGGGGCAAGCGATTGCAATGAGATAATATTAACGGACAAAATTAAGCATCAATCTAGAAAACAAACATTACAAACAGCAGATAACAAAAACCAAGATTGTCAACTTTGAGATGAACATGTAGAAAACAAGTATCTGAAATCTCTTCCCAAAGTCTAAGATTTCAAAATACGGTTTTTGGTTATTGGTTTTGTCAACTTTGAGATAAACATGTAGAAAACAACTATCAGAAATCTCTTCCCAGACTCTAAGATTTGAAAATACCTTTTTGGTTATACATATTTCACATCAATACCACTTTCTTGCATACATCTGCTTTTTCCAGCCATCATAATTCTAGAACAGATACAATTTAAGCCACAAATATTGCAGAAATAGAAGACTTGTATCTATACAAGATAAGCTAGCACTTGAAATTAATGTAACATAAAATAACTCATGTGACTAGGTCACTCTACCTATTGATAGATAAAAGTTTCTGATGGTGGATGGATTGAACTGTGGCTGTCACAAATCTGAAAGCACTTTTAAAATCTTCAGTAAGAAGGCTGAAGCACATAAATGACGGTGACCTGACTGACCCTCGGGCGGAGGAGGAGGGAAAGGGACCCCTATAGTTCCATGATGCATTTATACCTTGAAGATGGTAATGATCTATTAGGCCAATCCATTCAATATAAGGTTCAGTAAACTTATGAGCAAAAATAGAGCACTAAAGAGATGAAGAATATATGTTGGTATATCATTGTAGAGCTGCAACTTGTGTTCATAGAAATAATATATTCAAAAGCTGAAGATGATGTATGGCTCCAACTTCTTAACAATTTTTATGAGTCCATAGATTGACCCATTATATCACAAATTATAATACTTTTTCTTCCAAAACACATTGATCAATGCATGGGATGGTTGGAATTGATTAGGTCCAAGTAGGAAATAATGCATTTTATCCTTGTTGAATATTGTGGACTAATGATTATGTTTTTTCCAACTAATTGCCTTGAAGAGATGTGTGGTGATGTGTGCAGGGTAATGAATTCATGATAACCGCCAGTTCTTGCTATCACAATCTAGATTGACATGGTCTCCTCCACCATAAGGATCAGTTGAAGAAGTTAATGAAGGCTAGAAACAAGGAGCCTGGTTCCCAGCACTCTTTTATGAGTTGTAACAAACTTCTAAAACTGCCCTCATATCCAGCCGCCTAGATTCTTGGGCGTGTGTTGGAGGAGTGAGCTATAAAACTATAGTCTTGATTTTTTTATGTAGGTATGGACATGAAAGTGTAATAGGAAACAAGATAGAGTATGTAAGAGAAGGTGTCTGTTGTAACTTGTTTTCAATTGTATGTAAGAAACTCTTTTGATCAATAAAGACATGTTGTTCTAAGAAGATTGTGTTAACAAACCAAGCCGAGGAAGAGCAAGGGCCCACTCGACCAAGGACTTGGCTTGCTATGTTGGTATTTATGTCCCCATTTTCTTATAGTATTGAATTCAGAATATGCTTGATAACAACTACTTTCAGCATTATAGTATTTGGACTAGCATTTCTTTCATCGTATTTTGTTTATATTGTACTTTCAATTCTTGCAAATTTCATTTCGAGTATTTTCAATTCTCCCCTCTTTAACACGAGCTCGCCATGACACCCTTTCTGCCCTAGATGATTTCTCGAGGGCTTAAAGGGAAATGCAAGGGAAGTAGTTTATCGTTATATTTTTAAGTTGCTTTATTAAGCCTTGTAATATTTATAGAAAAAGCAACTTTAAGTTATAATGATTAATTAGAAGGGGGACTTTCTATTATTAAAGTGACTTTATGATAAAGTGTATTCATAAAGATAAAATAGAAATAAGAAAGTCACTTTATAAATTAAAAGTCACTTTTAGTCCCACATGGAGCACCCAACTTGGAAAAAGGCAAGGAAAGGTTATAAAAGGAGGTTTGGGTATTCATTTGAGAGGATCTTTTGCCAATCTATTTTCTATCATTGCATGTTAAGCTATTTGCTTGCATCAAATCTTCTAAGGACGAAAACCCTTAAGGAGAAGGAGCTTTGGGGACGAAAACCTCCAAGGTTTGAAGGTTGGGGAACAAAAACTTCTCAACTTTGTGAGGTGGATCCACCCGGGATTCACTATTGTGCTACAATTCAAATTTTCAGTTATTGGAAGGTTGTTTTTCAGATCTAGGGCATGTTTTGGGGCTGTTTTCACTTCATATCAGTTGGGCTTCATTTCAGATCTGGTTTCGTGAATTTTGTGGGGTTTGGATCAGCCAAACCATAGTAGACTCCAAGGAATTTGCAGCTGGGAATTTCTGGGCACTTTTAGGCCAAAAGCGACCCCTTGGGAGACTGGTGCGACCCCTTTGGAAGGGTTTTTTGGTTGTTGTTCGGTCTGTGGATGGTTGGGGACTCTTTGGTATCAACAAAGGCAATTTTAACATCATTTTCCAGCCCTCTATTGGTACAATTCTAATAATAATCACTATTGTTAATTTCTACATTGTTTCAGCCCTTGTTCTATTTTTATAAATTCATACAAGTGTAGAAAAATTCAGATTTCTCTTGTAAGTTGTTCTTAGGCCCCAAATCGCCATTTTTGGCCTTGTGGGTATCTTAGAAAGTGATTGTTTGAATAAATAAAAGTCATTTTCAGTCTGTTGTTCATTATTGTTTATATTGGCAGTTTGACATCATCTTGGAATTCAGTTTTTGTGAAATTTTCAGTTTATATAATTCAGATTTAGAAAGAGGGATATTTTAGAGGTATCGAGTTGTGATTCTCCCATCCTATGAAGGAGAAAATCAGTTTTGTATGGACGCAGGTGAAGAGGGTTTTAGATATCACTACTCAAGAAGAACTCTAGGAAAGGAAGGTATGGGTGATAGAGAAAGGCCTCCACCATCAGATGAGATGAGCTATTTGAATGAAGTGTTCACTAGAGGCAACAAAGTGAATTGTAAAACCGCTTGTTGGAAGCTCAAAGGGATCTAAGAGACTCCTTTGTAGGAGCTATTGTTGATTTGAGTAGATCTATACATGGGCTAAGCACTACCAGACCGAACCCTCAAGGAAATCAAGGTAATCATGGTGAAGGAAGCTCTTCTACCAATCATGGAGAAAGGGTCCCAAGTAAGACCCCCTCTCAATTCAGAGCCAAATTCCTTCAAAGAGAAGAACCTCTAGTTGAGTTGAATCCACCAAGTGACATGGATGACATAGAGGCATGGGGTGAAGAATATGCAGCCCTCAGCTACAGGGTGCGAGATATGTTGTCTTTCAGAGATTTTTGCCAGTTGAAAAATAGTAAGGGCTCAAGGCATAATGCCCGAACCTCATCAAAGGACCGTGGCAAAAAGGTCTCAGCCATAGAGGGAAGAAAACCCTCCATTGTGAAGAAGCAAGTCGAAAAGCATGTAGAGGATCAACTACAAGATGGAGAAGTCATAATGAAGTTCAAAAATGCTTCCCTCTATAGCAACCCTTCCGAGGCAACAAAAGAGGAAGATATCCACCGTGCTAAGGAAGAAGAACAATCAAAGCAAAATGAAAGGTTTGACTTCAATGAACAAAATGTGTAATGTCCCCAATTGGGACTATTTGATCCTTAGTGGATTTAGGAAAATTAGTTTCTTGTGTCTGCAGACCTATAATTTACCTTGGAATTGCGACTATGGTTAAGTGGAAAACCCACACAAACCAGCCCTTATATCTAAATATTTCCGCTCATATTTGGTACAACAAATCAATAAAGCCCAAATATGAAGAAAACATGCAGATTTTATAAGTAAATAAGGCTGAAATTAATTAATTAGAATCTGCAAACACACTACCATGCACAGGTCTGAAAATAGCATTTACAGTCACCCAAAAATACTAAAAATAGGTTGCCTTGACTCATACAAATCAAAATATAAGATGCCAACACAAAACAGACCTAAATTGTCTCACATATACCATATATCAGCCCAGAAGAGGGTCGCTTCACATATAGAAAATAGAATAATAGCAGCTGCAATTTATTCTTCAAACCCTCTAAACAAAGATCTGCAAAAATCCCTTCATCACTGCTGGAAATAGCTCTGAAAATGCATATAAATCTTTGCAAGCTCTATGGAAAATCATGGGTAGCAATTCGTCTCAAAATCTTGGGGTTTTCGTCCACAAGAGGGAAAATACTAGGGGTTTTCATCCACAAGGGTTTTTCGTCCATCGATTTTTTTATGCAAAAGCTACACGCTTAAGACACAATTCAGAAATTATCAAATAGCATAGAATATGCCCAAACCCAAGTCGACTTGTCCTTTTTAAAGGAAGAAGTGACCCTAGTGGCCTTCTACACAACCAATCACCATTCTCCTTCATTAAATATTTTCTTCCCTCCATTTCTCTCCTCTAGACGAAGTCGTAATTTCTAGGAGGGATAACTTTTGTTCCAAAAGTCTTTGCCTTTTCTATGCTCTTTTTGCTCCCTTAGTGCAAGTCGCCATTTCTCCATAGGGAGGATACAAAAATAATGTGGCCTTTTTCCTTTCTAAGTTTCCATTACTCCTCAAGGCAAGTCGCCATTTCTCCCTAGGGAGAATAAAAATTACATTTGGACCTTTTTCTAACTTAGACTTGCCATAATATTAAGTTATTTAAATTATTATAAGTGTTTACATATTTTCCCTTTGCTACGGGCAGTTTTCCCTTGCTACGGGCACTTATAATAATTAAAAATAACTTAAGTCACCCTTATATGTTTCCTTTGGCCGTCGGGTTGACAAAATGGGCCAAAGGTCTTCGAATGGGAAGGGGATATTACAAAATGTTTATATTAGTGGGGAAGGCAAGAGGAACCAACATTACTTGTTGAACGCAAAATTGAAAAACATGTTTCAATTCAAAAGGTACCTATCAATCTTCCAAAGAATGAGCCATTGTCATGTGGGATGGATTTACCAAGCCGTGGTGTTGATAAGCATGAATTTGTGAAAGGTGTTGATTCTTGTTCCACTTGTCTCTGTCTAAAATTATGAGTCACAATAGCGGTAGTGTTGTTTTAAATATTTTAGAGGTTTCCAAAACAGCGACAGAAGGTAAACGCTTTGATGAACTTCTTTATAAAGAGGTCAGTTGTAGCAAGCATTTATTGCATCATCTTCACACTAGGTTACTACAATGTAAGATGAAGGGTAGAAAATGGAAAAGGAATCCCTTCCCTCAACCACAAAATGTCCCATGCATGATGGTGTGGGATCCTGGTGTCTTAACCAAAGAACTACAAAGGGAGGACATTGTGAGGCACGTAAAAGCTATAAATTTTAATGGGAACAATATCATTACTGTTGATTTACCATTCTACATTGGCATGATATCTTCCATATGTAATCAGTTGTATCAGTGGGATGCTGCTATTAGGAGAAACACAGTTGTTATGTTAGAAACAAGTGCTGGAAAAACCTTGAATGTTGCACTCCTTGCGAAGCAAATTGCCCATAAGCTGAGGGCTAAAGGAGACAAAAAGGTAAAGGATGAGGTTGATTGTATTGCAGCTGATTGGTCTTTCAAGAAAATTATTCCAGCCCACTTTGTTGCACCTATATCTGCTAATCGATCTGATTTCAAGGCTACAATTGCAATTCTGGATGTTCTTGGGAATGAGAAGTTCAAGTTGGGTTTGTATTGTGCTTATAAGACTGATCAATTATACCTTGCAAAAGACAGCAGATACACATTTTATGTTGCAGCATTAGAAAGAGTACAAGAAACAAGGGATGTTTTCCTATATGATGCTTTGTTTAATTTATCTACTTAGGATGCAAATTCTGTTCTTGTTGATGTTGGTATCCAACCACCGTTAGTGACTATTCTTATCAAAATTGCATGGACAGCTGTTAAAAGTATTGAAACGGGTCATAATGCAGTTAATGCGCTTTTAGCAGAGATTGATATTTATGAACTTGCTCTTTGTGAAAATCTTGATGAGAGGATGGGTGATTTGAAAAGTGAACTGGAGTCATTTCAAGGTGAAGAGAATGAGGTAAAAGTCACAACTCTTAGCAAAGGATACATAGATCCTTTCATTCAAGGTTGTATGCATATAAGAATATGGGGCCCGGATAATATCTCGAGACACCCGATATTGAAGTTTGAAATAAGGCAAGCAATGGGTTCTCACCTATGTTCAACCAAGTCTCCGGGATGGGGACGGCAGGGGACGGGGATGTGTTTCCGGGATGGATTTTTTTGGAGGCCTTTTTTTAGGGACGGCTATTAAAAATAAGGGAAAATATAAAAAATATAGGAAATTTCAAATATTCATATGATAACATTGATAAAGCATTCATCACACATTATAGAACCTTAATACATAAAATTGGAGTTGAATTGAGATTTCACATAAGATTCAAGTTTCAATTACAATAATAATTACAATGAAATGCCCAAGGGTTGCAAGTTTCAAGTACTCACTACAATATCTCTGAAACATAGAAAAAGTATATAGTACACAACACCTGCACAAAAACAATTCAAATGCAATCATATGCATCATCAAGCATACAAATAGCAATCCATTGTCACACTTTTGAGCAGGCATATTAGAGCGGTCATGATAATAGGGTTTTTCATAAATGAGTAAATAACCCGTTGTTTTTTTCAGCAAAACATATTACTTTATGCTCTATTCATACACCTTTGCTGCACAACACAACATTGAACTGAATAACACACTCTTTTTCACCAAAACATTTTACTCTATGTTTTGTAGTCTCACACACCTTTCACAACATTGAGTCAAAAACAATCTTTTTTGGAAAACATATTAGTATTACTCTATGCTCTGTTCATATACCTGTGTTGCACAACACAACATTGAATTGATACCACAATGTTTTTCACCAAAACAAATTACTCTACGTTATGTGTTCATACACATAGTTCAAAGAATTGGGTAAATACCCGTGTTTTTCATGAAAACATATTACTCAATGCTTTGTTTATACACCCTCTACTGCACAACAAACCATTCAACATAATACCACAATTTGTTTATCACCAAAACATATTATTGTATGTTCTCTATTCATAGACACGTTGTTGCATGAGCAATACAAAACTATTAAATAAATTCACTATAGAATATTGTTCTTTTGCCTTCTTCTCACTGATGTTCTCTTTTCTTCTCTCTATTGTTTTCTTTCTTTGTCTTCTCCTTCACAAGATGGGAAATGACAAAAACGAGCTTCTTTTTTGTTTTAGTTGTAAGAGAGGTTATTTTAGGTATAGGTTAGTTAGGAATGAGTGTGATGGGGGGCGGTGGGGGGGTTTAAATTAACTTTACCTTTGTTGGGATGTAGGGGACGCCCAAACGTCCCGGTATGGCTGAGGACTTGTAGGGGGTTTTAAATTAACTTTACCTTTGTTGGGATGTAGGGGACGCCCAAACGTCCCCGGTACGGTCAAGGGACTTGTAGAAGTCCCCTGGCCATACGGGGACGTTTGGGCGTCCCCTGCCGTCCCCTGCTCAAATTTTGACGTCCCGAGGACGTCTCCAATTTTAGCAGATTGGGGACAGGTAGGGGACGTTTCCTACCCGTCCTCGGTCCGGGATGAGCCTAAAAGGGGGACATGTCCCCCTGGAACATAGGTTCTCACCCAATGCCTCAACCTATTGGTTCATTACTTGTTCATGTTGCAGTCATTCCTAATGCTTGGGAAGTTTGCAAGGCAACTTTCAAGAATGTGAAGAAGGAAATTTTGGAGGAAGTAGTTGTTAGCCAAACATATGATGTTTGTAAAGCAGAAAATTTACACTTAGGGTGGTCCTCCATAAAAGAAAATCAAAATTTAATGGTTCAAAACCTTCTTATGGTCAATGCAGCAAATGATATTGTATCTACATCAGTTCAAGGAGCAGTAATTGATGAGAAGTCTGCAGCATCAGAAGTTCACCAGATAGGATTTACAGATCACTCTCACAAAGGGAAAGCTGCCTCCAACAGTTCCAGCCCCCTTTACACTTTCAGTATTGTCATAAAAGAGTTTCCAGTCACATGGTGGGAGGATTTCCAGCCTACTATCAATACTGAGGCATGTACAGCTAGTGCAAGATGGTTTCCAGCCACTATTATTCGGATTTGAGTAAGGAAATGCAATACTACAACTATGGTATGATGTTCTTCCTAGTTTCATGTATTGAATTAATAATATCTTCATGGAACAACCATAGGATTGCAGATATGAAGGAATTCTCTTGGTGTAAAGTTAGAAGTAAATGGGGTCACATGTTGAGATCAAGTGATGCCAACATCCAAACACCTTTAATATGGTTTGGGAAGAGATTTGGGGTGATGTGTGACTGTTACACTTGCTTATCAGCACTCATAAGGACTGCTCCGAACCCATTTTTGAGGAGAATAGCTTGGGGCATCATGGAAGCGACATTTGGAGTCCAAGGTAATCCTTATAACAACAATATAGAAGAGGTGAGCAGAGTATTGAGCATGCAATGGTTACATTCTATTAAAGAGTTCACTATGGAGTTGAAATCCAAGGGAAAAGAAGTAGTGCTTCGAGGCATTGAAGGTGGAGCTCCAAGAGTTGTCATGGCTAAATGGTTAAAAATCAATTGGTGACAACCACAACATCATCCATAGGAGAGCCACTTGATCATGATAGCACATTGCACTTAGGTTGCAATGGAAACATATCAAGGCCTGCTGTCATAATTTCCAGCTTTGGGGCTAATGTCATCACCATTTCCAGCTGCTACCTTACATCATTTGCAGCTGTACAAGTGTTTTCAGACATGGGATTGAGTGATTTTCAGTTCATTGCTGCTACTGAAGTCTTTTCAGTCATTATATGGTTGTTTCCAGCCCCTATATTACTGACATTGCTGATTTTTGTGAAGGATTTTCAGTATTGCAGCTGTTGTACCATTTTTATATTGTTGCCTTCCAAGGGTTCTGATTTTGGACTGCTTTTATCAATCACATTCAGCCCCCAATTTGCAAACAAGGAAATTTTCTTGCCTCATGTTGTTTGTGAAGGATCTCAGCTAGTGGAGCTGCCGGAAGCAAATATTCCAGCCGTCATACTGTTGTTTTTGGTGAGGTTTCGAATGAACTATGGCTGTTGCAACCTTGTTCCAGCATGCAAGCAAGTTGAGTGGTACAAATTCAAGACGGTTTCAACTTGCGGTACAATGGTAAGGTCTTTTGGAATTCAAAGGAGTTATTGGCATGCTCACTATGGTACTTTGGATCAAATTTGCATGATGTTGGAATGTGCACTCCTAAGGATGAGATGGGCTCCCAGAATTTTAACTTCAATCATCAGAGTGGTGCAGCAGATGCATGGTGAAGACATCCTGAGACTGATTTGGGATCCTGGGATTACAACAATGGCTAGTTGGGAAGAGTCGAACAATTGAGCTGACAATTGCTTGAGGACAAGCAATTTTTGGGAAGGGAGGATTGTAATGTCCCTCTTTAACACGAGCTCACCATGAGACCCTTTCTCCCCTAGATGATTTCTTGTGGGCTTAAAGGGAAATGCAAAGGAAGGAGTCTATCATTTTCTTTTTAAGTTTTTGTTTATTAAGACTTGTAATATTTATAGAAAAAATAACTTTAAGTTATAACGATTAATTAGAAGGGGGACTTTCTATTATTAAAGCGACTTTATGATAAAGTGTATTCATAAAGATAAAATAGAAATAAGGAAGTCACTTTATAAATTAAAAGTCACTTTTAGTCCCACATGAAGCACCCAACTTGGAAAAAGACAACGAAAGGTTAGAAAAGAAGGTTTGTGTATTCATTTGAGGTTTGGGTATTCATTCGGGTAAAATTCAGATTTTAGTATTTCTCACACACAAATCTTCATAAATATATCAACTTGAAACCCTTGATGAAATAATGCAAGATAAATGTTTCAACAACAAAATACAGACTGCTGGAATTAATTATTGTCCAAAAACAATTGAAACTTCAAAATCCATATCTTCAAAAATACTTAGAGATACAATGTAAATGATAGCTCAAAATGACCACAAAAATGGCAGCTATCAAACAAAATTAGAATCAGATTTTAACAACCACAGAAACCCACTAAAAAAGTGATCCCAAAATCTCAAATGGGTCGCCCAAGCTGAAAATGAGTGTGGCAGCCCCAAAAGCGTGCCCTAGCTGGAATTTGTACCCTAGAACAAGTGGAAGCCCTTGCTATTCTGAAATTCTGAACATGAAGCTCACTTGTGACTTTCAAATGAAGTCACCAATGCAACAAATGAGGGTTTTCATCCCCAAGTGTTGTGACTATTGAGGGTTTTCGTCCTCAAAGGCTGAAAATGAGAACTCAATGCTCCAATTTCGCAAAGAGAAGTATCAAATTCACTTAATGATCCTACAAATGAGCCCCAACAATTATCTTTATAGCCTTTTTCTTCCTTTTCCTTATGGAGCACTCCACATGGGATACTTCGTCTTTTTAAACATTTATTTTTCCCCTTTTTAGTTCTCCTTTTGGGTTCTCCACTTGGGCATTTAAAAATAATTAATTAAATGCACTTTTCCCTCTTTTTAATAATTTAATTAAAGTGCCAATAATTAAAATTACTTTAGCACTTAAAATTAAATTATTAACTTCCCCCTTTTAGCCAACTAAAAATAATGAAAATAGGCTAAGGGTCTTCTTTTTGCTTTAGTATTTAAAAATACATTTTATTTTAATAATAATGTTATTAAGTTGCCCATAAATAGAGAATTATATGTGCTCAACTTTAAAATATTAAGTATTTCTAATTTAGAAAAGGGGACATTACAATCCTCCCTCCCCAAATTTGCTTTCCCTCAAGCAAATGCAAGCTCTCATGCCCAAGTACCATCATGCCAAAGTGAAGAAATATGTTGTAATGCTCCAATAATCTAGATAATGTGTATGTCAAATGAAAGAGCTCTTGTCAAAACAAACTCATATATCTATTGTCCCTCTTCTTATTGATGTACTTTGGTAGCCCATGAAGCTTAAGAAATCAACTACTAACTCAATTCTGCCCTCTTCATTTTCATCTTCAAAAATAACTTTAGCAACTTTTCTCTTTGCATACTCGGTTGTAATCTTAGTCATAGAGCAAAAATTGAGGAATAATCAGCAGCTTGACAAGCTAAAACACATTCCAATGTGGCATCTTCACTTTCCATTTCAACCTTGTCAACTATGGTGGAAGAGCATCCTCTAACCATATACATGAATGCAACTGAAATAATGTGGGGGCTGCTAAAAATGATGACAACAGCATTAATGGTGGCAATTTGATGCATCGGTATCTTAAAAGCATTTTTTCTAACATTTGGTGACAAAGAACACATCATTTCGCATCCCCTCCATGCTTTGTTGGAGATCTTTTGCAATCACAAACTTGTTATCCTTCATTATGTCATCTTCATCTTCGGCTGCAACCTCATATGCTCCATCATTTGCTTGGGGGAAAGCAAACTCAGTTGCTCTTTCTTTTTTATACATGTACCTGCACATGGAACAAACTCATTAAAGAAAACAAGAGTTTCCCTCATCATTGCTTCTTCATGCCTCATGGATATGATGGCCAGCTCTCTCCCATTGCTTGCAATCATCTCATATTCTCCACTTAAGTGATGGATGTTCAAAAATTCAACCATGTTGTCCCAAACACAGCTGCAACCATGCATTTTCTCCCTCAAACTCGAAAGGATAGTGGTCGGGATCCTTCTTATGACATTGAGAACACATTAACGATGATAGTAGATTGGAAACCCTTCAAGCGCATGGTTGGATACTCATCTCGGCTACCAAAAAAATGGATAGGGAGCTAGAACTATGCATGAACAGCATATGAACAAAGGGTACAACAAAGCTTGTCAAACTAAAACACTCCTCGTGGAATATTGCAATGTAAATGATATGGGTGTTGGAAACAACCCAAAAATGATTGACAATGCTTCAATAGACTGAAAATTGTCCCATTTTGTGACGTTTTAGGACAATTCAGATCCCAAGGTTCTACCTTCATCCCTTTACCATTCTCAGAATGATGGCAAAGCTGGAATAGTTCTTTGCTGTCCTCACTATAACTTGAACTGAAATTATAAGGGTGCTGACCCTCTTGACAACAATCTGGAATTGCCTTAGTATGGAGCACTGAATATGGGGCATGACCATCATTCCTTGGGCTGTAATTAGAATGCTCATCTCCTTTGGCTGAAGTAAGAGCCTTCACACTATTAATCTTGTCAAGTACCTTCCCATAGTTGTCCTGAAAATCCATCTCATATGGCAATGGCTCAATCTTTGGAATGCTCGGAAGATGGATAGGGGCTTCTTGGAAAAGATCCTCTTTCCATTTGGTACCTTTCATCTTATCCTCATTGTTCAAATAATTCTCACGATGATCAAAACGTTGTACGGACATAGTATGCGGGTGATACGATAAATCCTTGCTATAGAGATAATCAAATTGCTTAGCATTAGTTATTGATATGAAAATGCCAGCAAATTGAAAATAATCATTAGTACCCGGTGAGGTACTTTTCTTACGTGCATGCCTTCCCATAAAGTCTCCCTGGAACTCCTCATAAACTTCATGATTAGAAGGGAAAATTGTTGTTTTTTCTTTTCTGCCATCTATATATATTGCTTCTCTAAATTTTTGTAGGTGTTGTGTTGCTTGAGCGGCTATCAACTTAGCTTCCCTAGCTCTTCTTAGTCATTCATCACACCTTTGTTGGGTATTCATTACATCCTCTACACTTGAAAATCTGAATTCCTTTTTCTCATTAACCCCAACATTTTGTTCATTCGATTCCATACCTTTTCCTTTGGAGGACTCTTCCTCTTCAACTTGTATGGTGGATTCCTCTATGGGTTGCTCCTTCTCACCTTCTTGCAGCTTTGATTGTTCTTCTTTCTCATTATTAATGCAAACCTCATGTTTATCACAAGTCATACCTTTCTTTGGTTCTTCTTCTAGCAACACTTCTTCATGACCTTTGCCTAGGCCACTGTAGCTTGGCTCCCAAGGTTCTTCATGGTTTTTCTTCAACCTTTGTTGAATATCCTTCGAGGCTGGTCATTATGAAATCTTCTTCCACCCTTATGACCATTCTTTGACTTCAAAGTGCAATAATCAATGAAAGATAGTTCTTGACATATGGTTGGCCTCAAAGCTTGGTACTCCACATAGAATCGATCCATATCATCATCTCAATTTGTTGCCCCTCTTCCACTTGTTCATTTTCTTCCCTTTCCTAAAATTTAGTACAGAAGATTTTTGTGGGAGGAATAATGGAAGTCCTTTCATTGTCGGACGAGCTACCCTCACCTAGAGATTTCTTCAACTCCGGAGCACCTTGGATGGCTTGGATCAATTCAATCAATGACGCCCTCATTGTTCTTTGAAACTTTTGTGCCATGTCTCTTTGATTCCTCCACATCAACTCTTGCAAGTAGCTCATTTTATCGGAGGGTGGAGGCCTTTATTCCTTATCCCCCATGTTCTTTGTCAGAGTCTTTTGGTACACTTTGAACCCTTCTTCATCGTATTCATGCAAATTTGAAAATCTGAATTTACCCTCACATAGGATGGGAGGAACGATGCTCTGATACCACTGTAATGTCCCTTTCGGGCTCAAATTTGAGGAATTTGGATTTTCCCCAAACCCTAATGGAACATTGCTGGAATTTATGACAGCCACATGTATAAACCTGAAAGTTTATGACAGCAATCTGATTTTATGCAAAAATTAGGGCAACCTGTTTTAGGTCCCCAAAACCCTAAGTGACCTAGATAAAATTCAGATTTTAGTATTTCTCACACACAAATCTTCATAAATATATCAACAACTTGAAACCCTTGATGAAATAATGCAAAATAAATGCTTCAACAACAAAATACAGACTGTTGGAATTAATTATTGTCCAAAAACAACTGAAACTTCAAAATCCATATCTTTGAAATACTTGGAGATACAATGCAAATGATAGCTCAAAATGACCACAAAAATGGCAGCTATCAAACAAAATTAAATTCAGATTTTTCCAACCACAAAAACCCACTGAAAAGTGATCCTGAAATCTCCAAATGGGTTGCCCAAGCTGGAAATGAGTGTGGCAGCCCCAAAAACGTGCCCTAGCTGGAATTTGTGCCCTAGCACGGATGGAAGCCCTTGTTCTGAAATTTTGAATATGAAGCTCACTTGTGACTCCCGAATGAAGCCACCAATGCAACAAATGAGGGTTTTCGTCCCAAGTGTTGTGACTATTGAGGGTTTTCGTCCTCAATAGGATCCAATGAGGGTTTTCGTCCTCAAAGGCTGAAAATGAGAGCTCAATGCTCCAATTTCCAAAAGAGAAGTATCAAATTCACTGATGAACCTATAAATGTGTAATGTCTCTTTCTAGGGCTGAAACACACAAACAAGGAAATCACACAAACCCCAAACTGAATGCAATCTGATTTTTATAACAGCAAATCCAATATTCCTTGAAACCCTAGCAGCGAATTGAAATTTGCATGTTAGGGCATCAAACAAGCTGAAATTAAATATATAAATGCTTCTCCAACTTATATATAATTAATGGAACCATTACCAAACCAAAACATGTGCCAAATTTGAAATATTACCCAACTGCAATTTATTTTAGGACAGCAGAAGTGCAGTCCACAAAAATAGCTAAAAATGAGGTCTCCAAACCCCAACAATTACAAAATGCAGAAGATACCAGCCTTATAAATTATGATAAATCTGAATATCAAATAATGAAGTTTTGTGCCCTAGAAGGCACCCAAATGATCTCTAACCCTAGTCGCTCCCTAGGAGAGGGGCTCCAAATAATATTAAAAACTTGAAATCACTCCTCTTTGATGCCCTAGTTGCAAACCAGCAAGATGGTCTTCAATAATGCCTTCACCACCACCAACTTGGAGAGTTTTCGTTCTCCAATATGCCACAAGGAAGGGTTTCGTCCTCCTTGGATGCCACACTAATGGATTGTCGCCCTTAGTGAAATGGAATTAGAGCAACCAGCCCTAGAATCAAGAATAGAAATGTATGTGCCAAAAAGTGATGTGCAAATGAGCCAATAGAATCCTCTTATACCTTTGAGTTGGCGCCAAGAGTCATAAAGGTAATGACCGACCTCATAAGGAGCTTACTTTATCTTTTAATTTCATGTTGGGAGCATTAGAACCTAAGTTGCCGCATTCGAATTCGTGTTCGAATTCGCGATGATTAAATTCGTGAAAAATTCGCTGGTAAAAAAATCAGCGATTAAATTAGTGATTAAATTCGACTATGAGAAATATACATTTTTATTAAATATATAAAAACAAAAGATAAATTCACATTTCAAAAGAGAGATAATATCACATTTCATTGATTTCATTACTAATCTATCTCTAAGCGATCAAAGCTCATGATTATTTCAGAGAAGATTGCAAGAAGTTGCTTGGTGAAAAGGTGCAAAATGGATTTTATGAAAATAAGAAAAATATTGCCATCAATGCGTAGAGCTCGAGAAAATATGCACTTTTAGAGAAAACGACACAAACGGAGCCACAGAATGAAAGTTATGGCACATGCAAGTTTTTGCTGCTACATCTTCCCGGACCCTTTCCAAAAATGGCAATTTTTTTCTCTGTTTTTTTGCCAAAAATCCAAAAAAGGAAAAAAAAGGAAAAAATTACCAAAAAAGGAAAAACGCGAATTAAATCGCGATTTTCAACGCACTGTTAAAATTCAGCGAATTTCGATTTTTTTCCTTGAAGTTCGCCGAATGCGGCAACATAGATTAGAACCCACCCGACCCTGCCTTTTAAGGCAAAACACAAAATAAAAACATAAATATGAATAAAGAAACTGAAATATAACTCAAGTTCTTCCCTTGTTCAACTTCTTCTTGCCCACAGAAAGGAAGATGAGCAAGAAGCCTTCAATTTATATTATTTTGAAAAAGGGGGCATAACAAAATGAGCCCCAACATTTATCTTTATAGCATTTTTCTTCCTTTTCCTTGTGGAGTGCTCCATGTGGGATACTTTATTTCTTTTTTAAACATTTATTTTTCCCCTTTTTAGTTCTCCTTTTGGGTCACTCCACTTGGGCATTTAAAAATAATTAATTAAATGCACTTTTCCTCTTTTTTAATAATTTAATTAAAGTGTCAATAATTAAAATTACTTTAGCACTTAAAATTAAATTAACTTACTTCCCCCTTTTAGCCGACTGAAAATAATGAAAATAGGCTAAGGGTCTTCTTTCTACTTTAGTATTTAAAAATACATTTTATTTTAATAATAATATTATTAAGTTGCCCATAAATAGAGAGTTATCTGGGCTCAACTTAAAAATATTATTAAGTATTTCTAATTTAGAAAAGGGGACATTACATTTATACACCAAAATCTGATCTACTTTAGAATATCTAATCTGCACTACTGACTGACATAATGAATACAAACTCTTATATACAGAGGAAATGCATTAAAATTGCACGACATTGCATGTGCACTTCTTTGCAAACATTCAACTAAATGGTTTCTATGACAGTGTGTGTTTCTCATGAGTTTAATCCATTGAAGGGGTTAATGAAATAAAAAGTTAATAGTTTAAAGAATGATGTTGTGTTAACTACAACTCGTCTCTACTTAATCTTTCTAAATCATAAAACCTGCACTAAAGTATCAAACATTCTGTTCTTATCACATATGCAATTCTGTGACACCAGTAAATCACACCTTCCCTAAATGACTGGAAATGCCTCTATGAAATGAAACAATGAAGGTATGATGAGGAAAAGGAATATAAAATAAAAAAATTGATCCATAACTTCAGAATTTCAATGCACATTGACAGATAAAATTTAATACCACAGTAATCAGAATTTTAACGTTCAGGAATGTGCCAATAAATATATAGAATCAACTAAAATTTCAACGTAAACTCATCAGTAAAAAACATAGGAAGTCAAGATTGCAACTTGCCTTGTGGATAACCCCAGAAGCAATAGCAGGTGCAGATAAAGCCCTCCACACTCCCACAATACACAAAGAAACCCACGGTCATAGCAGTAATCCATTAAAGCTTTTGGTGTAAGCATGTCGAATTCCACAACTTCCACACCTTTACAAGCAAGCTTCTGCTGGAAGTTCCTGCGGGCCCCGTGTTGTGTGGCTACAATGGTTTGAGTGGTAGAAACATCCCATAGATTTGCATCATCAGGCAGGTTCAATGTTCTTGACATAACAATCCGAACAGGTAAATGTCCCCCTTCTTGTCTGGTTGTTAAACGTGGATCTGGCATGAGGTCAAGGCAAATCAACTGCAAGACCAACTTATATATAGTTGAAAGTTCATCCTCCTAACTACCATGCCAAATCTATCTCACAAGCATAAAAACTCACTGTCACGCCGCACAGAATTTCCTCCAACAACAATGGCATCACATCTACCTCGCATTTCAAACACCCGTTTACGAGACATTTTACTGCTCACCCAAGCCGCATGACCCGTGCTAGCAGCAATCTTTCCTGGTCGTAGTTGAAAAACTAATGTCATTGTAGGTGAAAATTAAAAACATAAAGAAACAATTTTCTGACAGCAATTGAGTGATGCAATAACTGGAAAAAGGTCTACAGAAATTTTTATCCATTAATACGAAACAATAAGGAAAGAAGCATTGACTGGAGCTATAGAACTGCTCATTTTCCAGATAGCAGTTTGCCTGTTAAAGGTAAACAAGTACCAACATAACAAAACTGAGAAGAGTAAAGAAGCACACCATCCAGAGTCATAGCATATTTGAGAACTGAAAATGGGATCCGACAAGCCTCTCTGTATAGCAATGGAGCATTTACCACTTGGCAAGCTTTCAAAGCTTCCTGTAACAATATAACGGAAGTGTTAAACCACACCGAGAAAACTCTTCCCAGCGTAAAAAAGTGCATTGTGTAGGATATATGATGGCCAATAAATTGCACTATAGTTAGAACACTACATAATGAAACTGCAACCAATTGGAAGCTCTCCTAAGCGATAGATAGTTTAGCAATTCATAATTTTCAGTTAATCCTATAAAAATAGATGAGTTCCTATGATAGGACACTAGGCAAGCCTCTTAAATCACGGTACTGGAAAGTCCTGAGATATCCTTCATTTCAGTTTTGTTCATTTGAATGAATGAATCTCTATATGACCATCAAATGCTTGATTCCTGTTATTTTTCATTCAATGAATTGTTTGATGTACAAGTCCAGGTTTTCATTCATAGTAACAAATAATTCATGCATAGAAAATCAATCGTAAAATTCAATGTGACCTCAATGGTGTTTGAACTACTTAATTGCAAAGTTGACTAGTATTGTGGAAAGGGTAGAGATAAGGAACTTCAATTAGGCCGTGTATCCAAGTGATCTGTTAAGGAGGGTCATTACACTGATAGGCATCCTATGATGGCAGCTACGGGGATGATGGGGACAGTAATGTCCGTTGATAAGAAATTAATTGACAACCTTATATTTGACATCCATTTGACCATCACAAGGCAGTTTTTCTTTTTTCTTGGAGAAGACAATAGAAAAATCGTGATATCTTGGGCATATGGTGGAGTTTGGAGCCCGTTTATTTTATATGAAGATTTTCGAGTCCAATGTAGTCATGTAGTTAGATTGATGCTATCTATCACCAGTCAACAGGAAATTTGTGAAGAAAGTGATGGATGTAGTCATGTAGTTAGATTGATGCTATCTATCACCAGTCAACAGGAAATTTGTGAAGAAAGTGATGGATTCAGATTGATATCTGTCAGCATTTTTCAGATAGATTTATTTTAGATATCTGTACTAGTTATACTCAAATTGACGATTAAGTTCACAAGAATAATAACGAAAAAGATGAGGATGATAAATGGTGAATGGAAGCTATATAAAATCCTCAGCAAAGGCACTTAGCCCATTATCAATGGGAAAAACATTTCTTTGCCCATTTCTTTAAACTGCTATTGACAGAAATTTATCTACATTTTTGACATCATAAGGAATTGTAAGGCCCAAATCTATTGCTATTGATGAATGAATTTTCCTCCAGTGGATGATCTACTGCTCTTGGGTGGAGAACATCTCTTATTTACAAGTATGGCAATCTAGTATTTAACATAGCCATGATGTATTGTGGCAATGTGATAAGCTTGGTTTAATTTAATAAATTAATGTTCTGCCGACCACATAGTTATGACTGGGGAGTTATAACGGGCACTTGTAGTATATACAAGTATGTCGTTTGTACTGAGAGTTCATCAAGCAATAGCAAGGTTCATTTGATCCTATGTTGCCTGACAGATTAAGCTAACAGTCGGACTTGGTCCATTTGTTGCCTCACATATGATATCTATATTTGTTTCAAGATTTTTTTGGTCGATGGATTGAGTAAAAAGTCCAAGAAATTGTAACACTTTGCAACATCCATGTATTAATCTAAGCACTTCTTTGAATAAACTGGTCTGACACTCAAACAATTCCATATAGCTCCAAACATACCCTATTATTCTGCCATACCTATTGTTCTGCCATGCCCCCATTATGTTTCCATATATTTGGTGCTTGAGCCTAATGTGATCTTGTGTTCGTATCATTCTAACCAATGGAAATACTTAAGAAAAGCACTAATGCATTGGTGTCTGATAGTGCGCCAAACTCCAATGTTAATCTGTTGTCAAAAATGCGGAAAAAGTATAGTACACAAACATTGTAATGCTCCAATGTCCAGGGTCATTGCAATTTTACATCTATATAAATATACAAGTTTCTCAATTTCAAGTTCTTTTGCTTGAGTTTACAAAAAGCAATCAGGCCAAATTGTGCTCCTTAGAGCTGGAGGCACCCTTCAGAACCCTGATTTCTCTATGTTTCCATCTCTCGAGAGCCTCCGATCTTCTTAATCTTCACTTGAAGCATTTGTCCATAGCATTTCTCTTTGGGTTTACTAGAAGTATTCATCCATACTTCAACCATTGGAACACATAACCCATTCAATCCTTGTTAGCTACATTGTCTTTCTTACTTTCTTAAGTGTTTGCTTGTTTTATTTTAGTTTCTTGTTTGCTTGATTTAGTTCAAGTTTTCTTCCTTTTTTGGACAGTTACCTTTTCTAGGATTATTCAACTCGTATCCTCCAAAATAAGGTTTGTGAAGTGCATTCTAAGCCCATTTGTCTTGCTTTCATTGTTTCATTTAACTCTCATCCACAAGGTCTAGCAGCATTTTCAATGTTTCTGCCTAGGGAGAGCATTCATCCAAGTTGGAAAGGAGACACGTCAAATTTGAGAGCTTTACACCTTAATTCAATCTTGGAGCAAATCAATCATAGAGCTTTAGCATCAGTCTTGAGATTTTCTTCCATCATTCTTCTCTGTAAAGAATTGTTGCTTTTATCATAGGGATTACTATTAGACTCACAGTATATCAAACCCCTTTATGAATCAGAAATTGTTTCTCTGTGTGACAGAAGACTTTTGTTGCTTCTTTTGTTTTAGTTTTAGTTTTAATATCATACATCCATCCTTCAGTATAGTCGTCAAGTCTACATGATAATTTATATGGGTTTTTGTATTCTTGGACACAGAAATTTTCCCCAGTTGCAGAAGTTCCGCAACCACCAAAGAAACCTATGCATTCATCCATACAACCCACCTTGGAATCTCTGAATTTGTTGGCCACAGATATCCACAATTATTATATCACGATGAGTTTGTTTGATCAGAAGGCAGAAAAAGCTGCAGAAAACAAGGAGCAGTTGAACAAAAAGAATCAGGATTTGCTCCCAGCAAAGGAGCAGCAGCAGATGGAGAGTGAAAACATCACTACAAGGTGAAAAATAGTATCTATAAAGTGAAAATCAGCAGCTACAGGAAACAATACAGTCAAAAGAGCAGCACATGAAGGCATTGAAGGGCAGGAACACATTTTCACCTTTTTATGTGGAATTAACTGGAGGCTACTGCAAAAAAACTGGCTCAAACATGCACTGAGTTGAAGAGAAAACATAAGACCATGACTCACTTTAACAGCATTAGATGAAGAAAAAATGTCACAACCCATTTCCGGCTATTGATGTGAAAGACTTTTATTTCAATAAATAAACCTTATAGTGGACGTTTATTAATCATTATTTGATTTATGATATCCTGAAAATTAAGGAAATTAGCTCAAACCCCAATACAAGCAAATCTGATTTTTATGACAGCAATTAATAGAGGACCAAAAACACTCTCAAACCCTAGCGACTAGAGAGAGAGAGAGAAATCCACCATAGAAACACTCAAAAATTATGAGAAGTTATTCCTTGGATTGCCCTTGATTTTAGAAGCCAGAAAATGTGATCAAATCATCAAACTCAGAATTCTAGAATTTATTATGGCACAAAAACAGCTGAAACTTGTAAATTCAATAACTCTTAGAAAACAAGGAATCTCCACACATGAATACTCAAAATGATCATAAAAATACCAGCAATCAAATGAGACCAATATCATAATTTTCCAACCATGGAAATCCTCTCAAAATTGATCCCGAAATCTCTAAATGAGTAGATAAAGTTGCCCAATGCCAATAAAAATCTGAATATTAAGTATTCTCCTCAAATATGCAATAATCTTCACTCTCAATCAATGTTGAAGGGTTTTCGTCCTTCAACAAAACCACTAGAAGGGTTTTCGTCCTTCTAGGAAGCCACACAAGAGGGTTTTCGTCCTCAAGTGGAAGAACATGGAGCAACAAGCTCACAATGCCCAAATAGGAAAATGCGCCAAAATCTAGATGCTCCAAATGAGGTCCTAAGTCTCCTTTTATAATCTTCTTTTGGCGCCAAAGCTTAGAAAGATAAGGCCGACCCATAAAGATGTTATATTTCTTCATTAAGCTTCTTTTATTTGCCTTTAACCCAACCGACCTGCTTCAAGAGGGAAAACACTAAAAAGAAAACATAAAAATTAGAAAAACGAAAGCAAATGAAAGCTCAATGTTCTTCTCCAACTCCTCTACTTCTTTGTCATGGAGAAGGAATGGCAAGAAGTCCAAATTCTGATTCTTAAGTGGGAAAAAGGGACATTACAGTCCTCCCTTCCCAAGATTGTTTGTCCTCAAGCAATTGCAAGCCCTCACCCCAAAAGCCAATGTATCCAAGTAGAAGAACATGCTGTAATACTTCCACAAACGAGCTCCCATGCCTATCAAATGAGAGAGCTGATGTAAAAACAATATTTTGCAATGGCTGCCCCAATCTTCCTTGAATTCCCAAGGCTGCCCATGAAGACCAACTGTTGTCATACCCAACATTGACAAGAAGTCTGAAAAGTAATCATGAATTTGACAAGAAAAATCAATTCCCAGCTTGGCCCATGCATCAATAATGTTCCTCAAAGTGTAAGAGAGTTCTTTAACCATGAACATGAAAGCAATTGAGTAATATAAGGGGTTGTAGTAATTGATGACAACAGCCTTAGTGGCTGCAAATGAGCACACAGTAGCTTTGAACCAGCTCCTTCCAACCTTAGAAAAAGGTAGAATACTCCCCTCTCCTTTCTTCGTGGGATCTTGAGGTCCTTGGGCATGAATCCTCAAGTTATGAGCCATATGAACATGCATTTTCTGTACTAGCCCGAGGTGCAAAGAGGCTATCCCAAAAACTCAAAAATACATGTCAAAACTTTTCTCATTTCACAACAATCAGCCATCATGCCTAATTGAAAATGTATTAGACTATGTGATCCATATTTTACATCAAGAACAATTGTATGCGTTTGTAAGGTTCATTTGAGCTCTTTGTATAATCAAATTTTTTTCCGTTTAACTTCCCAACAATACATCAAAATCACAACCAATAACCTAAGTGACCAGGTTCGCCGAACTTTTTGCAAAAACTCTGAAATTTGTCGAACTTTCCATGTACCCAAAAAATTCGTTGAAATTCATGCGATTCTGTTTTGGGAAAAATGCCAAAAAATCACGACAGCATGGGCGGGAAAAAGAACACGGGAAAGAGCCCAAACTAGTCTTTATAAACCCTAATTTGCTACGGTGTTCAAGCAAGTGTTTGCGCTATGGGTGTCCGGGTTTATTATATTTATTTTTAAAATCTAATATGAAGTAGTTTATATATATATATATATATTCAATGATGTTTTAAATGTTTTTATAATATTTTTAAATTTTTAGCTTTGAATCGAATCTTAATTTTAAATTTTTTATGTTTTTCTTTGAATCGAACTGGCGAATTTTTTTCAAACTTTATCCATTGGGCAAACTTGAACCAAATTTTATGCTTGTCTAACTTGAACTCGAACTCGAACCTAGTCACTTAGCCAATAACCATGAGCCCAAACTAGTCTTTATAAACCCTAATTTGCTACGGTGTTCAAGCTACAGGTGTTTGCGCACTGTTGTCCACTTAGCGCTAAGTAGTTTATTATATTTATTTTTAAAATCTAATATGAAGTAGTTTATATATATATATATATATATATTCAATGATGTTTTAAATGTTTTTATAATATTTTTTATTTTTTATTTTTATTCATTATTTAATTTTAAATTTTTTATGTTTTTCTTTGAATCGAACTTAATGGCGAATTTTTTTCAAACTTTATCCATTGGGCAAACTTGAACCAAATTTTATGCTTGTCGAACTTGAACTCGAACTCGAACCTAGTCACTTAGCCAATAACCATTAGATCCACCTGAATTACCCCTGCTTGCACTGTTTATGCATAAATACTATGGAGATTTGTTAAATTTGTTGATTCTTTGTCCAAAGTATGCAAGAGCAAGTTGGAATTTACAACTGTCTTTAGTAACCTGAGCCTTTTTAGAAGATATCTGCATTTTCTAGTGTGACAACTCGTGAGAGTTAGATGATGTTTGTATTAACCATATCTTCCTAAGGCTACCTTTTCATGTCCCTAAGAAAGAGAGTCTAAATATTGTTGCTCTATCCATTACTTTTACAAATACAGGTTACATAATGGGTCCTCTCACCCTAGTTGCAGGCAGAACCTAAAGTAGCAAGGTAGGTCATACCCTTTGTGAGGTGTTATCCAATATCCCCCAAGTCAGAGTGAAAAGAGGCTGCCAGATCCATCCCTGGCTACAAAACGACTCAAATTCTGGTTTGTCTTCCTCTAAGCATCCTGCTTAGCTCGTTGATGTTGCTTGGCTTACAAGGAGGGATCAATTTGGGTACCAACATAACCCACCACCTTGGCTAAGTCCAACCCCAATTTGGGTTGTAATTACGCTGACATTGGGTTATTTGAAGTTGAATTAAGAGGATATCATCCTTCTTAGTTCGATTGGTGTTGAGAATGTGCAGATTGCTATTTGCCCAAATAGGAAAATGCGTCAAAATCTAGATGATCCAAATGAGCTCTCTAATCTTCTTTTATATCCTCCTTTTGGCACCAAGGCTCGTAAAGGAAAAGCCGACCCCTAATAAGTCATTATAATCTTTTATTATGCCTCATTCTAGGCACTAAACCCAACTGACCCACTAAGAATGGGTAATACAAAAATAAATTATGAATATGGATGATGAAAACTAAAATATAATCCATGGTCCTCCGTTGTTCAACCGTCGATTGCTAAGGAATCCTTTATTGTTGACTAATTCGAAAAAGGGGACATTACATTATGGCAACCATTGGATCAAGTTTAAATCAATTTTGAGGGTCAACAATATCTAGAGATAGAAGAAAATTCAGATCTGCATTTTTATAAAAAACAATATTCTATCAATTGGTTATAAATCAGATTTGCGGGTGTTCCTTTTGGGATTAGAAATTATCCCATTCGAACATTACAGTGGTATCAAAGCAATGTTCCTTGCCATCATGTGAAAGAGATCAGATTTGAATGCACAAGGGAAAAACACAAGTTTATCAAAGAAGGAATCAAATTCCAAGGAAAGGAACAATGGATGAACAAGATCAGAGAGCTCCTCCTACAAATGAGTTGAGTTTCATGCAAGAAGTAATTACAAGAAGTCAAAGGGAGTTACAACAGGCTATAAGGGAATCTCAAAGAGAAAGTGAAAGATAGAGTGCTGGTTTGGAAGAAGTTGAAGAGCAAGCAAAGGAAGAGGAAATGATTCCCACGGATGGAACACTAGCTACTTTATCTAGAGCACCTAGATACTATGCTTTCGTGTGAGAGGTGTTCTTCATGGGCTAAGGATCACTGTGTTGATAGATAGTGGAGCTACACATAACTTCATTAATGTAAGCTTGGTTACAAGGATGGGATTGAAGATGAAATATTTTCAAGGCTTCAATGTGACAGAGTGATGGATACTCACTTTCATGCACAACTTGAGCTCACTCTAGGAAGACATAAGGTAAGAGATGATTTTTATGTCATTGGCATTGGTGAAACAGATGTAGTCCTTGGTGTACAATGGTTGCAATCTTTGGGTGAATTCACTCAAAATTATCAAACTATGGAGTTGAAGTTCAAGGTGCAAGACAAGGAAGTTATTCTACAAGGTATGAGGAATGGTGCTCCCAAGTTGTGACCACCAAGAGTATGGAAAGATCCTTCAAAAGAGGGCAGATTGCATGGGCTGCACATTGTTTGGTAAGAAATACATCCTCTTTTTATCACAACAGTCCTATCATGTTGATATTCAGCCTATTTTGGATAAGCATGCTAAGGTGTTCAATGATTTACCTCATGGGTTGCCTCCGGATAGAGGATTTCAGCATATTATTGAGTTAGAACCGGGTTCTACTCCTAGTAATATCTTCTCCTTACCGCCATCCAAGGGCCTTCAAGGAAGAGATAGAGAAAGTAATCAAGGAGTTGTTAGATATGGGTCTCATAAGACCAAGTTCTAGTCCTTTCGCTTCTTCGGTTGTTCTTGTGAAGAAGAAGGATGGGACCTTGAGGATGTGTGTTGATTACAGGTTGTTGAACAAGAAGACAATCAAAAATAGGTACCCCATACCAAGGATTGATGAGTTGCATGGAGCGGTGTTCTTTTCCAAGATTGATCTAAGATCCGGTATCATCAAATCCAGGTAAGAGAAGATGTCCACAAGACAACCTTTAGATGTCATTTTGGTCATTTTGAATTCCTAGTAATGCCTTTTGGGTTAACCAATGCCCCCGCTACATTTCAATCATGTATGAATCATGTTTTTAGAGAGCATTTGAGGAAGTTTGTGTTGGTATTCTTTGATGACATTCTGATTTATAGTAAGTCATGGGAAGAACATTTGAAGCATTTGGATATGGTGTTAAGCATTTTGGAACAATATTTGTTTGCCAACTATCAAAATGTGAGTTTGGAATGGAGGAATTTGTATCTTGGACATGTCATCAATGCTCAAGGAGTACAAGTGGATCAACAAAAGATCCAAGCTATCATGGATTGGCCTCCTCCCACCACATTGACTCAACTAAGGGGATTCTTGGGTCTTTGTAGCTACTACAGGAGATTTGTGAAAGGATTTTCACAACTTTCAGCCCCCTTGACAAATTTGACAAAGCATGGAGCTTTCAGTTGGTCATCTTCAGCCCAACAAGCATTTGACAAGCTCAAAAAGGTAATGAGTTCAAGCTGTACTTGTTCCAGCTTTTTCAATTCCTTTTGTTGTTAAATGTGATGCATCTAGAGATGGTATTGTGTGATACATCCGGAGATGGTATTGGGGTTGTTTAGATGCAAAATAAATATCTAATTGCATTTGAGAGTAGAAAACTCAAAGATGTCCAAAGGAAATACTCAAACTATAACAAGGAGATGGTGACAATCACACATGCCTTGATGAAATTCTGGCAATACTTAGTTTGTGGCAGATTTGTGGTGAAGACAGATCACAATAGCTTGAGGTATTTTCTCAACCAAATTGATTTGAATGAAAGACAACAGAAGTGGGTAAGTAAAATTCAGTCTTTTGACTTTGATATTGAGTTTATGAAAGCGAAAAATAACATAGTAGCTAATGCATTGTCAAGGAAGCCATATTGCTGTTTTATGACAAAGATTACAGCAGATTGGAGGGCTGTTATAACAGCTGAATATGCAAAAAATCAGTTTGCTAGTGTTGTCCTAGAAGGGGAAATTGAAGATGAAAGGTACAAGGTGATTGATGGCATTATACTCTACAAAAATAGAGTCTATTTGATTCCAGAATCCAAGGTAAAACATAAGATTTTGGAGGCTATGCATGACTCTCCTTTGGCTGGTCATCCGGGGTACTTTAAAACATACAAACAAATTAGGGAGAAATTTGTTTGGAAAGGGCTCAAAGGAGAAGTTCTTCAACACATACGGGAATGCCTCACATGCCAACAAAGTAAAGGGGAACATGAATTTCCAACAAGTCTTTTGCAGCCTTTGCCTATTCCAAATCAAAAATGGGAGAGTATTTCTATGGATTTCATTACCGGACTTCCCACGGTTCAAGGTAAGAGTGTTATTTATGTTGTGGTGGATAGACTCACTAAGTATGCACATTTTTTTCCTCTTCCCACTAAGTTTGATGGACCACTAGTGGCTGGAATATTTTTTAAAGAAGTTTTCAGACTTCATGGGCTGCCAAAGAACATTGTGAGTGACAGGGACAGCAGGTTTATGAGTTCTTTTGGCAAGAACTCTTTCATCTTTCAGGCACAGAGTTGACTCCTAGCACAAGCTACCATCCCCAAACGGATGGGCAAACTAAAATTGTCAACAAATGGATAGAAGGGTACCTAAGGAGTTTTGTAATAGGGCAACAATCAACTTGGATCAAGTGGTTATATTTGGGGGAGTTTTGCTACAATACTTCCTATCACATGTCTATTGGTATGTCACCCTTCAAAGCTTTGTATGGTTATGATGTTTTTTCTTTTGTGGATATTGTCATTCCAAATAGTAGAGTTCCAGGGCTAAAGATTTGGTACAGCAAAGCCAAGACATCATGAAAGCACTCAAGGATAACCTCCTACATGCCCAAAATCAGCAAAAATTGTATGCAGATCAGCGAAGAGTTGAGAGGTCATTTGAGGTAGGAGATATGGTTTTTTGAGGTTGCAGCCCTATAGACAATCGCCCTCAAAGGCAAGGGAGCTAAGAAATTAAAACCAAGGTTTATTGTCCCTACAAAGTCATAAGATAGGAAATGTTGCTTATGAACTAGAGCTTCCGGCACAAAGTAAAATTCACAATGTCTTTCATGTTTCATGCCTCAAAAAGGCATTAGGACAGCACATCACTCCTATTGAGCTGCCCCCTCTTGATGATGAAGGCAAATTGATTCTAGAACCAGAAGCCATAATGGAGGTTCATGTAAAGAAGTTGAGGAATATTTGGTTCGATGGAAAGGTGCAGCAATTTTGGAGCATCCAAGCTTGCAATTGCTTGAGGGCAAGCAATTTGGGGAAGGGAGGATTGTAATATCCCCTTCTCAAAAAAATAACAGTCGAAGACCCTTAGCCTATTCTTTGTTTCCGATGGCTAAGGGGTAGAAAATAAGGGAAACTTATCCTAATAAATTAATTTTAGTGCATAATGATTTTATTATAAGCACTTTAATTATTTATTAGTGATAAAGTAATAAAATAAAAGGTCACTTTATTTTTATTTTTCCCTAAGGAGAAAATGCGACCCATATGGGGAAATAAAGCAAGGGAAATAAAAATATTAAAATAAAGTAACCTTTACCCAAGTGGAGCGAGTTGATTGGGCTTTTGTGTGCACTCATGTGCCAATTGAAATTATAAAAGGAGGTCGCCACACTTGGGAGAGACATCTCTTTGCATATTTTGACATCTAAATTTTGGTTTAGCTGATTGCTTTCCATTTTTACATTGAAGGACAAAAACCCTTTGATGTATTTGCATTAGAGACAAAAACCCTCTATTGCCAAGGTTGAAGAACGAAAACTCTTCATCCTTTGTGTGAGGAAGCTCTATTCAAGGGTTTCTATTGAGTTTCAAGTACAAAATCTGAATTCCACAGTGTTTGAAGACCCTAAATTGCAGATTTGTGGCATCTCCAACTAGGGTTTGAAGAAGAAAGTGTTGTGGCTGATTTTTACCTGCATTTCCAGTTATTTCTAGAGGAGTGACCCACTTGTGGGAGGAATCTGAGCACCCTAGGGCATGGCTGTTCCAAATCTGGTTTCTATCTTCATTGCCATAATTTTAGAGATCATTTCCAGCTTGTTTGCATGTGATTTGGGCTTGGGAAACCTCTTTTCCAGCCATTTCTGTAAGTTGATTTTCTGCAGACTTTTAATAAAATTCCAGCTCTTCTTCGGTCAAAAATTTATATTTTTGGTATTCATGCATATATGATAAATTCTAATTATTTTTGGCAACTATTGGATCAAGTTTAAATCAGTTTTGAGGGTCAACAATCTCTAGAGCAAGTCGCATTTTATAGAAGAAAATTCAGATCTGCATTTTTATAAATAACAAAACTATCAGTTGGCTATTATAAATCAAATTTACAAGTGTTCCTTTTGGGTTTAGAAATTATCCCATTGGGGACATTACAAAAACCCTCTTGGAAGACCTATTGAGGACAAAACCCCTCAATAGTGGCTAGTTTGAGGACGAAACCCCTTAAACTTGCAAAAAGGGTGATCTCACATGGAGATTACATTGTGCTAAAATCAGTTTGCAGTCATTTTCAGTCCTTCTCGAGGTTGGCGACTGTTGTAATGTCCCCCTTTTTAAATGAAAATTAAAATATAAAATACATCGATTTGCACATGTGAGAAAGGAGGAATTTAATAAATATTTTTATGTGCAAATCAATTATTAAAATAAAAGAGCAAGTCGACTTCACCTTGGGTTAATAAATACATTTTAAAAGGGTGAATCAAGTGACTAAGCAAGTCACATTTTTCTGGGAGACTTTTTAATATTTAATATTTAAAAATAAAGTGATCCCTTCTATGCTTGGGTCGATTTATATGGGTCTCATTTGTTTTAAAATCCCTATGCATTTAATGTTGGATGTTGGATATGATTTTCAGGCATATTTTTAATAAGATCCCCTCCTAGAGTATGGCACCAAAAATGGAGAAGAGCTTTGGAGGATGTGCAAGGCAAAGTTATAAAAGAAGATGTGGATACTCCTTTTTGGGCATGTTGACGGTTTATGAAACTTATCTTCATGCTTGAAGAAGGGATGTATGCCCACTTGTGATCAAAAAACAAAAGGTGTTCATTAACACCACCATTTGTGAAGTGTGTGTGCCCATTTGAGCTTGAAGTAATAAGTTTTTGCAATCATTTCTCTATATATGTATAAGGCGCCATTTTTGGAGAAGACCTAAGCTTGCTTTGAGGGTTTTGGAATGTGATTTATGGTGAATATCTTTTATTATATGTTGTTGGTTTTTATTTGATGAAATCAACTTGTTTGGGCATGTTTTAAGAGTGTTTTGAGGGATTTTGAAATGATTATCAAGCTACTGTTTTAGATTTATTGATTGCAGATCTGAAACTGCATTTATTAACTCTAAAGTGAAGGAAAAAGTGCTGGAATTAATTTGCAGATTTTACCCTAACCCTAGTGATGGGTTTGGGATTTCGGGGCTGATTCGAGTGGTTTCTAGTGCATGCAAAGATCTGATATTTATTTTGATGAAAAGCTCATAATTTTCCCTTTTTCTTGCATTTGGTTTCAAGTTAAAAGAATTAGTATTTTGGGAGTTATTAATTTCCAAAGTTTCAGCTAATTTTCAACAGTTATTATTTATTATTTACTTCGCAAATTGTATTGGATAAAGGAGTGTAAATACCAACTGGATTGCCCATCAAACCTCACCTTGGCTCACTCCAACCCTGCTCGGGTTGTATTGAAGCTGACACTAGGGTTCGTTGAGGTAAACCTAGGAGGATTTATCTTCTAAGTGATTTTTTTGCAAGTATTTAATAATAATCAGTGAATATCCTGCAATGGGATATTACACCCGCCCTAAGGTGAAGTTCGTGGTGTTCTAGGGCATGGCGGTATCAAATTTTTGCACCATTGTGTTCTCCATATTTTTAGCAGTTGGATCTTTCATTTGTACTTGTGTTTGGGCTTGGAAACGCTTAGTTCCAACCATATTTGTAAAGGGTATTCACTGTAGTTAATTAATTCCAACTAATATAAAAATTGCAAAATGATATATTTTTGGTGATTTTCTCTTGCAATCATTTCCAACTTTGAAAAATAATATTTTAAAGGGTTTCTATATTATTTCTAGAAAGATTGTGGCTGATTGTTATCATAAAAAATATGTTTACATCCTGCTGCTAGGGTTTGAGAATTTAATTTTAGTTTTGTTTCAGTTTACTATTTGGATTTGTGCAAGATCCTTTGGTGTTCAAATTTAGCCCAAAAGGTACATTACATTGTGCTTCTTTTACAAGGATCCATGGTCTCCCGGTCATTGTTATATAGGTAAGAGTCATATGCATTATATTGAGGTATTTTCAAATTGTGAAGAAGAAAATGTGGAAGTTGAAGAGGCAACACAAAATCATGATCCGGAAGAGGACCCAAAAACATGGACAACACTCTTGCCACTTTGTCCGGTGCTCCTAGATATCATCCATTTTGAGTGAGAGGAGACCTACAAGGGAAAAGAGTCACAATATTGATTGATAATGGGTCTTGTGATTTTCCTTTTGGGATTGAAACTGAAAAAGGAGAAAAACACACAAACCCCAAATTATTAAATTCAGATTTTAAACCAGAAAACTGATTTTTAGGACAGATTGAAACCAGCAGTCTGATTTTTATAACAGCAGTCCAAAACGAGAGGAAAATCACTCAAATCTCAACAATTAATTCAACCAAAATATAGATAAATATTTTAGGAAGAATTTAAGCCACTTTCCACCATGAAACTTGACCAAATACACAACTGGAAAATTAATTAAATGCAACAGAAGTACAACTCAAAGAAATTATGAAATGAAGGGTTTCCAAACCCCAATGTCCACAAAATATGATAGATTCCAGCCTTAGAAATTATGAGTCCAAATATCAAAGAAAATCTAAATTATGTGCCCTAGAAGACACCCTATATGAAACTGAAAAGTAGAATCATCATTATTTTCCTCTTTGACTATCATGTGTACAGCTACAAATTAATCATAATTGTTTCCCTTTTTCCATATTTGTAATATCCCCTTTTGGGATATTATTTGAATCTGCAAATTAATTAACTCAAATCGACTTAGAAGGGATTAACTCTTCTTAGTTTGACCTCAAATAACCCAATGTTAGCATTAATACAACCCAAATGGGGTTGGAGTAAGCCAAAGTGATGGGTTAGATGGGAGAACCAATTAGATAATTAATCTTTTCCAGATCTGAAATTTATAACAGCAGTTAATTAATTAAAATGCACCCAGAACAGCTGAAACTTCAAAAATTAATATCTCCTTCAATACTTGTCTTTTTGTATGAAATAAATTGCACAATAAAGTAGAAATCATGAGCTTTCAAATGAACTAACAAACTGAATTTTTTGAACACTGAAACCCACTCAAATCTGCCTCCAAGTCGCTAGGGTTAGAATAAAATATTTAAATAATTTTCAGCTCACAAAACCCTTCCAAAACCCTCAAATAATCAGCCCTTGATCTGAAATAATTGATTAGACACAACAGCAAATAGATCTTGCATAAATAACCTCAAAACATGATAGATCAAACCTTGCCTCTAATGAATTGCAGCAGTGATAAAGAACACAAAAGTACCACAAATTATCCACTAACATGCAGATTTACCCTCCCAATAAATGCGCCTACACCCTAAACCAAGTTGCCAATGCTAGAATGTATAAACCATGCATAAACACACTCAATACAAGAGAACACAATGGAAAAAACAATGGAGTCTTCAATATTCTTCAATAATGGATCCAAATGAGAGAGAACACAATGCAAGAACTAGGGCATACATCCCAATACTCCAAGCATGGAGTGAAATCAAATGATCAATCAACATAACCCTCTAAAGGAAATGCGACCTCCTTTTATAGAGTTAAGGGGTGCAATATCCAATGACCGACCTTTTCCCTTTTGGAGGGAAAACATAAACTCTCATTATAAAATAAAGTCTTTAATAAACTAAGACTATGTGCACTTTATTATTTTTAATTAAATAATAAAAGCAACTATCTTATGTGCACATTTAACTAACCTAGAGAGCCCACCTTGTAGCGCAAGGCATACCAAGGGGTCACAAAATAGACAATAAACATCTTTGGAGCTCAATCCTCAAGCCCATGAGAAGAGAGAATGGGTTGAGGGTCTTCAAGTCTTCAATTTCATCAATGTCCCAAGAAGGAGACATTACAATATTTCTTTTGGTTCTTCCATGGAACCATGGGTTAGCAATACATAGAAAAGAAAATCAAAATTTTATCAAACTTAAGATTGTCTTAAACATGTCATGCTAGAATTCTCCCATGCTTCATACAAACTCATCAAATTTCTACCCTTCCATAAGCAAAGAGAAGAAAAATCAAAACTGAAATCTTTACCTTCATCTTCTTTGAGTTTCAAGGGTTCACCCAAATTCCATGGACGTAAGAAATCTATATAACTCTTCACATGATGGACTTCTAAATTTCCATTCACAATGTCCCAAGTACGGTTGTAGTTGTACCATTGCAATTTCTTCCTCAAAATTAGCATTATGGTGGCCGAAAACTCTTCTAAAACAGTGGCAAGCAATCCCTAATTGATGGAAGGTGAAAACCCTTCCCCCTTGTGATCAAAAATGCTCTGGTGACTCATAAAAGGGGTTAACCGGTTAGTTCTGATGTGGACAGCAGTAAAAAGAATAAGATAACAGTTCTCATACGTCAAACTCTTCATAAAAATCAACCATATGGGGACTAAAAATGTTTCAACATCATAGAAATGAAGATTACTCCTACGTATGGATGAGGCTGCTTGTATGGCTACAAATGAAATGTTTAGCTAACTGAAGATGTTGATAACAGCGGTATGAATTTTTATAATAGTGTGCCTTGAATCCCATAAAACACGATTTCTACTACTTACATTTGTTCCACCAATTTCTAGTTGAGTCATAATGTTTAGGGTAGCAACATAACATCTATCGTGCTCACTTCCAAATGTACTATTTATGAAATCCACATTCACTTTCATTGGAAGACTTCTTCTAAGAGTATGTACATGAATTAAGAGCTGAAAATCTTTGTGATACAACTGTTGTTTTAACACTGAAAGTGCAGTGGTTATCTTACCATGAACAGCCCATAGATCATGCCTTCTTCTGGTAATTCTTTCCATCCTCTTCGTTGTAGCAACTTGAGGATCTCCCTTGTCATGCCCCGAACCAAAACCATGTGTTTTCCCAAGGTTCGCTTGAGAGGTTGGAACCTTTTGGTGCAAGGGATGATGAAGCCATCTTTTAGCATAACATCCTTCACAAGGAAGTTCGAATGCACAACAAACTCCATGTGATTTCTCATAGAATTTCTTTCTGACCATAAACATGGAATGAAACACTCACTAGCCATAGTAACATGGAACCCATTGAAGACTTCCCCTTCTTTGTAACTCAAAGGATCTATGTACTCTTTGCCACTTAGGGTGTTCTTCACTTTATCATCATTTCCACTATGTTGTCCATGATGACATAAGTATGGCAGCGACATAGGAGGAGACCAAAAAACTGAAATGTGATTTTCAATATCATACCTTCGGTTGTCCCCAACTTGTTCATCTTCTTTTTCCGAATGAAGCTTGGTTGAGATCTCTTCATATTCAACTAGTGAAGCTCTTCCCACCTTGACTTCGTCCATATTTTATTGGCACATGCATGGAGCCTCTTTGTGGTTCTTACCAAAGCCATGAACACCCTCCACTTGACTCTTAGGAGCTGTTGTTTTGAAAATTCCAGCAAGTCAAACATCATCATTATCAACAAGGGATTTGGCTTCAACCACCAAATTCTCTCCACAATTCTACAAATCGAATTTTCCTTCTTTCCTTGGCTCATGCTCTATGATTTCTTGTTCATCACCCTTCCATTCAACCCTGGACTCATCACATGCTGAAATATTATCAATATTAACCAGACAATGATCATTAATTACTTCATCATGTTGACTCTTCGACACAATGATGGGATTAAGGGTCAATTCTTTGTCCTTTGTTGTTCCATCTCTTTCAAAATGCAGATCTGATTTTTCACCGACATGTGTGTGACTATTGAAGCCCAAAAATTCATCATGTGGACTTGAGAACCCTCTACCTTCAAGCCCTTCTTTATGCACAACGTCCACACCCTCGAGTGTGGGGTCCTTATGGAGTGTTGACCCCTTCCTTATTACTTAGGGTTTTGACCTCGTACAATTCCAACTTCGTCTCCAACTTTATAAACTATTCAAAAGGTAGGGCATCTTGGACCTTCTCTGGAAGAGCTCTATACTCTTCATACCATGTACCGATGTTGCTCACTTGGGATGGCTGAGAATTAATGACTTCCTTTGAAGAGCTCCTTCCACCATTTGAACCTTGAATGGTATGGATCAACCGAGCCATTGTGTTGGCCAATCTTTCTTGCCCTAGGGCAAGCTTTTCGAGCCTAGCATCACTGAAAATTCTATCCACCATTTGATCTTCAAGCAAGGAAACCCTCAAGCTGGGAAGACCGAAGCTCTGATACCACTGTAATGCCCATTTTTGGGACTGAAACTGAAAAAGGAGAAAATCACACAAACGCCAAATTATTAAATTCTAATTTTAGAACAGCAAACCGATTTTTATGACAATTGAAAATCAACAATTTGATTTTATAACAGCAGTCCAAAATGAGAGGAAAATCACTCAAATATCGACAATTAATTCAACCAAAATATAGATAAATGTTATAGGAAGAATTTAAGCCACTTTCCACCATGAAACTTGATCAAATACACAGCTGGAAAATTAATTAAATGCAGCAAAAGTACAGCTCAAAGAAATAATGAAATGAAGGGTTTCCAAACCCTAATGTCCACAAAATATGATAGATTGCATCCTTAGAAATTACGAGTCCAAATATCTAAGAAAACCTGAATTATGTGCCCTAGAAGGCACCCAACAACCACTTAACCCAAGTCATTCCCTCTAGGGAAAACTCCAAAATGCATGCAAACCCTTGTAGATATCTTCCTTGATATTCAAATGTTCAAATCTGCAAGAGGTCTTCAAGGATGTTTTCAATTCACCAAAAATGGAGGGTTTTGTCCTCCACCAAACCACAAGGAAGGGTTTCGTCTTCCTTGAAAACCCCGCACTAATGGATTGTGTCACCCAATAGTGGAATGACAATGAGCAATCAACCCAAAGATCAAATGTAGAGTAAATACACCAAAGATAGATGATGAAAATGAAGTCATAGATCTTTTTATATCCTTCCTTTGGTGCCAAAAGCCAATTAGAAGGACTAACCTCATAAAGCTTTTAATTTGCCTTTAAGACTCCTCCAACTCAGCCAACCTGCCTTATTAAAAAAACATTTAAAATTAATAAAAGAAAAATGAAATGGAATGCAATTCCTTCCCTTGCTAATTCAAGCTTCATTGCCACGGAAATGGAATGACAAGAAGTCCATTGTTAGGCTCTCACGTCGAAAAAGGGGACATTACATCTACTCAAAATTTCCTTGATGAGAGGTCGGTTGCAAGGATGGGATCAAGGTGGAAGACTCCAAAGGTTTCAATGTTACCATTGCAGATGGCTACTCCCTTTCATGCACAAGTAAAATCCCACAACTCAATATCAACTTAGGAAGACACCAATTTGTAATGTCCCCTTTTCTAAGTTAGAAATACTTAATAATATATTTAAATTGAGCCCGGATAACTCTCTATTTATGGGAAGCTTGATAATTTTATTATTAAAATTAAATGTATTTTTAAATACTAAAGCGGAAAGAAGACCCTTAGCCTATTTTCATTATTTTCACTCGGCTAAAAGAAGAGAAATGCATGGTTACAATTGTGTTTGGGACAGCATGGTTGAATTTTTAAACATACATCACTTTAGTGGAGAATATGAGATGATTGCAAGCAACGGGAAGAGAGTTGGCCTTCATATCCATGAGGCGTGAAGAAGCAATGATGAGGAAAACTCTTGTTTTCTTTCATAAGTTTGTTCAATGTGCAAATACTATTATTAAAAAGAAAAAGCAACTGAATTTGCTTTCCACCCGAACATATGAGGTTGCAGCTGAAGATGAAGATGACATAATGAAGGATAACAAGTTTGTGATTGCAAAAGATCTCCAACAAAGCATGGAGGGGATGCGGGATGATGTGTTGCTACCACCAAATGTTAGAAGAAGTGCTTCCAAGACAACCATGCATCAAATTGCCACCATTAATGTTGTTATCTTTTTAGCAGCCCCCGCATTATTTCAGTTGCATTCATGTGTATGGTTAGAGGATGCTCTTCCACCATAATTGACAAGGTTGAAACGGAAAGTGAAGATGCCACATTGGAATGTGTTTTAGCTTGTCAAGTTGATTATTCCTCATTTTTTTGCTCTATGACTAAGATTACAGCAGATTGGAAGGCTTTTTGTACAACTGAGTATGCAAAGAGAAAAGTTGCTAATGCTATTTTTGAAGGTGAAAGTGAAGAGGGCAAAATTGAGGTAGCAACTGATTTCTTTTCAAGGAAGTTGTTAAACTTCACAGGCTGCCAAAGTACATCAATAAGAAGAGGGACAGCATATATATGAGCTTGTTTTGGCAAGAGCTCTTTCATTTGACACGTACATGATCTAGATTATTAGAGCATTATAGCATATTTCTTCACTTTGGTAGGATCTAGATTATTAAGTTGCCCATAAATAGAGCATTATAGCATTAGAGCATTATAGCAAACAAATTTTGGGAGGGAGGACAATAATGTCCCCTTTTCTAAATTAGAAATACTTAATATTTTTTTAATTTGAGCCTAGATAATTCTCTATTTATGGGCAACTTAATAATATTACTATTAAAATAAAATACATTTTCAAATACTAAAGCGTAAAGAAGACCCTTAGCCTATGTTCTTTATTTTCGGTAGGCTAAAGCGGTGGGGGAGAAAGGAAGTAAATTAATAATTTATTTTTAAGTCTTTAAGTAATTTTAATTATTGCCAATTTAATTAAATTATTAAAAAAAGTGAAAAGTTCATTTAATTAATTATTTTTCAATGCCCAAGTGGAGTGACCAAAAGCAGAACTCAAAAGCGGAAAAGAGGCATTTAATTTATGATGCAGGAGCATCAACATGAAGAAGTAGACTAGGCAAAATTTTGGTTTGGACCATCTCAGGAAGGTGGTCATAGGTTTCTAGAAGCTTTCTTAGGTTTCAAGTTGGTCTAGAATTTGAATTTAGCTTAGTTTTCCATTTTCCCGCCCAAAGAGCAAAATTAGAATTTTTAAACTATATTGGGCAGTTTTCGCTTGAGAAGTAGGTGTCGAAATGTCCCTCTTTCTAAAATAACATTACGGAAGACCCTTGGCCTATTTTGTCTACCCGGATGACTAAGGGGGAAACATAAGGGTGACTTAAGTCATTTTTAAATTATTATAAAGTGCCATTAAAAGAGGAAAAATATATAAAGCACTTATAATAATTTTATGACTTAATAAAATAACAAATCTAGGAAAGAAAAAAGGCCCAATTATATTTTGTATTCCTCCTAAGGAAAATTGCAACTTGCCTTAAGAAGGGGAAATGGGAATTTAGAAAAGATAAAAGGCCATTATATTTTTGTATCCCCTCTAGGGAAAAATGCGACTAGCCTTAGGAAGGGAAGTGGGTGAAAAATGCATTAAAAATTCATTGTATGCTGATTGGTTGCTTAGGTGGTCACCTTTTGGGTCTCTTCTTTCCTTAAAGGGAGAAGTCGACTTGCTTGGGGATCATTCTATCATCTTCATATTTTCTAAATTTGGCTTGAGAGCTAACTGTTGCTGTAATTTCTGAGGACGAAAACCCTCAGGAAAAGTAGAAGGAAGAACGGAAACTCTTCCTTGGATCCATCTTTTGGTGTGTTGAAGACTCAAGATAAATATGGTTATTGAACCACTATTTATTTCAGCTAGAGCGACCCAGTTTTGGGACTATTTTGGCATTAAGGGAGAAGTAAAAATTCAGATTTGTTGCTGTGTATTGAAGCTGGATTTCAGCTATCCAAAATTTTTGAGCTATTTTTGGGGATTAAAACCCTCATTACCAGTTGTACTTTCAGATCAGGTCTGCAGACTTCTTTTGAATAAAAATCAGATTTTGGAGCTCAGATTTTGGTACCTTTACATTATTCTCTAAAAATTCAGTTCTTTCATAAAAATCAGAAAAGAAGTTTGTTTAGTACTTTATATGGTATTTTTCTTCCATAATACTAGTCGCAATTTCTAGAAGAAATCAGGTCTGCAGTGTATATTTTCAGTTTGGTATTCTATTCCTTGTTGGGTCTTTGGGAAAATCCATTGTGCATCTAAGTTGGTCTTTTAGAGGACATTACAGTGTCTAGGGGTCTTGGTGGTTTGAATAACTGTTGTAAACATTTGGTCATGTCATCACATGTCTCTAGGAGTGAAGATTAGTATGAGAGTTCTAAAATAATCATTAATCCCTTTTACCTAAGTGTAAAACCATCTACAATCATAAAAAAACAGTTAGGTTATTAGAAAATATGAGAAAAGGGAAGAAGGAACTCAATGGGAGTCAGTTGTCATTGTATTCTCACGAGGAGAACTCTGATAAAGGAGAGTTTAAAACGAGAAATCAAGAAGACTAAAGAAAAGACTTTGTTTTGGCTCTTCTAGACTGTTTTTCTATGCAAATGTCACAAATGAATGCTCCTTTTTCTTAGATGAGGAAAGAATCTCTTGGTTGAGCAACTAAAATAGGTTGTATGAACACTATTTCAAGAAGTTTATGCAAGGTTTGAACTGGAAATGCTCTGCTTCTCTTTATATAGTTAGAAATTCACTTTAAGAGACTGTTCATGATTATGTTCTTGCAAGAATTCGATATGTTGTATCCTTGAACTCATTAATATGAAGTTCTTTCAGTGGTGGCACGTTTGGAGAAGGTGAAGGATACTCTATTACAAGGACATTTAAGAATATTCAAAGGTACAGTACTCTGTTTTTAGTAATTTGATCATTGTCTTGTATGAGAAGTCTACCTACAAATCAGTCAGGTAAGAAATAGAGAGGTTTTGGAGTTTATCATTCTTTATTAATTCACTGACTGTCGAGGAAGGCTGGAGGGCTTGAAACAGACCTACAGACCAACTTTTGGGTCTTGAAGCTAAGTTTTGAGCATTATATAACATTTTTCACCTTCTTGGGTCACTGAAACCCTACCTAGGGTTTAGAGTCAAAACTCTATTTGAATTCCTTAAACTTTGTTTCAAGAGCTAAAACATGGTGGAGAACATCTTTAGAGGAGATGCTAACAGATTTTGAAGGTTGCAATACTTGGTGATACTTCAAAAAGGCATAGTTAGTGACAGCTTGTAACAGGCCTGTAAAAGTGATTTGATGACTTAGAAGCAAAAGTACCCATAACAATTTGGAGGACCAAAATAAGGATTTATGCCCTAAAATTTTATGTGAAGCGAGAATGAGAAAAAGGGTATTTGGAAAGGTTTTTACTTTTGAGTAGTTGTTTGCCAATCTTCGTGAGCTATAAGCTTTGAGCTATTAGAGGGCTAATTAGACCTAAGACTGTGACAAGTTGAAAAACAGTTGTGTTAGGTTTTGAGAAAGGTCTTGAAATTTTGCTCAAAGTCGGAACTCAATAAAGGGTATCCTAGATGGAAACTAGTTTTTCTTGACTTGAGTGAATATTCTTAATCAATCTCATTTGCAGCTTTGAAGGGCTACAAGCCCATAGGACAGTTTTTACAAAGGAGAAAGGCAAGAACCAAAACTGACCTAATTGTTATAGTTTCCTATTGTTGTCTTTCATCAATTTATTTTAAATTAATGCCACATTGGAGCGACCCAAATGGAAGGGGAAAAGGAGGGAAAAGTAAATGTTAAAAAGGAAATAAAGTGTCCCACATGGAGCGCTCCACAAGGAAAAGAAAGAAAAAGGCTATAAAGGTAAATGTTGGGGCTCATTGTAAGGATCATCAAGAATTGGATACTTCTCTTTTGGAAATTGGAGCATTGAGCTCTCATTTTCAGCCTTTGAGGATGAAAACCCTCATTGGATCCTATTGAGGACGAAAACCCTCAATAGTCACAACACTTGGGGACGAAAACCCTCATTTGTTGCATGCGTGGCTTCATCCGGAGTCATAAGTCAGCTTAATATTCAGAATTTCTGAACAGCAAGTGTTTTCATCTGTGTGAGGGCACAAATTCTAGTTAGGGCACACTTCTCTTAGGGCTGCCACATTCATTTCCAGTTTGGGCGACCCATTTGGACATTTCAAGATCACTTTTCAGTGTGTTTCTGTGGTTGGAAAATCTTAACTTAATTTTGTTTGATAGCTGTCATTTTTGTGGTCATTTTGAGCTATCATTTGCATTGTATCTCCAAGTATTTCTAAAGATATGGATTTTTGAAGTTTCAGCTGTTTTTGGACAATAATTAATTCTAGCAGTCTATATTTTGTTGTTGAAGCATTTATTTTGCATTATTTCATCAAGAGTTTCAAGTTGATATATTTGAAGATTTGTGTGGGAAATACTAAAATCTAAATTTTACCTAGGTCGCTTAGGGTTTTGGGGACCTAAAACAGGTCGTTGCCCTAATTTTTGCATAAAATCATATTGTTGTCATAAACTTTCAGGTTTATACATGTGGTTGTCATAAATTCCAGCAATGTTCCATTAGGGTTTTGGAAAAATCCAAATTCCTCAAATTTGAGCCCAAAAGGGACATTACACAAGTGAAGGATGATTTTTATATCATTGGAATTGGTGAGACGGATTTGGTACTTGGGATACAATGGCTACATTCTTTGGGTGAATTTACCCAAAATTATCAAACCATGGAGCTGAAATTCAAGGTGGATAACAAGGAAGTGGTGCTACAAGGCATGAAGAATGGAGCTCCTCAAGTTGTGACGGCAAGAGCATGGAAAGATCTTTCAAGAGAGGGCAGCACATTGCTTGGTAAGATCTACATCTTCTTTTTCAATTCAACAGTCCTATCATGCAGATATTCAGCCCATCATTGATAGGCATGCTAAGGTTTTTGATGATATACCTCATGGGCTGCCACCGGATAGAGTTTCCAACATGTTATTGAGTTAGAACCGGGCACCAAACCGGTAATAACAACTCCTTATCGCCACCCGAGAGCTTTCAAGGAAGAAATTGAAAGGACAATCAAAGAGTTGCTGGAAATGGGATTCATTAGGCCTAGTTCTAGCCCTTTTGCTTCTTTGGTGGTTCTTGTGAATAAGAAGGATGGAACTTTGAGGATGTGTATTGATTATAGGTTGTTGAACAAGAAGACAATCAAGAATAGGTACCCCATTCCTAGAATCGATGAGTTGATTGATGAATTGCATGGAGCGGTTTTCTTTTCCAAGATTGACTTGAGATCCGGTTATCATCAAATCCGGGTAAGAGATGAGGATGTTCACAAGACAGCCTTTAGGTGTCACTTTGGGCATTGAGTTTCTTGTTATGCCTTTTGGGTTAACCAATACCCGGCTATTTTTGTTATTTATTGTCAATATTGGCTGGTTCCTTTGTGCATATTCTGAATCAGTCATACAAATGAGATTGAAATTTTGAAACATTGTTAGACAAACAAATAAATGCAAAGTCCTGATTATATTATGTCATTTGTACTATTTTTATTTGTTGTGAATATCGGTTGGTTCCTTGTACATTTTCCAGTTTAATCATACACATGAGATTGAAAATTAGAAACATTAGAAACATTGTTAGATTCCCAATATTATGCATGAGGATTTGTCAATGCCATCATGTTAATATGGACATGAAGCATATATCAACAGTTAACATTGGTGCAGTCATGGTTACTTGCTGCTGACTTCCTCGTCAACAATCATCTTGTCTAGAGCATAAATGTCAATAAGTTACTTCTCGATAGGTATTAAGTTGGTTGTGTCATTAAACAATTAGAGATTGTAAATGTTCGTGTGCCATATTATTATTTATGAAATAAGATAAAACAAATGTCAAGAATCATTAATTGTTGCTCTTGATTTATACAGTCAATGCCATTGATAAGTTTGCTGCATACAAATAATAAATAAGTGATAACCTCGTCAGGAAGCAGCAAGGTGATCGAGCTTGTATTAACCTAGAGACCGGGGTTCAAACCCAATGTGGGCACGGATGTAAATAAATCATGTATATATAGGAGACATCTTTCAAAAAAACAATATAGTTCAAATTTTTAAAATATAAACCAAATTTTTAATAGACTTACATTCCTTAGATAGAAAAACTCAAGATTACTCGAGAACAATCCTCAATTGCTCTTGAAAAGGTGCCCAACAGAACCACCATGTGTTTTTCCTAAAACCGCAATCAACAATAAAAAAGGTAAGTTTTTGAAAACACACACAATTTAATCATAATTTGCAGGTTTTGTTCTTTTTTCAATAAGCTATTTTTTTGGGCAACAGAACTTTTTTATTTTGGTCTCACTTTCACACTTGAATCTAGAAAATTAAAGAACGTAAATAAATCCAAATCGTAGATTCAAAGCCATAGTTCATTGGGTACATTCCCCTCCAAGAAGGGGAGGCATTTGTAATGTCCCCTTCTCCAAGCTAGTTCATTTTGAAGACCTTGGGCCCATTCCATTTCTCATGGGCTTAAAGGGAAAGAGCAAGGGAAGTATTTAATGTCATGATTGTCAGTTGCTTTTGTAGCTTTATATTATTTTCAAGCAACTTTCTAATTATGACTTAGAAAAGTCAAGTTGGTTCGAAAAAGTGCAAATACCAACTTGAAAAATAAAATAAAAGAAACTTATATTTCTACAAGGAGGTCGGTCCTCTTGGGGATCATCCTTTTGATTTTGGCGCCACCTTTAGCTATATAAAGGGGTCGCTTGGCTTGGAAAAGGGGACACTTACTTTGGAATTCATTTTCTTTGAGTTGGAGCACGAAATTGCTCTCTCTCTTGCAATTGAGGACGAAAACCCTCTTTGCACTTGATTTGAGGATGAAACCCCTCATTTCTTCATTGGTGATCTCATACGGAGGTCATACTTGAGCTACACTCAAATTTTCTTTGGAAACTTGCCATTTCCAACTTATTGTAAACCCTCTCCTAGGGTAGCGACTTGCATAGTGGATGATTTTGGTGATATCTAGTGCACGGCACTTCATTCTTTGTTGATATTTGGATTGTTCATAAATTCTTAGGTTGGTGCTTGGCGAAAGGGGTTGGTGCTCCAGTAGATCAGTGCCTACAAAATTTTAATTTGGGGAATTGTGTCTCCAGTAGGTTGGAGCCTACAAACATTTGAGAAATATATTAAGAAAGTTTTTCTTCGTGGTTTTTCCCGAAAGGGTTTCCACGTAAATCTAGTGTCTTCTTGCATTACTTTGTGATGTGTTCTTTGATTGCTTTAAATATCTAAATTGTGAATCTAAGATTAAGTGGTTGAATGTAATGTATGTAATGTCCCCAAATGGGACTCTTCAAACCCAAAGAGGATTCTAGGCAAACCCAACACTCAAGTGCAAATTAATAAAAGATAACTCAGAAATTATTACTGCAGATCTGAATTTTCTAAGGACAATGCGACTAGGGTTATTAGAAAAACCCACACCAAACAATAGTAAAATGAGTGTCTCTTTACTCCAATACAACATGCAGATTTTATGAAGCTAAATCAGCCCTAAACAGGTGATGTAAGAGACCATACAAGCTCAGTTTGACTGCTGCAAATGATTACCAGAAATGGCGACTAGTTTTAAGGATGAAATCCACACCAACCAATAGCCAATTCTATATATTATTACCATAAAATGAATTCAGAATTTTAACAGTCCAGAATGGAGGAAATCTGATTTTTTTAGAGTATATTCAGACTGGAAATCAACTCAGAAATCTGCAGACATTGAGGACTGAAAAATACCTTTTTAAAGCCCTCCAAAAATTCTGAAATTATTTATTTGGATTCCCAAAATGCAGTACAATGGATGATCAATAAGTGCAGATCCAGATGTCTCCAAAATAACTCAAAGGTGGGTCACTTTAACTCTATAAAATGTAATTACAACTGCTGCAAAATAGTTCTTCAATCCCTTATTGCAAAAGCTCAACAACTGCTGGAATTACTGAAATCCCCTTGCAAGCACAATAGAATTTCCTGTGTGGAAATCCCTCACATTCTCTAAGAGGGTTTTCGTCCTCTAGAGTATTTTTATACAAAAGCACCAGGCTTAAGATAAATTCAGAAATTTGTAGAATGAGTATATGATTTCCTCTTCTAAGTCGACCTCTCCTTTATAAAGGAAAAATGACCCAAAGGAGACCTCTTTCCTATCCAATCAGCTGCAATGATCTTCTCTATGCATGGTTCATTCTTCTATGTCAAGTCGCATTTTTCATAGGGGATGTACAAAATTAATATGGCCTCTAAACTTCATTATTCTTCCTTAAGGCAAGTCGTCAATGCCCCTAGGAAGAATAAAAATATAATTAACCCCTTTTACAATGATATTTGCCCCTCAAGGCAAGTCGCATTTACCATAGGGATTACCATTTATTTCCATTAAGCCAAATAAATTAATTATAAGTGCTTAATAATTTTATTTTATTTTCTTTTAGGCACTTTATAATAATTTATTGTGACTTAAGTCACCCTTGTGCACACCCTTTGGCCGTTGGGTAGACAAAATAGGCCAAAGGTCTTCGATAATATTATTCGAGAACGGAGGACATTTCATTGAAAATAAAAAGAATATATTATACTAATTCACCCCCATCTCAATATAATCATGTGCTTAACATTTGGTATCAGAGCGGGTTCCTTCAAGAACAACCTAACCGTTGGAAGGTAGATCTCAAAGACACACATGGCTAGTCACTCAATACCAAAAGGTTTCTCCACAAATAAGGCACCTTTGTTCGATGGAACGAATTATGCATTTTGGAGTATAAGGATGTGGACTTATCTAATGGCTCTTGGTTTTGATATTTGGCAATCAGTTTTAGACGGTTATACAACCCCACAAACTCGCCAACAGATCAAGTTGGAAAGAAGGCAAGCGAAAATAATGCAAAAGCTATGAACGCAATCTTATGCGGTCTTTCAGAGACTGAGTTTGTTAAGGTCATGCATTGTGAATCCACGAAAGATATTTGGGAGAAGCTTAAGACTATCTATGAGGGTGATAATAAGGTGAGAAAAGCAAAGCTCCAAACACATAGGAGGCAATTTGAGAGTCTGAAGATGAAGGATGAAGAAAATATTGCGGGATATCTTCTTCATGTTGATGAAATTGTTAATATCATTCGAGGGCTCGAAGAAAAAGTAGAAGAGTCGTGATCATCCAAAAGGTACTAAGATCCCTACCATTAAGATTTGATGCGAAGGTTTCTGCCATTGAAGAGATGAAGGACCTAGATAAGTTGAACATGGACGAACTACATGGAATACTTACGGCGTATGAAATGAGGACTGAATCTGAAAGACCATCAAAGAAGGAAGCAACATTCAAAGCCTCGAAGAAAGAGAAAATCAAAGAACTGAATCGAGTGATAGTTCAAGCAGCGAAGAAGATGAGAAGGAAGCTTTGTTCATACGAAAGCTAAAGAAAGGATCCGGAAAATACAAAGGTAAGTTACCGTTCAAATGTTTTAATTGTGGTAAAATTGGTCATTTTGTAGCTAAGTGTCCAGAAAAAGAAAATAGCGATGATGAGGAGAGCAAACCTAAGTTCAAGAAAGGATTCAAGCAAAGCAAAGGCAAGAAAAGATTTGGAAAGTAGAAGAAAAGCTTATACTCCAAGAGGGGTAGCAACTCATCCGAAGAAAGCGGGGTAAGTGACTCGATAGCAATAATGAAGAAATATTATTCATGGCTATAGAAGATAATGCTTCCACGAGCAAAGATGACTTGGAAGAAGATGAAGATATGGAAGAAGAATGTGAGGTAAATCTTGAAGAAAAACTTATTTGTGCTTTAGGAGAGATAAAAGCACTCAAAAAGAAGAATCAGAAACAAAAGCTACAACTCCAGAAATATGAAGAAGAGAATCGAATTTCCAAGGCAAGGATATCACAAAGTCTTGAAGAGTCGGAGAAAATAATCATTGATCTGAAAACCCAGATCGAAGAAGCAAAAAGAATTGAGGAAGATTTAAGAAGTCAGCTAAAGACGAAAGAAGAAGATTGTGAGAAGCGTGAGTTTGAGATCGTTGCTTTGAGAAAGGACTTAGAAAAGGAAAACACCAAATTGATGAACAACCTGAGATTTGAGAAGAGCACTGAGGTTCTAGATGAGATTCTAGAGTATCAAAGGTCACTATTCAACAAGTCAGTCTTGGCTATGGAGAAGAACTAGAGAAGGCTTCAAAGTCTACCGAGCTCTTGAAGAAGACAAGTGCAGAAAAGGCCAAGAGCTATGCAGAAATTCTAAAGGAACCCACAAAGAATGAAAGCAGGAAGGAAGAGGACATCACAAAGACCAGCACCATCCACAAAGAAGGCAATGGAGAGAATAATTCCAAGAGATCATTTGTTCCAAGACATATGAATATGACCAGTTTGGAAGTTCCTTCCATGGTTATTGTTTTTATTGCAATCTCTTTGGTCATAAGAAGATAGATTGTAGAAAGCGAATGAAAGATAATGAAGCTAGGAGCAAAATCAAAGGTGCCCATGGAGTTTTGAATAGAAACTACAATTCATTTGCTCCCTTATCATACTATAATGAGGATGTTATTGTCTGCTATAATTGCAACAATTATGGACATATAGCACGTTTTTGTAGAAGTGTGTTTGAATCCTCTAGACAAGATCAAAAGACAAGATCTTCAGATATAAAGAAAAAGGAACCTACAAAGATCTGGAAAAAGAAGCAAGAGGAAGTTGGGCAAGATAAAGAAAAGTCCATGCTTGTACAAACGACATTTCATGCACGGGATGAAGGGCAGCAATGGTACATTGATAGTGGATGCTCAAGACATATGACTGGCGATAAAAGCAAAGTTTATCTCATTGAAGAAAGTAAGTGAAGGTACCGTGAAGTTTGGTGATAATGCCATGACAAAGATAGTAGGAAAAGGTACACTTAGCCTAGACAATGGAAAAACAAAAACAAAAAATGTTTTATATGTTGAAGGATTAAAGCATAATCTTTTAAGTGTAAGCCAAATGTGTGATCAAGGACACACACTTAAGTTTTATGCCGAAGGATGTGAAATCAGAAAAGCAACACAGAGAACTAGTTGCAGACGCCCACAGAACCACAAACAATCTATACATGCTCAGTGATGTGAAAGGAGAGAAATGTTGCTTGAGTCAAATTGAAGAAAGTTGGCTATGGCATAGAAGGATGGGTCATATAAACTTTGATAACCTTGTAAAAATCAGCAACAAGCAAGTTGTGAGAGACATGTTGAAGATAACAAAACCTTCAAGCACTCTTTGCAAGCAATGCCAACATGGAAAGCAAACAAGAGAAAGATTCAGAACGAAAGAACATTCAACCACCAAGCCACTAGAGTTGGTTCATACGGATCTTTGCGGACCCACCAGAACACAAAGCATACAAGGTGAGAGTTATTTCATGTTACTCATTGATGATTATACCAAAATGACGTGGGTTGCCTTTTTAAAAGAAAAATATGAGGCATTTGGGAAGTTTAAAGCGTTTAAAGCCTTAGTTGAAAAATGAAATTGGGTGAAGATCAAATGCTTAAGATCAGATCGAGGAGGTGAGTTCACTTCAAATGAATTCATTGAATTTTGTGAAGAACATGGAATAAAAAGACACTACTCAGCTGCAAGAACTCCACAACAAAATGGAGTGGTAGAAAGGAAAAATCAAACTGTCCAAGAAATGGCTAGAACAATGTTAAATGAGTCCAAGCTATCAGACAAGTTCTAGAGAGAAGTGGTTAGTACAACAGTCTATATCTTGAATAGAGGACAAATCGAGTAAATCATGATAAAACTCCGTATGAGTTATGGAAGGGAAGACCAACCTCTGTCAAGTATTTCAAGGTGTTTGGGAGTAGATGTTTCATTAAGAGAAATGAAGAAGACTTGGGCAAATTTGATTCAAGAGCTGATGAAGGAATCTTTCTTGGTTATTCCACCAAAAGCAAAGCCTATAAATGCTATAACAAAAGGTTACAAACAATTGTAGAAAGTGTAGTGTTAGAGTGGATGAAATCATGAACCAAAAGGCAAAAGAACCTTCAAAAATACTGATCTCATAGAAGAAAAGGAAGAGGAAGTAGAAAAGCTAGATGAAACAAGAGCGGGAGGATACGAAGGCACCATCACGATTTGTTCAAAAGAATCATTCTGAGAGTCAAATTATTGGCAACATTGATGTTGGGGTACAAACTAGGAGAAGAATTATGAGTACACCTGAGCAAGTAAATTTCTCTTTGTTATCTAAGACAGAGCCTAAGAATTTTTAAGAAGCAGTCATGACAAGCATTGGATAAAGGCAATGGAAGAAGAGTTGGATCAGATTGAGAAGAATGAAACATGGGAACTTGTACCTAGACCCAAGGATCAGAATGTAATCGGCACCAAGTGGGTATTCAGAATAAATTGAATGAAGATGGCCAAGTGACACGGAACAAAGCAAGGTTAGTTTGCAAAGGGTATGCTCAAGTGGAAGGTATTGACTTTGAAGAAACTTTTGCTCATGTTGCAAGACTAGAAGCCATCAAAATGTTTCTTGCATATGTTGTTTTCAAGGATTTCAAAGTTTATCAAATGGATGTAAAATCTGCTTTTCTAAATGGCAAGTTAGAAGAAGTATATATTGAACAGCCAAAAGGGTTCCTCCTATCAGAAAACAAAGACCATGTGTGCAAATTGAAGAAGGCATTGTATGGTTTAAAGAAAACCCCCAAAGCATGGTATTCAAGGCTTGACAAATATCTACAAGAACAAGGATTTAAAAGAGGATTTGTTGATAGCAACCTCTACATCAAGATTGAAGGTGAAAATCAATTGATTGTTGTAGTATATGTGGATGACATCATTTTTGGAGGAGATAATGAGCAAATATCCAAAAAAAGTTTGTTCGAAGATATGCAAAAGGAGTTTGAAATGTCTATGTTGGGTGAGTTGTCATTTTTCCTTGGTTTGCAAATATCTCAGTCTAGCAAAGGAATATTTATTTCCCAAACCAAGTATGTAAAAGAGATGTTGAAGAAATTTGGAATGGAGGATTGTGCACCTGTTAGCACACCCATGGTTATAGGGAATAAGTTGAGTAAAGATGATGAATCTCCTAATGCAGATCAAACACTCTACAGATCAATGATTGGCAACTTACTATATGTAACAACATCTAGGCCAGACATTATGCAAGCAGTAGGCATGGTAGCACGTTTTCAAGCAACACCAAAGGAAACTCACGTGCAAGCAGTAAAAAGAATCTTCAGATATTTAAAAGGGACTTTGGATTATGGCTTATGGTATCCAAGAGGTAAAGATTTCACGTTGGTAGCATACACAAACTCAGATTGGGAAAGGATGCATTGATGATAGAAAAAGTACAAGTGGAGGAGCATTCTTCCTTGGAAATCACTTAGTATCTTGGTTGAGCAAAAAGCAAAACTTTGTTTCGCTATCTACAACAAAAGCAAAATATATAGCAGCAATGCTATGTTGCACACAAATTCTTTGGATGAAGCAGACCTTGAAGGATATCAAGGTAGAATATGATCATCCAATTTCTATATTTTGTGACAATACTAGTGCAATAAGCATCTCGAAGAATCTTGTTATGCATTCAAGAACAAAACATATTCCAATCAGATATCACTTCTTAAGAGAGCAAGTTGCAAAACAACAGGTCAAATTGGAATACATCACTAACATAGCAAACATTTTCACTAAGCCTCTTCCAAAGGAAACATTTGAGTATCTACGGCAGAAATTGGGAGTAATATCCTTTGCTTCCTCTCATTGAAAAACTAAGAGAAGCATTGGTTAAGGGGAGCTAACATTGCATTATTCAAGCTCCTTGAGTATCCCTTTGCCATTGATGTCAAAGGGGGAGGATAGGGGAGTTACAGAAAGGAGGAGTTGCAGAAAAAGAAGATTCTTTGAAGAAGGTGCATTACAACAAAGAGGGAGTAAATTCTTTGCAAGGTTGCCATCAATGACAAAGGGGAGATTGTTGGAAATATTGTCATTGATGTCAAAGGAGTGGCTGGACTTATGAACGGAAGTTTGTCAAAAAGTAACAGAAATGTCAAAAAGTAACAGAAATAACCAGCAGTGTTTAGAGCCACGATAAGAGAAGTTTAAGTATATGAAAAGGATCATTTTTGCATAAGAAAGTCAGCGATATGATCGAGATGTGAACAACAATCAATAGAAGGAAGATATCAGTGTTTATTGAAGGATATAATCAGCAATATGTTGCAGAAAATGATCAGCATTCATGAAGGACAAATCAGTTGTTTATAATCAGCATTAGGCAGTGTTCTATTGAAGGGAAATAAGTGTATGAATGGAAGACAAACAATCAGCAATCAACAAAGAAAAAACAGCAGTCATGATCAGAAATGGCACAACTCCCAAGGACCTGCGATTTGCCTTTGGAGCCACGATTTGCCCTTGGAGGGCCCACGATCTTGCATGGAGGGTGGCGCTAGCATTTGAGGAGGCAACATTAATTGTTTGTATAGTTATTTAATTAATGGGAAGCATTTAATATAGTTATGGCCGACATATGTATTTGCATTGTTAAAATAAAAGATGGTTAATTAAATTAAATGAAAGGGTGTGTCGGTTGGAAGAAAAGATGCCTTTTCGAAAGGGTACGAATGGCTATATAAGGAAGATCATTTGAGATTTATTTTCAAGCATTCAAGTTGAATATCTTAAGGGAAAGAGAAGAAGAGAGAAGAAGCATAAGAGCAGATTTTTAGAGCAGCAAATCTAAAGTTGAAAAGAAGAGTTTCCATCATTCGTTGAGACAACAACAGTTCAAAGGTGGTAAGGAAGTTTCATAAGGAGGTTGGTGCCTTCATATTCGAAGAGATTGGTGTCTCTTGCTGAGTTGGTGCTTGGCAAAAGGGGTTGGTGCTCCAGTAGGTTGGTGCCTACAAAATTGTAATTTGGGGATTGGTGTCTCTCCAGTAGGTTGGTGCCTACAAACATTTGAGAAATATATTAAGAAATTTTTTCTCGTTATTTTTTTCCCGAAAGGGTTTCCATGTAAATCTGGTGTCTTCTTGCATTACTTTGTGTTGTGTTCTTTGATTGCTTTGAATATCTAAATTGTGAATCTAAGATTAAGTGGTATGAATGAAGTTACAAATAAAAGGAATTGTACCTTGATCAAATTATTCGCACCATTAGATAGTGGCGCAACCTTCCTCAAATGTGTGGATGCGTTTGAAAAAGTAAAAAAAATTATCTATTTGATGAGGTTGTGAGCGAGGTTGGCCTATATTATGTTGTGCATTTTATTATTGATAATGTTTTTATAGTGTGGCTACATATAGGCTTTTGATGGAGAAATACTCTACAGTGATTTGGAGCTCATTTGCTACATATTCCCTTGATTTAACCCTGAAATATAAGCTTTCAATGGTTAAATCTACAGTAGAGAAGGGATGGCTAACTACGAAATACATATCTAATCACACTAGGGTTCTTAGTATGATGAGGAGTTTCACTAATAGAAAAGAATTTGTTCGCTTGGGTGTGACGTAATTCGCAACATACTTTATTGCATTGCAAAATATACATACACAAAAGATAAACCTTAAAACAAATGTTTGTTATATCTAAAAGGGTAGAGTCGAACATGGCTAATCACATGGATGGCATTACCATCTAAGGTCTTGTTTTGGATGAGTCTTTATGGACGGCTACATATAAGATTGTGGAAATTTGAGTCATTGGTCTAAGTGTTGAAAATGGATAATGCAAAAAAATCCCCCTTGAGTTATCGTTACAAGGCATTGGATGGGGCAAATGAAACAATAAAATCAAAATTAAAGAATCATGAGAATAAGTACATGTCAATGTGGAAGATCATTGATAGCAAGCGGACCAACAAATACATTATTAACTTCATGTCATTACATATTATTTAAATCCCACATTCATTTATAGCAAAATATTCAAGGATAATGCAGGAATGGAGGAGGCCCTATTCAAATGCATTCAAAGCATTTTTTCCTAATGCAAATGAGTAGAGATTAGCTACAACACAATTGCCAACATACCAACATGCAAGGGAAATTTTTAATATCTATGTTGTCGATTGGAGGAAGACTTTGAAACTAGGAATTGAATTTGAAATTTGATATTTTTTCATGTTCCATAAATTCAAGTTTGAAATATAACTAAAATTTGAAATACAATAAAGATTTACAATACATTTTAATTTTGCAAATAATTAAATATTAGGGCAATGGTGGGATTAATTTGGCAAGGAAAATAACTAGCGGTGGATAGCATAGTGCATTTTCAGCCAACGCTAATGTGTCTTCTTGTTGTGCCCAAAGCGGATGAATGATTTGGTGTTTATGCACCATAACCTTGGGTTTTGCCTTAAAAAAATTGATATTAGAAGTTACTAACTTGTTATATTATAATTTGGTCACTTGCTTCAATTTTTAATGACTTGAAATTATTTTAGTTTCTTGTGTATGTATTAGTAATCACATATTACAAACTTATGTCTTGATAATATTAGGTAGCGTCGAAGATGATCAACCAACTGATCTTGATGAGATTGATCCTAAATCCTAGTGGATTGCAACCGGTGAGGAGGAGCCAACATTTTCAGAAAATGATTCAGTCATCTTGGGACGAGGCATTGAGTGACCACAATCAAATGCAAGAGAATTGGGATACGGAAACTTCAACTTCGCATTTTGTAGTCTCATACCTTCATAGTGTTATAATTTGTATTGTAAAATGTATTTTGTAATTGACTGAGATTCTAATACTCATTGAGTCTCGGATTGAGATAATGTGTACAAAAAAATTGATAGCCAACATTAAACAAATTCAGTTTTTATTCGACAATATATTTGGCATGAAATAACAAACACATTTTTTCCCCCTTATTTTACGAATATATCACTATCTCTTAGTTTGTTGAGTTTTTCCCATTCTACTTCCGAGTAATTGAATTTCATTTACACTTTTAGTTTGGCATGGCATTGCCTTGTAAATGAAATAATACTAAGGGTAAAACCAATAGTATCTTCAAACAAAACCACAGCATATTGTATCCAAGCCTAATAGTTTGATTTATATATGAGATTGGCTCAGACAACTATAAGAAATAAATTGTACCTTGAGGTGATTCACACGGTTCTGAAATATAAGCTGCACAAAAGTTAAAACTCGTCTTCTGCCATATCAAGCAAAATCATATTGTTGCTGATTCATGTCAAATATTGGTAATCAAGAAGAAACTATTGGGAATCATGTTGAGTGAGTTAAGTGAAAGCCAATATCTTGTGGCTCAAGTCCTTGACATATTTTTCATTTGAAAGCAGTTTGTTGTTGACACGCATCAATAATCATTCAAGTGAACGTATATTTGTGGCCCAAGTGACCTTGTGAAAATAATTGGTCTCCTTCAAAAACCACCTCTTGTATTTTATTTGCCTTAGTTGACTTCCTCTCCGGGTAAACACAATAAAGCATTTGCAAGGAAATGAGGACTGTGGCTATTAAAAATTGTGTTGTATCAATGCCAAATATATTCAATCAATACTACTGTTAACCAATTCTGCATTGTATTTGGCCAATTACTCACCTAAGGACAATACTTGAAACTCTTACAGCCAATGTCATAATAGAGGTACCAGAAAATAGCAGAACACGTCTTTAAAAATTGTAGAACAAATATCTAGTTTTGTTTATCCATAGTGCAAGTCCACTTATATGTAAATGACATAGAAAACTAAAAGTGAATATGAAGTTCAATTATTGACGAGTGAAACAGGAAAACTCGGCAATTAACAGCCACAAAAATATTTGTAAAAATAAGGAGAAAAACTATTTTTTTATTTCATGCCAAATATACTTACTAAAGATGAAAACAATCCAAATACATTAAAAACTAAATTTGTTCAATGTTGTCAATCTCAAAATTTAGTAAACATCATCTCAAGCCTAGACTCTCAATGAGTCTCAAAATCTTATGCAATTACAATACAATACAAAACAAAATGCTATGAAGCCAAATGACTACAAAACGAAGTTAAAATTCACATATCCCGATTCTCCCGCATTCAATCACAGTCATTCAATACCTCATCTAAGATGGTCAAATCCTCATCTGAAAATGGTGGCTCCTCTTGCATAGTTAATTCATTTTGATTCACAATAGACCACATCAAGATCAATCGGTTAATCATATTGAACATTACCTAATATTATCATGGCATAAATTCGTAATACCTAATTACTAAAACGTCTCGTAAGAAATTAAAATAAAATACAAGTCATTATTAAAATAAGTGACTAAGTTATAACTTAGCAAGCTAGGAACTTCTAACCTCAATTTTTTTAAGAGGAAGCCAAAGGTTGTGGTGCACAAATACTTATATCATTCATCCACATTTGGTCGAAGCGGTTGAGTTTTCTTGAGAAATAAGTTCAAACACACTCCAAGAATGCTTGTAATGAAAGAACTCCAACGATGGCTCAAAATCCGTATGTTTGTCCATCAAAACGAATTAGCTTTCTTGCCAAAGTAATCCCAACATTTCCCTAACATTTAATTATTTGTGAAAACCAAAACGCATTAAAAATCAATAACGTACTTTAAATTTAATGACATTTAAAATATTAATTTTATTGAAACTTGAAGAAAATAACAAATTTCATATTTAATCTCAAATTTCAAAGCCCTTTCCAAATCGACAACACATTAGAAAAAAACATTTTTTTGTTGGTACATTAACAATTATGTTGTAGCTATTCGCCACTCATTTGTTATGCAATACATTTGAATATGTCCTATGTCATCTTGGCATCATCCTTGAATAATTTTGTTATCAACAAATCATGAATTTAAATAATATCCAAAGGGAATGTGCAATGATGTGCAATAGACTTGTAATAAATCATTTGTCTATCCCCCCGATATAAATGATCTCCCATATCAACATGTACTTATTCTCGTCATTCTTTAATTTTGATCTTATGCCTCCTCTTTATCTATGTTCTCGTACATATAACCCCTAGAACCTGTCCCCATCAACCATTCTCAACACTTTGACTAAAGGCTCTAAAATTTGTACAATCTTATGAGCAACATTCTACAAAGACTCATCCAAAACAAGGCTTGAAACAGTTATGTCATCCATGTGATTAGCGACACTAGACTCTACCCATTTAGATGAAACAAACATTTGTTTCAAGTTTAACTTTTGTGTACATGTATTTTTTGCAATGTGAGAAAATGTCTCTCAAATCTAGTCGACCCTCGAAAACAAGTTATTTTCAATTAATAAAATTTTCCATCATACTAAGAACTCTAGTGTGATTGAATATGTATTTTGTGATTGGTCTTCCCTTCTCTACTACAAACTTAACCCATGGAAGTTTTCCAATAACTTCCAAGGTTATATCAAGGCAATGTGCAACAAATGGTCTCCAAAACATGGTAGGGTACTTCATCATATACTTGCTTGCATCCACACAATAATTAACAATATTAGAGGTAAATTGCTCCACAAATTGTGTCCCAAGCTTGCTCACAACCTCGTCAAACGGATAAAAATGTGTATATTTTGTTTTTTTTCTTTGCAGAGCACATCCACAGATTTGACAAAAATCATGCCATTATCGATGGGAAAAAAACATTCAAGGTATTGTTCGATCTCCACCCATCGACATAATAGTTCAATTTCTCTTTACCCACTCTTTAAGGTGTTCAACAAGTACATGCCTCACACCTTACACTTTTTTCAATGTATCAACCCTAAGGCTTCCGTATGACCAAACTTTAAAGCTAAGGCCCGCAACACTAATTGCATCGATTATTACTTAGCAAAAGAGAAACCTTGCAAAATTGAAAGGAATTACTGGTAGTACCAAAAAGTGACTCGTGTTTTTTCTCGGCTTGTGCGTGTACATTTTTCTTCCCATTCCTTCCAAACTTGATTGAAATCCACGTGTGGTGTGGAAAAGGCATCCACATTTCACCGCCTATATTAGGTTTTTTTGAAATGTGTCAATACATCAATATGACATTGTCGCTGCAAATCATATGGAAGTTCCTCCTCGTCAACATTATGTGAAAGATTCCAAACCCCTTTGCCTAAATTTTTTTTTTTTTAAAGATTGCTCAGGCTTGGAACTATACTGGTAATGTCAAAAGAAACCATAGAACACCATTCTCATACTGCACAAACAAATTAAATAAAACAAACCCTGCAAGCCGGATAAATACAGAAAATGCGCCTAGGGTTTAAACAGACAGATTTCTTCACAAATAATTCAGCCGTGAATTTAATATTGATTTATAATGGCAAATATTTACGGCAAAACAACCAGAAGTTTGCAAATGGATTGATAACAAAATATTGCCCAAAACCCTATCGTAATTTATTCAAACCAAATTGATTTGATATATATTTGAGGCTGGAAGATACAATAATAAACTAGTATGAAAAATACCTCAAATACTGCATAAAACAACTATAGAATACGTCGTCCCCCACTGGAAGTTGTCTGAATGCTCACTGCTGCAATTTATTTATCTTTCTGATGCTGCTGAAATGATAAATAACTTGTGAATACAATGAAGTTCCCTGAATAGAAACTCCTCTCACTTCTCCTGGGGTTTCCATCCACAAGAGGAATAATCCAGAGGGTTTTCGTCCTTGGATTTTGTCTGCAAAGCTTCAGAGCCAACTGCCGGGAAGAAAAATAATAATAATCTGAATGAATGCCGACACAAGTCGCACTTTTCCCTTATAAGCCAAAAACCCTTCCAAAATGCAAGTCGCACTTTTTGGCTTATTTAATCACATCCCAAAGCAAGTCGCACTTTTTGCCTAGGAAAGCACATTAAATAATTTATTAATTTATTCCCATGTACTTTCCTAAGTCGAAATCACTTATTAAGTCTATTAATTCATTATATGTGCTTTTAGTGATAATTTATTTTATTTTAAGCACGATATAATAAAATGAATAAACCTAAGTCACCCTTTAACTCACCCTTTGGCCATCGGGTAGACAAAAGGGCCAAAGGTCTTCGATCAAACTATTCGAGAAAGAGGGACATTACATTATGAGGACCATGTGGATGATCCAATAATAGTTTGTCTTCTTCAATTTTCTTTGAGCAAAGGACTCGAGAGCCACCATTGCTTGGTGGGTTATATCATCAAGACATTTTTTACAAGCCACCAATTCGTGCCCTTGCAGTTTCATTAAATGTCACTTAAAATGATTAATACCCACACTGCACTCACGCCCACAAAAGTTACAATTCAGCTTTGACAAATTGGGTATGGATTTATAATAGACCAATTCAAAATCCCTTTCCTGTGACATTATTAGCTGAAACAATTAAAAATGCATAGGCAAGAAAGAGTTAGTAAATAATAGACATCAAAATACAAAAAGTTAAAACTACAAGGGTTAGGGTTAAGGTTTAAACGTCACATTATAAATCCTAACCCTAACACTAATAAATTTTAAAAACAAAAGCAATTACCTCTTTTACATGGCAATTGTGTAGCAGAAACGTGGAAAAGCAGCAAAACAATGCAAATTATAGTGCCCTTGCAGAATGGAATGAGAACTAGCTGATTTGGTGCTTATTATGGCTTCAAATATTCAATTTAAATATATTTCAGACTACCCGTCTTAAGAGATTTTCTAGATTAGAGTGTGAAAATGAGAGCAAAACCAAAAAAATCTTAATCTTATAACCCAAAACACATCTTTTGGGCAGTTTTTCCAAAATACCAAGGGTATTTTACCGTTCACCACAGTTTTGGGGAAATACGACCACCAGTGCTATTCAGCACATTTTCAGAGGCAGTCGGCAAGCAATCACAAGTTTTTACCAGCTTCTGCTTCTATGGTTTTTTATCTTCATATTTTACACGGTAGTTTACATCTTTATGATGATAATGTTCTCCATAACCTCATATTGCCTTTGAGCTCTACCTGACACTATGTCAGCATTTTGTATCTATTTTCAACAACTAAGAATTATGAATAACATTGCTTCAGTCCATTTTCAAGTAAATTATAAGTAAAACGCGTATGATATTGAAATTTCCCAAAAGCAACATTTCTGAGCCGTCATAATTAAAAAGAGTAATTTTACTTCAGGTGTAGATGGATAGGCATGCAGATGTTCAGTTTACCTCCAAGCTTGTTCATGAGATCCAAACCTAGGAGTACAAAATTTGAACAATATATGAGATAAATGGAGCGAAATCCCCTTGTAAGCTTTTAAAGGGGGATCTCCTATGTCCAATTGGCATTTGGATTGGCCAGTGGCCTAAAAACTAAGCTCTACCTTTGTATCTTTATTTTGGAAGTCCGTTGAACTTTTTCATCAATATGAACAGATGTATGCGCATTTACTAACATTTTTAAAAGATACAATCTCCTGTTGCTTTCAGATATTTGTCATTAAGTTATAAATTCTGTTTCATACTTCTTGAAGCTTGGTGCCCTTCTATTTATTTTAGTCATAATAGTTGCAAAAGGAGCTTCATTAGTACCACCTAGTGCAGTTACAACAAATCATTGCAACATTATATGTATTCTCTTTTTGAACTTTTAAACTTGTAAGTTATTGTCAATCTACTGTAAGCACATAAGGACATAAAATAGGCTCCATAAACATGGAAAAAGAAAATGGATTGAAATTCAGGGTTTCATCTAATTTGCAAAACAAATCATTACCTCAATGTTTCTATTTTGCAAATCTTCTCCAAGTACATTCACTTCTATTATTGTGTCTCTCAGTGCTTTGATTGCCTTTCCTCTGAAATGTTTCAAGGGATGTCTAAGACCAATAACTACTTTTGAAACTCCTGCCTGAAAATCAACTAATCAGTTCCAATGAGACACGGTTAAAAGCATACTGTATTAGATAGAAAGCCAACTATCAAGTAAAACTAGTTCATTTTTACAAAATAAGTCACTAGAACTAACAGACAGGTTTTCTTCGACGTATCTTCATTTTAAGCCGAACTGTGGCCCAATTTTAGGTTGTAAGTGAAACTATCTTTTTCTGAAAAACAAAACAAGACTCCAATAAAAATTATGAAATTAATATAATAGCCTCAGTTCAATAAAGCTGTTTAGGAAGGGTAGAAACTCAAAACAAAAACTTGTTTTTTGATAAGGAACTCTGAGATTTGATATTTGAAATTAATGAATCAGTATTACAAAGTTATGTTTTTAGTCAGAAACCAAAATCACAATCTCTGGTTGATTGCAGTTTCAGTGCTATCCTAATCTTCGCCCAATATTTATAGAAAAGAAAATCAGAATTTCCTTTCTTAAGAATTTTTACCCAGATTTTGACATTTTCCCTCATTTTTTCTATATTAATTTTTTGGAATCCTTTTTGCTTAGTTGCCATTCACGATTTTGATAAGTTGGTAACATAGATTTAAATATCACCCTCCAAGACAAACAAATAGTAATGGTTTACTATCAGATAAATAGATGCAAACTATGTTCTATTTCATAGAAAATACTTTGTGCCTATGTCACAAGGTTCGAGTTCGAGTTCGAGTTCAACTAAGATAAAAATCAACTCAAGTTCGACAACTTAAATAAAGTTCGAAAAAATTGCCATTATATTCAACCGATACATAAATTAATAATAAAAATATAAAATAAAATAAAATAATTATAATTATATATATTTATATATGATAAAATATATATGTGTTGGCTAGATTTTCTGCATAGCACAAAACCTAGGCAGTCATGAGATAAATCTCCCTCATTTACCGGTGAGGCTCCCGTGTCAGATTTGTCAATTAAAGTATGCTAATATCTAAATGGGGTTTTACTTTAACTACTCAGTTCATGAACCATAACTGAACAGTTCTGCAGCAAGTAAGCAGCTGTTTAAAGAAAAGAAATATTTATAGAAAGGAATTATATAAACACAGAGAAGAAATGGGGAAGATGTGCATCCCAATCAATAGATAGCAGAGTTGATTGCATGCACATAGAAGAAACCAATAGATATAAACACAGAATTCTAAGCAAAGGTAGCTCTAGATCTAGATCTAAAATAACACAAAGTCTATTAAAAGATCTAAGATAAAAAGCAAGAAACACAATACATCGTGACACAAAGTTCTCCGGAAATCTACTCCTGTATATTCCTTTGCTTCAAGTGGCTCTCAAGGGTTTCAGCACAAAGTCTGGAACACAAGGTTGCTGCTTACAAATTCTGATCATTAACCCGAAGGTTCTTCTCCTACTTATAGAATGTAGAAGGGAAAGTACAAATCGGAAGCTTTTAGTTGAACTGGCACATGTGGAAGTCGGAAAAGAAACAACTGGCAATCTCCCTCTTGGAATTCCTCTTTGCATGACATGCGTGATTTGCAACTGAAAATAGAACCTTCTATTTTGCACGTTTGCCACCTATCTCCAAGTAGTTGACTTCTTCAAGTAATGACTTTTAAACCAATCACTCAAGTTGTATAATTTAATTGATCGCTCAATTACTTTGTCAGAGGAAAGAAGAAGGAAGAGGAAAGCTGCAGTCTTGTCCTTTTCATGTCTCCGCACGCATCTCGATTCTTTTGCCTTTGATTCTCACCAAACCGGATCCGGGAGTAAATTGGATCTGAAGCAAGCAAGTGGAATTAGAAACAAGTCGGATCTAGAAGCAAGTTGGAATTGGAAACAAGTTTGGATCTCGAAACAAGTGGAATTTTGCCTTCGCCTTGTCTTCTCTTTTATCCTGAAGCTTTTGAAGTTCTTCTCCGACATGCGCGGTCTGCAATGTTTGCCATAATAACCCTTCATTTTTAATTCATATGAACAATTAAAAATTCCAAAAGCACTCCAAGTGAATGCAACTTCAATGAAGGCTTCAACTGGAAGATGGGAGCATTTGCACAAGATCTTGGAAGGAATTTTCCACGCACTGACTTCTTCACGGGCTACATTCGAAATAAGAGGATGAAGCCTTTGTGCCGGAAGCTTTTACAACTATGAGATCTGCATCTGGATATGGATCTGCACCTGCATAAAAAACTCTGGCAACTGGGTTGTGGATGGAAAGCTGCAGCTCGAATAATTCCACTGCTTTTAATCTGCACGCATGAGTGAAGTTTTTCTTGCACACATGAGTGAAGTCTTTCCTGCTCTGGATCTATCTATCAATTCAGCAAGAGGTTCCAAGCCTAGATCCGTGTCTCCAATATCTGCAAATTTAGAAGTGATGCATGACTCTGTTGTACTTTTTTCATCTTTCTTCGCCATAGCTTTGTCTAAACAATTCTTTTTCTTCTTATTTGACTGGAATTCTTCAAAACTAGTGCAGATCTGGATAATCCTTCAAATTCGGAGGAAATATTCAATGTATTGGACATTGATATAAGTTCCTTTTCTTTATAAAAGCACCTGTATCTAACTCCTGCAATTAATTCAGACAAAGATGGCAACCGGAGCATGCACAGTGAATTTTAATCACAAAAATCTGCATAATTCAAGCCTGCTGCCCCAAAATTTGACGTTTTATTTGCATGCAAAGCAAGCATGAATTTTACCAACATCACCTGAGCACCTGTATCACTCCTACAAACAATTATGCAGACACAAATCAGCCTTCTTCAAAGCATGTGCCAAAACTAGAAGCTTTTAGCATCAAATCCACCTTCCTCTTAGCAAAATCCTTCTACAAATGGGGCGCACTTTTCCTCCTGGGCTGCACTTCTTCACCTGTGAATTAATTAATTTATCCTTATGGCAGCCCATGCTTATATAACCCTCATAATTCTATAATTAATATTTGCCCTTCCTATTCCTAGCAATTAATTAATTAAAAATCATGCTCTTCTCTTTAACTGGTGTGCTAAAATTGCATGATTAAGGGCAGCCATCCAATAAATTAAATTTAATAAATTTAATCATCCACCCTTCACTCCACTTAAGCTTCACACTGTGCTTTAACCTTAGCCACTGAAAATATGAATTAATTTAATCATTTAATACATTAAAAAGTATTATTTCCTTCTCAAAAGGGGCTGCATTAAATAAATTAAATTTATTTAATTTTGAAATTCTATTTTTAAATTTCTTTTGTCCACTTCCCTTTGTTGACTTTTCCACAAGTCCTGGGTGCCAAAATTGGGTGAATAAATATTAACAAATATTTATTTAATGCATTATTATTCACCCAAGGTGGGTCGCACTTTTAGCATAATAGAATTCTATTTTTAAAAACACATGGCAATGAGAAGTTTTACCTGCAAGGCAGCCCGGAAATCCCATGATCCACTTAAGTGATTTGACTTTGATAATGGGATTATTTACCCTACGTAGCAGCAATAAAATCCCATGATTTCATTTAAGTCACTTTTCTTTTATTTCACCATGGGAATTTTTACCCTACAAGGTAGGCAATAAATTCCCCCCGTCTTGCCTCTAATTTTCCCACTGCAGCTTAAGTGAATTTTCTATCATGGGAAAAAGTACCCTGCTAGGCAGGTACAAAATTCCCGCCTGCCTGCTGCTTCTATTTTTCCCACTGCAGCTTAAATCCTTTGTTTTCCAAAAATGCGCCCAACCCCACAGGGGCTTTTTAGTGCACGACTTCGCTTTTTCCCAAAGTGAACCAGACCTCCGATGGTGACTTCCTCCGGGCATAACGTGCGTATATATTCTCTCTAGCCGCCTGTGCCAAGAATCAAAGCTAACTGCAAAGGAATTGATCTAGAGAAATTTCACAGAAAACAAAACAGAAAACACAAAAACACGAAAAATTGTCAAAAGTCACAAATAAAGCCCAAAACTTATTCCTAGTTAAAACCCTTATGGTATATAGGAATAATGATATGTTCGATCACAACAGGGTTAAAACGGAGCGCAAATTGCCTCAAACGGGGCTCAAAATAATTAAATACAAATTTCCCGCAAACAAATCCCGACGACAGAATATAACAATTTTGGGCATTTGGGTATTTGGCAAAAAAGGCTAATATGGCTCTTTGAGAATATCTTGACACAATACAAGAACTTTCTGGGAATAAAAACACAAAACGACCTATTATTTTAAAAGTACGAAAAATTTCGGATAGGGTAGTCACAGATTTCAGGATGAAACTGGGTACACTAATATAAAATAATTATATATATTTAAATAAATAATATAAAATAAATATAAATAAAATAGAGATTAAAAGCAAATAAATTTCAAAATATAAAATATTAATACATATAAAATACGTATTTAGAAAAGATATATAAAAATAATCAAATAAAAACTAAAATTTTAAAACTTTAAAAAGATCTAACTATTATTTAAAATAAAATTAGAATAATCAAAGAATAAAAACAAAATAAAAAACAAATTACAAAAACTAATTGGTAGCGATGAAAACTCCTTTCCGTGGAGTATCAATGGACTCATTTTTGTGTCATTGTTCCGCAGGGATGACGCTGGTCACAGTCTGAGCTCCTCCCAGTCCTACACAGTCTTCCATGCCATGCTCGAATCACCTATGGCAAATTCTTGCTTTGCGTCATTTTTTCTATATAGTTTGTGATGACGGGACATACAGAAAAAATAAACCCTGCCTGCGAACGTGACACATGACTACCTCCATGTCATGCAACCCGCACATCTGCATAAACCCTCAACGAACTTGGCCAAACTTTTGATTGTCAAATTTTAATCGCCGAATTCCAAATTTTTAGGTAAAAATTCGCGAACCTTGTGACATAGCTTTGTGCATATTCTATCTTCCTACCACATAGCCTAATCTGCCCCGTGTCGAGAAAGCAGCCAGTTAGATAACTTTCCGTAATGATAAGCTGCCCATCTGTCCAGTGCTATATAAATCAGAAAACTTAGAAAAGATTGAATACTACCATGGGCTATGATTATCTACTGCAATATTAAAATATTTTAATATATTCAGCCTTATTAAGTAAACATCACTTGATATTATAAAAGGAGAAGAACAGATCTGCATCCCGTGATCACCTACCAAACCTCAAAAGCAACAATGAATACTTTCTGCTCTTGCTGACGATGGCTGCTGAGCAGGCATTGCATCCCACACTTGCATCCCCTATCTTCCTATTTCCACATGCATTATCATAGGAGTCTACCAGATGTGAACAACAAACTGTCCTATAAGCTCAATACTTCTAAGTTCAAATCAAAAGGATAGTATATAGGCATTTGACAGTCTCTAACTTCATTCCTAGGCCAGTTGTTGATTCAGGTTATAATTTATGGTGGGAGGCTGTCATTCAGTGCACTGTCAAATTTATATGAGATGGGAGACAGGTAATGGACACAGATAGAAGAAGCAAAGGGAGAAGCCTTATATATGGGGGTAGTGCCAATTTGTCTTTTACTAGATTCTAGTCATTTGTTATGTCACCCATGATATGAGATAGGTGTATGATTATATAAAATTCTGATACACGCGATCAAATACATTAGGCATCTATATTCTAGAAAGTTGATGTAGTTAGGTATATACATTCTAGAGACTGCTACATTGAGATTTCCTGAGATATTGTAGGTGGTGATATGATGTATCGTAAGCCGAATGTTTGAATGTATAACTCCATATTCAATGTATTTCAGGTGGAATACCTCTATAATTGATGTAATCTGTAGCGTATTTGCATTGGAGAAAGAAATAAGTATTGTGCCTTGTCTCTTTTTACTCTCCATTGTCTATTGCTGTATTATGTTCTCTCATTAGAAAGCTGCTAAGTCATGCTACACTGGATTTTAAGAGTTATATCATTAATTAGACAAACAACAAAGCCTAGTGCAAGTCCCCTACATAACCGAGTATCACCAATTTGGTAACCTCTTCCAGGATATCTTCAGCATTACATTGTAGGAGAAGGCAAGATAACCTACAACCTTGGAGGATATCTTTCACAAACCCCTATCAATCCAGGCCAGCACTTCGATGACATTATCAGCTCTTGCATAGGGAATTATTTAGCGGTAGAAGATCTTACAAACTCTCTTGTCGACACAATTACACTTGACAGTGGCTCTTTTGTACCTTCTGAGATGATTTTGTAGCATGCTCCCTGTGAACCAGAATTTTTGTCACTAATGTTTCTTCATCAATTCGGCCCATCGGCGGTGACAAAATCTTCCAACATTGGAGAGATCGCCATCCTCATCTATGTTTGAAAAGGGCAGCTCCCTTGAAGGATAATGTATTTGGTGGGTTTTTGGTACTTTTAACCTGAAAGTAGTAAAAGGAAGCAAAATGAGAAAATGGAGAAATGAAAGAAGATGGAAGAAAATACGGAAGATTGAGAGGATGCGAAACCTTCTAATGGAGTAAATTCAGAGAACCGTCTATGAAACCCAAGAATAAAATAAAGTATTTCAACCTCCTCCTTGCACAAATGAAATAAATGCTTTGTGAATAGAAAATAAACTCCAATACTAAAAGCTACCAAGTCTATTAATGTTTCCTACATACATGTGGTGCAAATCTCAATATTCAAATCCCAGCCGCATAGAGTTTACTAAGAAATAAATGCATGTCAAAAATAAGAATTTATCTTATTTTCTAAATATATTCCACTCATACTTAAGACGTACAAATATGATAAAAGACAACATATATTGCAGTCTCCAGCATTGTGAGAAGAAGAACCCCATACAATGAGAAACATCTCTTTTCGTACACTCACTTCCATAAACAGCTGCACTAATACTTGTAACTAAGACTTACTTGACCTAACATACACATATGTTAAACTACCTTCAGTTGACCTAACTCTTAAGCTTGCACCCACTTTATGATTTTACATTCAAATGCACTTTTCATGTGCAATAGAGACTTTTGCACTTGAATGATTATAATTAATTCAAAAGAATTGATCATAGTTACCAACAGACGGGTACGAGTACTGTACGGTACAAGGAGACATGGACGGGCACACCATTTTCAAAAAAATAGGAGACGGGTACTCGGAGACAGCAAAACAATATATATATAAATTTTAGAGAAAACAATAATATACAGCCTAAGAAAAATAGTTCTGCCTTTTCAAAATTAAAATATTAGATGTTGACAAAGGATAAACGTAAATATATAGATATTTATCTTTGATATCTCTCATCATATCTTAAGATCGAGTGTACAAAATGTATATTATTTTGAAAACATTGAAAAGCAAGTCTCCTAGATGAGTACCAACAAGTAACAGTCTCCAAGACAAGTACAACAAGTACCAGTCTCCGAGACGAGTACTAGCCTCCAAGACACATTTTTTTGGTAGGAGATGAGTCTCCGTGCAACACCGGAATTAATTAAGTGCACTTTACAACATTAACGAATTTTGAGAAGAATCAATTTAGTCTCAACCATTACAAAACCCAAGGATTTGGGAGGACTTCACACTTAGCTACGAAGAAAGGTCGTCTCCACAAAACCCAAGGATCTCAATGAAGCATGTGTGCAAGCATACTACATAGATGATGAGAAAAAGCAAGGAGAAGCGGAGTCAAGGACAAAGTAGTCAACAAATCAGCCAAAGAAAGAGCGGAACAAACAAGTCACAAGGGTAAATGGAAAGGTAAAAAGACCGCTACCACCTTGAATACTTGTAAAGATCCTAAGAATTTTTGCAAGAATTGTGATATCAATGGTCATATTGATGCTACATGTTGGAAGTTGCATCCGGAATTGCATCCAAAGAACCGAACCAAGGACTCCAAGAAGTCCATGACAGTTGTAAAGACAGATGGGGAGGTAGAGATAGAGGATGATTTTGATGTAGACGAGAGGCTAGGATGCACGGCCACCAACATGGACAGCCAAGAACAAGAGGAAGAAATGAGTAAGCTATTTCAAATCAAAATCCAAATTAAGAGGACTAAGGTAAATGCTTTGGTTGATATTGGTTCTCAATCTAATTTGATTTCTGATGCGGTTGTAAAGAAGCTTGGTCTTGAAACTTATGAGCATCCACATCCTTATCCTTTGGGATGGGTGAAGAAGGGTGTAGAAATTCAGGTAACAAAAATATGTAAGTTCAAGTTTGGGATCAATTCTCAATATATAGATGTATTAGAAGTTGATGTAATTCCACTTGATGCATTTGATGTTGTTTTCGGGAGTCCTTACTTATATATCAGGGATGTTATATTCATGAGGAGGGAGAACCGATACAGATGGGTTAAGGATGGAGTCAGTTACAACATCCGGGCACACCAACGTAAGCCAAAACTTGCTATGGTAAGTGCTAACCAAGCAAAGAGACTAATTCAGGCAAATCATAATCAGTTTTGTTTACTTTTATTGAAAGATAAACAAGATGGGGTAGAAATTTTAGATGTTTCTAACCAAGGGATAAAGGATTTGGATAACATAATTCAGTATTTTCAAGAAGTATTCCAAACTCCTAGCGGGTTACCACCAAAACGAGAAGTAGAGCATGAGATTTAGCTGTTGCCAGAGTCCCTCTACCAAATATCGGGTTGTATAGGCAATCCTTGTTGGAGAGTATAGAGGTAAAGAAACAACTCCAGGAGCTATTAGACCAAGGGGTGATACGCCCAAGCACCTCGCCATGCGGTTCACCTATTGTGATGGTGCTAAAGAAGGATGGTTCTTGGAGAATGTGCATCGACTACCGTGCTTTGAACAAGATTACCATTAAGAACAGATATCCACTCCCACGCATAGATGATCTCTTGGACCAACTTCAGCATGCAAAGTTCTTCACAAAGTTGGATCTCAAGTCTGGTTATCACCAAGTCAAGATGGAGGAGGATATATGGAAGACTATCTTCAAAACAAAACAGGGTTTGTATGAGTGGTTAGTACTTCCATTTGGTTTATGTAACGCACCCGCTACATTTATGAGATTGATGAATGATGTATTGCGGGAATTCATAAATACATGTGTCATTGTATATTTGGATGATATTCGATTTTTAGTGCCGCATGGGAGGAGCATCCAAAGCACATTTGCAACAAGTCTTACAAGTTCAAGGAGAAGCAATGTGAATTTTTCAAACAAATCACTTGTCTATCTTAGGCATGTGGTTGGAGGCGAAGAGCTACGAGTGGATTCAAAGAAGGTGGAAGCCATCACCAATTGGCCAACACCAACGGGAGCCACAAAGACTAGGAGTTTTGTGAGAGTAGTACAATACATGAGGAAGTTCATTCCGGGATTCTCCGCTATTGCAACACCTCTACACACAACGGCCGCAAAGAGTAAGGGTTTTAGACTGGGGTAAGAAACAAGACCAGGCTTTTGAGTTATTAAAATACAAAATTAGTCACACTCCAGTACTTGCTCTTCCTAATTTGTAACCCTTTGAAGTAGAGACAGGTTTGCCAAGCAATTACGCAATGGGAGCAGTGTTGCTACAAGGAGGTAAGTCAAGTATGCTATCATTATGAAACTTTCACTTCAGCAATTAAGGGATATTCAATATATGATAAAGAGATGTATGCACTAGTTCAGGAAATAAAGAAATGGAAACATTATTTGTTGGGTAAAGAAACTATTGTGCACACTGACCACAAACCTCTCCAATATTTGCAAGCACAATCTAAATTGCAGCAAGAAAGGCACTACAAGTGGATGGGGTTCCTTCAACAGTTCCATTTGGTGATCAAATACAAGAAAGGTAGCACAAATTTGGTGGCAGACATGTTGTCTAGGCCGCCCACACAGGAGAAAATCTCTAGTTTGGCCACTATCTCTCATGTTGAGCCCTTCACGAAGGAAGCTTATGGAGAGGTGTATGCTCAAGACAAAGATTTTGGGGTGACATATCAACATTACAGTCCAAAGGGGCTGAAAAGACAGTATTGATGATTGTTATCTCAAAGATGGGTTGCTCTACCGATGGGGAAGCTTTGTGTGCCAAAAGAAGAAAGACTTTTATTGATGAGGGAAGCACATACCTCGAAAGTATCAGGACATTTTGGTGTTGGCAAGACCATGGCCCACTTGCAAAGGTATGTATATTGGCCCAATATGCAAGAAGAAGTATCTAAATTCATAAGAGGATGTAAACTTGTTGTACAAGCAAGCCTAAAATCAAGAAGGAAGGTTTGTATATGCCTTTACCAGTCCCTACTCAACCTTGGGAGGATATCTCTATGGATTTTATAGGACTACCTATGTCTAAACATGGCCATGATTATCTATATGTTGTTGTAGATAGATTTAGCAAAATGTGTGTTCTTATGGCATGTAAAAAGACAATAAAAGGACATGAGGCAGTTGAACTTTTCTTTGCTAATGTATGGGTTCATTTTGGTTTGCCAAAGTCTATTGTTTCTAACAGAGATTCTAGGTTCTTGGGGAAGTTTTGGACTACTTTGTGGGACAAGATGGACACCAAGTTACAAAGAAGCACGGCCTTCCATCCCCAAATGGATGGGCAAACAGAGGTGGTGAATAGGACTTTGGTACAACTGATTAGAGGGTATAATAGCAAATATCCACGGACTTGGGATGAGTCCTTAGCCTACATTCAACATTCCTACAACAGGGGGTACATACATCCACTATGTAGTCACCTTTTGAAACATGCTTGGGGTATTTACCTACCAATCCACTAGACATTGTAGTTGGACAGCAGGAAGAAGGAGAGATACATGATTCAGAAGTGACTAGAGCAGCGAAGTTCATTGAGAGGATCCGGCAAATCCATCTCAAGGTGAAAGAACAATTGGAGAAGTCTCAAGCCAAGTACAAGGCTAGACACGATCAACATCGTAGAGAGCACAAACTTCATGTTGGAGACAAGGTTTGGCTGTACTTGAGCAAGGAAAGACTACAAGGTCAAGCAAGGAAACTCAAACCACTACGGTATGGACCCTTCACTATACTGGAGCAGGTTGGAGAAAATGCTTTCAAACTTGATTTGCCACATTTCATGCGGATGTACTCAATAGTGAATTGTGAGAACTTGCACCTATATGAGTTGTTTATGCTTGATGAAGAATAAGAATGTCCGTTGCTACCTTCCATGTCTTGGATTCAGGAGGCGAGTTGGAGGAGGATGTAGTTGTAATGTCCCCAAATGGACATATTTGACCCCAAATGGATTTAAGGCCAATCCCAAACCCCCAAATACAATTTATAGAAGATGCAGCAATTTATTAACATGCAGATCTGAATTTAATCTGAAAAGTGCGACTAGGGTAAAGTGGGAAACCCAAACAAATCAACCAATAAAATATAACTTCTCCACTCCAATCTGATCTACCAATTTTATAAAGCCAAAATATGAAAGAACATACATATTTTGATGCACAAGAAGGCTGAAATTAATTTATTTTGAAACCCCAGTCTGCAGAAAATTATGGCAACTTCAAAAATTCATAACTCACTCAAAAATGCTCCGATCCACACAAATAAACTATGCACGGATTCAAAAAATAGGGAGAATGCAATGATGTTACCCATTCATGCAAATGACCACCACAAGTGCCCTAAACAGCCAAAACACCAATTCGCCCTTAGGGTTTTGGGCTGGAAAAATTCATAAAAACATGATTTATTAACAGCAATCCAGATCAGATCAAAACCCCTTTAAATACCTCAAGAAGTATCCTAGAAGTGGGTCGTACAATATGATAGAAGGTTGGAAAACACAGCTGCAAATTTGCTTCAAACCCTTGATCCAAAAATCTGCAAAAACTCCTTTATTCACTGTTGGAATAAACTGAAATATCAGCTGCAAGTACAATGGAATCCCCTTGTGTAGAGATCCCTCACATACTCTTGGGGTTTTCATCCGCAAGAGAGTACTCCTAAGGGTTTCCGTCCTTAGAAATAATTTAGACAAAGCTAAAAGCTTCAATTAAAAATCAGAATTTAGAAGATGATCAAATGTGTCTTCTCCAAGCAATTCCCATTGCTTAAATAGAAGAATTGGGCCTAGTGGCCACCTTCAACAACCAATCACATTTTCCTTCTTCATTAAATGCTTCCACCAACCACTTTTCCCTCCCAATGCAAGTCGCATTTTCTAAGGGGAATAACTTTTGGCCCATTTGCTTTTGCTTTTTCTATGTTCTTTTGCCTCTTTAGTGCAAGTCGCACTTTTCTAGAAATAAACAATTTTACTAAGTGATTTTTCCTTTGTTTGCTTTTACAATGTTTTAATTTAATATTAAGTCCATTAATTTATTATAAGTGCTTTTTATAATGTTATATTTTATTTTTTGCACTTTATAATAAAATAATAGAACTTAAGTCTCCCTTTAAAATTCTCCTTAGCCATTGGGAAGACAAAATAGGCTAAGGGTCTTCGATTGGGAAGGGGATATTATAGTAGTACTACAATAGAAAGTCAAGGAAACAAGGAGAGGTCCACAGGAGTCTTGGCAAGTTGGACTCAAGGGGTAGACACCAAGGCAGGCCCGGTGGTACTCAAAGGTGGAAGTGAGGGAATTGTTTCCTCATTTACTCCCCCACTAAGCTTTTGTGGGACAAAAAGCCTCTTGAGCAAGGGAGGTGTGGTCCATAGGGATCTAGGAAAACATCACTTCATCAAAGGCAACCAGGATCAGAAGGAAAAATAAACGAAAGCAGGAGAAAAGGTTAAATTACAGAACCACCACTTTCTGCAAAGTGGCAGTTGCGTAACCGCCCCTCTGCATCCACCGATAGTCCTGTCACGATCGAAAACAAAAAAAATAGATCCACAAACAATCCCGGATTTGGAACATCTAGACTGTGTCTCTTCCTTGGATGACTCTTCCTATTCTCCAGTGCATGGGAGGACATAGGAAGCAAGCTATAAATACAAGTGGAGCATGTGGAATTGAGCAAGAATTGATGGGAGAAGTGAGCAAGAAACCATTGGTGCTGGAATTGATTTGTAGAAGCAAAGTGTATGCAGAGAGCAAGCAAGTAGAGTTTGGAAGTAACATTGTTGTATTCTTTCAGCTTCTTGTAATTTGTAATCATTTTTATTGGCCAATATAATACTGGGAAGAAAGAGCAATTGCCCTTCCCGACTAGTTTTCCCTCAATCTAGGGGTTTCTAGGATAAAAATATTGTGTTGTGTGTTGAATTATTCATGTTTCATTTGCTGCAAGTAGTTCTAAGCACTAGAATTCATTCACTAACTTTTAGAACTGTCATTTTCAAGTAAATTGGAAGTAGGAACAGCAGTTGTGTGGTTTTGTAAGTTTCCAAAGTATAAGTTTATTGATCAATATTCACCCTCTTGGTGGAACGTGGACGCAAAAGGTCGAGGTCGAAGTTTCATCTTCTTGTTTCTTTTTGTGTTGTAAACATGGGCACATCAAGGTGTAATGCCGAAATCATTACTCTATTCCCTCCCACAAAATGTGGCATCTTAATCCTGATGGTACTTCTGCAGATTTATTAAAGAGAGATGTTCTTCAATCTGGTCTTCCCGGACGGCACCAAACCTCAATCTCTTGATGCAAATCTGACCTCTATTATGTTGTCTCTTGATTGAATGACTCTAGAACCATGCTCATTGAATCAGAAAACATAGCAAAGGAATCAAATGGCATCAAATCAATTCTGCGGCAATCGTTGATGAATGGAATTGGGTTTGATGGCATCAAGGAAAGGGATGATTGGACGGATTGGCCAATCGCAGAACCCACAGAGGAAGAAGATGTGGTCAAAAACTCCGTTGAGCTGGGTATTCATTTGACTCCGAGTCTATTAAAAGTTGCTAATTGTGGGAGAAAACTCGAGAGTAGCAGAAAATCCAAGTTTGAAAAGGCTTTACTAGAGGTGGAAGTGGGATCTCGGGAAATCAAAAGTTCTTTTATCAATTCGAAAAGCATGGAAGGATGCCTCCACCCCCTCCTCTTTGATTTGCAAAGAATCACAAATGTGTTTGATTGAGGTGTACGGTTAAAGCATGTTAGTCTGGCTGAATTCGAAAGAAGTGACCTCTGATTAGGTGGGATATACGATTTGTTGTAGAGATATGTTCATATGGATAAGTGGAGACTCCAATCCTGAGCTAGCTCGTTGTATGAGATAGCTGTTGTGAGTTGATTTCCTGTGTTTCCTCTT